>OZ030024.1:4720000-5240000 GCA_964023405.1 Apodemus agrarius | reverse complement strand
TCTTTGTCATCACTGCTGCCCTGCCTCTGCTTGCATCTCTTACGTTCCCGGCCCACCTGTTCTCTTACTAATAATACCAGAAGCCAGCAAGAAAGATTGCTTGAGCTAGGAATGTTGGTACATGCCTGTAATCCTAGTACTTGGGAAGTAGAGGTAGGAGGAGCAGGAGTTCAAGGTCATTCTCGGTGGATTTGATGCCAGCATGGACTATATGAGATAACTGTCTCAGAGAACAGCACCAGCAGACTGCTTACAAGAAGCCCTCTGTGTTGGTTGTAACACTGGGGTGCAACACAGAAGGGTGTTTGGGGCAGACTCAAAGTCACCTGAATAGCCTGCCCTGACTGTTTAGCCAGAAAAGGTTGTGGCAGTCACAGGCGTCTGGCCACCGGGGGAGGTGTGCTCACCCACTGGCCTAACTGCTAAACCTCGCCCGATCTCACTGAGAAAGCACATTTCAGGGTGTTTGATGTTACAGACAGTTCCTTCTGGAGCCGGAGTGGTGTGCAACAAGCAGGTCTGATTACAGTGTAGCTACCTCAAGGGGTATCGTGATGAGGAAGGGAGACTGCCCTAGACAGGGTCGGGTGGCTGCTTGGTTGGTAGTGTTCTCAGGCCAGCTGGGCACTGGGAAAGGCACTAACAGCTGTCAGTTAAGGAATCAAAGCACCTTGGTCCCAGCATCTTAGCTTGTGTTAAGGAAAAGTAAATACTGAAGAGGTGCGTACAATAAAGGCCTTCATGTGATCTCAGTGGTGCTCTAATGATACCTAGCAGTGTTCTACTCTTGGTCAAATACTCTGAGAAAGGTTGGATTTTTGGTCTCAAATCTGTTTTCACCATCACCACCATCATTGAAACAAAATCTTTTGTAGCTCAGGCTGGTCTTGAACTTGCTGTGTTGTTAAGGACGGCCTGAGACTTTCTTCCACTTTCTGAGTTCTGAGATTCTAACAGTCATGCGACTCACACGCATTTATATGGTCCTGAGTTTGAACTTTGCATGGCAGGCAACGGAGTTACATTCACAACAACATTTAAGAGTTTTTTTGTTTCTGTTTTTAATGTTACAGGATATTTTAAAAAGATTTACTTATTTTTACATTATGTTTTGCCTATATATATATGCATGTAATATGACTGCTACCCAAGGAGGCCAGAAGAGGACATTGGATCCTCTGGATCTGGAGTGACAGATGGTTATAAGCAGTCGTGTAAGTGCTATGAGAGGAGCTTTTGGATGAGTAGCTAGTACTTTTAACTGCTGAGCCATCCCTATAGTCCCACAACATTAATTTTTATTCTTTGATAAGGGAGCTATGTCCTTTTCTTTTCAATGTGTTTAATTGCTCAGTGTATTTTTTACATTACCTAATTATTCTGTAAAATTTGTTTACATAATTTTTCTTACACAATAGTCTGTTTCTTAGACTTTTTTTCTCACTCACTGACTGTAGAATTCACTTCATAAAGTCTCCTCATACCCTCATTTCATTCAGTCAAAATGTAGGCTTTTGAAAATGATTTTAAGGATAACCCATAAGAAATTTCTCTCCCCTTTTGTTTTTGTTACGGGTCTGATGGTAGTCTAGGATTGTCCTGATCTCCCTTGTGAAGTGTACCCTGGCCTGGAATTTACCATGATGCACATCAGTGTACAGTACTACAGTGTCCCTAGTGCTGGCTTAACAGTGAGCCTCATGATACACTGGACCCCACAGTATTGCACCTCTATTTTCCAAAACTTTCTGCAGTTACTCCAGGTGGAGCAGATGTGAACTAGATATTTTAGATATGAAAAAGGTGTTTTGTGCCAGAGAGGTGGCTCAGCGGTTAAGAGCACTGGCTGCTCTTCCAGAGATTCTGAGTTCAGTTCCCAGCAACCACACATGGTGGCTCACAACCATCTGTCATGGGATCTGATGCCCTCTTCTGGTGTGTCTGAAGACAGCTAAGTGTACTCACATACGTAAAATAAATAAATCTTAAAAAAGAAAAGACAGTTCGAGGCCTGCCTGGTCTACAGAGTGAGTTCCAGGACAGCCAAGAATATAGAGAGAAACCCTGTCTGGAAAAACACCAAAAAAACCAAAAAACAACCAACCAAAAAACAAAACAAAACAAAACAAAAAAAACCCGAAAAGAGAAGAAAAGACAAGCATGTGCTTTCTACCCCAAATCTGACTTTATTCCCTGCTCTGGCTAATTCGAAAGGAAGCAGCCTTGCATGGCTGGCTAGGAAAAGCATGTCTCCTTTTCCTTTGCTTAGGCCTTCAGAGCTGGCCAGCTAGAACTGGATTTGAGTGGGAAAGCACCCTTTTGCTTCTTGCTGTGTACTGACAGATTTCGTTTTAAGTTGCTGCAGGAACCTTCAGGGAGCATCATCAGTCCTTCAAGGAAGGGAGGCTATGGTCTCTGACCTGCGCTGCCCCACACCCTGGTAGAGCAGTGTCTGATTTGTATTCTGTTGCAGGTTCATCAGATGACACAAGACTGGAGTTAGCCAAGCGACAATCTCCTCCTCCAGGTTAATCAGTTGTAGGCACAGCAGTTCCTCGGGTGTCCTGGTGGTGGTGCTGCGGTGCTGCTCGAGGGACTCTGGCCAGAGAACCTGCCCTTAGAGGGGGATTGCGATCCTGAGCCTCCTCAACCAGGCTGTGCCAGAAGCAGACAGGTTCCCATTCTAGAGGTGGTTAGTAGTGCCTCAGCCACTTGTCTGTGACCCTAAACCTTTCCCCACAAGTTGTTTCCCCATGTACTTTGCTGATTCAGAGGGCAGAAGAGCATTTGCCAGTGACACCTGTGGAGAGACTCAGACTGGAGTCACACCACAGAGACCCAGGCAGAGGGGCTGATGCTGGGGTAGTGACCCACCCTGTAGATGTGCTTTAGCTCGAACCCCACGCCATCCAACAATTGCACAATATCCCTGCATAAGCGAGGTGTGAGGACGCAGTTCTGGGGCAGTGTTTACTTTCTAGCAGGGCCACTGATAACAAGCGACAAAAAATGTCTTGGAGGGGAGAGCTGGCTGTGTGGCAGGAGCTGGCTCATGCAGTGCAGATCGTTGACATACAAGAATGGGTGGAAAATGACTTGTTCTGCTTTGCACATGTGGTGGGGCGGTGGGTGTGAGGGGAGCTGGGGCTGAAAGGCCCCGCGTGGGGGATCCCTGCTCTCTCTCTCTGAAGGCACTGCCAGGCGGTCTAGAATGGAGAGAGGGACACCAAAGAGGATGTAGTAGCTTGCCCTCGGCCACTCCTTGTGGGCCACAGTAGATGATCTCTAGAGCCTGTCCTCTGCAGTCTTCTCGCCTCGGCTCCTCAGGACCCTTTCCTTCCTGTCCACGTTTCCAGTGGCGCTTTCAAGGCAGCTCACGGGGATTACTCGGACTCGTTTCTAGTGTTCTTATACCTACTGAGCTCACTCGCTTTATTTGAGATAGGTTCTCATGTAGCTAAAGCTGGCTTGGACTTGCTGTGTAGCCAGTGCTGGTCTTGACTTCCTGGTCATCCCCCCCTCAGCCGCTGAGATGACAGGCTTGCACCAGAGTGCCCAGCTAATCTCTCCCACTTGAGTTTTAAAAAGCCGCTGTCCAGAGGCAGCTCTGTCGCCTCGTAGTCCCTCATTCTCTTGAGCACCTTCTGAATGTTAGTCCTCTCTGTTCTATATCGCCCCTTCCCTTCCTGCACAGGCGTGTGGTAGGCAGTGTGCAGGTTAAATACATGTGATTCCTATCACCCCGGGATCTGCTGGCCCCGCTCCTCTCGCTTCTATCAGGCCTCAGCCCCCTGCCAGTGACTTCACCCATCCCCAGCCTCCCTTTCTTTGATTCCTATGGGCATGCTTTGTACCTCGGGGTCTATCCTGGGACCCTGAGGACACCCTGGCCCTGGATCCCAAGATTGCTTCCTGTGGTCTGCCGCCAGGCATTAACGAGACCTTGTATTTGAGGCTCTTCACTGGAGGCCGCTCCACTTCACGTGCTCACGACTGACTTTTGGCTCGCCTCCCCTCCCCCTCGGTTTCTCGTGTGTTCTTACTGCCATGCCCTCTGGCCCTCTGCAGCAGCCCCAGCCCTGCACCTTCTGTTGTGACTTTATTGCAATCTGAATCCCCCTAATGTCCTTTCCTTCTCTCCCTCCTGGGGCCAGATCAGTTGGTTGGGGGCAGTTGGTGAGGCTTCAGCGATGGAGTCTCTCCTGCTTTCCTCTTCACTGGTCCAGCTGTCTGGAGGAAAAGCTTCTTCTGTTCCGAGGAAGAATCACCCAAGAGGCAGTATAGCTTTAGTTTATGGTCTTATGGTGAAGTTACAGTTGATTGTAGCATAAACGTGAAGAAAGGCAAAAAGTGTAAAATGTTGCAGTGAATACAGCCGGTGAGAACGAGGACTGGTTTCATTATTTAAAGGGGGACCCAGGGGCTGTTCTCAAAACCTGCAGGGCTGTCCCTCACTGCCACGTCCCCGTGGCCCTCACTACCATCCCCTGGTCTCCGTGGATCTGAAAGCATGTGTGTCTGGGGTATAAAGCTCTCGGCTGCAAAGCCATGGGAGGACAAGGCCTAGCGCAGAGCACCTGGCTGGGTGCCTCTGAGGGCCTGGTGCACACAGGTGAGAAAGCAGACCTTCCCTCACCACAAGCGCCTGCGTCGCCTTCATGCCTCCCGAAGGAGTGATGGTGCGGTCTCCTCGGGCACCCATGCCATCTGGGGCTTGGCCTCTCTGACTCCCCATTCGGTTTGCTGTGGCGTTTGTGTGACGTCGAGTCGGCCACATCCCTTAGTCTAGCGCTGGCCCGATTTTCATCTCACTCTCCCTTCTAGTTCCAGGCAGAGTTCTGGGTTCTAAGCCATCCCGCCCAGCTCTGTTCTTCCCACCTTCTTTGTTTTCACTGAGAACCCTGGATGGGAGCGCCCTCCTTGGCTGTGTGCATGATCTGAGCACCCAGCCTTGTGGAGGGGACTCAGTTTTCTTCTCTGGCCTCCTCGTGTCGGGCCTCCCCGGGTTTCCACTCGTTTGTGCGGTCCCTGAAGCACACGCCTTTCCTCCTCTCCTCACCCCTAAAGTTCTCATACGCTCGTGCTCTCCTCCTCCTCTCCCATTAGGTCAGCCACCCTTGGGCAGGCTCCTCTCGAGCTTTGGATTCCTGCTCCTTGAGCCAGCTGTCATATCTTGAGCTGAAAGCCTTATGTCACTCAGGTCCTCCGTGATACAGTAGCTCTTTCTTAGTCCAGCCCTGAGCACTTACAGCCGCCTCCTCCTGCCCCTGGTCATCCAGGCCAGTGGCCATTTGTGTCTGCAGTTGCTCCATCCCTCTTAGAAATAAAATGGCTCTGTGGGCATGGTAGAGCACACCTGCCATCCCAGCACGTGAGAAAGAGGCAGGAGGATGTGGGGGTTCACGGTCTGGGTCTGCTCAGCCAGAAGCTGTCCTGCCTCAAACCACAATAAAACTCAAATAAAGCAATCCTAAACCAAAGCAGAGTCTGCCGGGGAGAACTTTGGTCTGGCCACAGCTGCCTCAGCCGCCCTGCCCGGCCTCACCACCCAGGACGGCCCCTGACTCCTGTGCTGCCTCACAGTTTAAAACGGCTTTGGAGTCTGTGTTGTCTTGGGACAGCGACAGGAGGCGCAGCAGCTGTGGAGCTTAGTAAGGTCCAGACAGTACCAAGAACGTGTGCCAGGACAGGCATCAGGGCAGTGAAGGCGGGGGGTGGGGTGGGTGGGGGCTCAAGCTATTACACACGGATGTGACGTCAGAAAGAACTAATCAGATAAAATCAGAACTTGGAACATTCTGTGAAACTTCAGATACGATGTCATGAAAGAAAGAAAAAAAAAATGGTACATGCAATCGTTTCAGACCGGGATGTGTGTAACCAGCAATAGTTTTGAATCCAGACTAGGTTCCAGAAGAAAAGCAACCCGCCCCTCCCTTCCACCAACCATCACTAAACCAAAAGCCATAAGAGCAACAGTGATGCATCTCAGGGTATGCCTCAGGGCGTCACGTGGTCTGAGAGGACCACACAGGCAGCTTCAGGTGGTTCTTACCAGATACAGTCCACATAGAAATCTGTTCAAGCTTCGGTCACAGAGTGGGTTCGTGATGCGGGCATGACTGCAGGTGGCCGGACTCTGTCCATCTTATCCCCCAAGCAGAGCGTGAGGAGGCACTGGGCTCTTGCCTCGATTGGGGGCCGGGTTGTGTGGGTGTCTCCGTGGACACTGAGGTTCCTCTCCGAGTCAGAGGTTGAGTTAATAGTGGCACAGTGAGGTCTCGGAGAGTGTGCTGCTCTAACCAGTGCCCTTGTGGTCCTCCTTCCTGTATCACATACCCGGTGCCTCAGTTACTGTTCTGTTGCTGTGAAGAGACAGGATGACCAAGGCAACTTATAAAAGGAAGCATTTAATTGAGGGCTTAAAGTCCCAGAGGTCTAGTCCGTGCTCATCCTGGCAGGGAGCGTGGCGGCAGGTGGGAAGGCGAGGCCCTGGAACAGAAGCTAGGAGCTCATAACCTGATCAGCAAGCAGCAGGCACAGTAAGTCCTGGGCGGTGGCAGTCCCGAGGCCCAGGATCACGCCTCCTCCAGCAGCCTCTCGAGGTCCCAGGACCACGCCTCCTCCAGCATCCTGGAGGCCCAGGACCACGCCTCCTCCAGCAGCCTGGAGGCCCAGGACCACGCCTCCTCCAAGCAGCCTAGAGGCCCAGGACCACGCCTCTTCCAGCATCCTGGAGGCCCAGGACCATGCCTCCTCCAGCAGCCTAGAGGCCCAGGACCACGCCTCCTCCAGCAGCCTAGAGGCCCAGGACCACGCCTCCTCCAGCATCCTGGAGGCCCAGGACCACGCCTCCTCCAGCATCCTAGAGGCCCAGGACCACGCCTCCTCCAGCAAGGCCGTGCCTCCTAATCCCTCCTAAACGGTCCACCAAGTGGGAGCCATTCTCTTTCAGACCACCACACCTGAGTCCTTTCCCTAGCTCTAGGCGGTGAGAGGTGTGCCTGGGCGTGGCAGAGGAAAGCCGTCCGGGCTCCCGATGTGGCATCTCGGCACCCTCGGCGCCTGAGCCTGCTGCCAGCAGCAGGTGTTGGCTCTTCATGCGCCATCTTTCTTCAAACAGCTTGTGTTCTGGGAGCTTTGAAATCACCTTCGCTCTATTTTATTTTAGGAACACCTGAAAATCAACGGGTAGAAATGGGTTTTGTGCCAGTTCTGGCTTTTCCCCCATCCAAATTGCACATTTACTGAGAATAGCTCTCTAATTTCCATGGAACATGAGATTATCGACGACAATCAAGGGTGCTGTACACCTTTTGTATTTCAGTGTGGGTCTGATTTGGAGGTTTCTGGTAAAGTTTATTTTTTTTTTTCGATTGTACTGGACTGGCAAGAGCTCTGTCCATTTTCCCCTTTCTTGGCAAGCAGATATCAGAACTACTGAAGTAGGGAAATGTGATTCCTAACTGCTGTGCTCATCGGCCCTCATGGTTTCTGTGTATCTTAGTGACTTCTGCAGCACTTCCTACATAAAGACACAGCTGTACAGTAACTGCCTGCCGCCCTCATGGCCTTCGCACCGGTAGGTTTTCAGGCTATGAGGGAACTTTGCCTTGTGCACAGGCAAGGCCATCTTGAGGATGGCAAAGATCGGAAGACATCTTGAGTTCTGGGCCTTGAGAGCCGCACCTTCTAGGACAGCCACGGACTATATGCGGTGCCCCAAACATCTTGGAAACCCCTCCCTCTCCTGGCAGGTAGGCGGAGCCGTGTGGGTCTGACAGGCGAGTATTCTGGGCTGGAGCATTAACAGGAACTTTCAGCCTTTGCTTCTGTCTGAGAGAGGCGGGATGCAGGTGTGGGACGGCTCAACCACCCGGGGGCCTCAAACCACCCGCACATGCTGTGCCCAGGTGCGCAGGAAGCGAGGCCAGAACGGAGAGTCAGCTTGCTGCTGCGAAGGCTTCCTCTGCGCCCAAGCTTCTAAGGAAATATGGGCGCTCTGCCACGCTGCGCTGCGGGGAAAGAGCTCATCCCGGGGCTGAAGCCTGGAGTCAGCTGCTGACACCTGGGCCCCTCCACCCTTGCTGATGGCCCTCTCCTCTTGTTCCAGGATGGTCTGTTTACTGTGTGGGACAGGGACGTCAGCAGCAGGTATGCACGGCTCTGCCAATGTCCTCTACCCGTGGACCAGCAACTCAAAAGTGCTTGAAAGGAAGGAAGGAAGTGAATTGTGAATTCTGTTTGCTTTTTAAGATTTATTTTATGTATATGAGTACACTGTGGATGTCTTCAGACACACCGGAAGAGGAAGGGGGCATCAGATCCCATTCCAGATGGCTGTGAGGCGCCATGTGGTTGCTGGGAATTGCACTCAGGACTTCTGGAAGAGCAGCCAGTGCTCTTAACCGTTGAGCCATCTCTCCAGCCCATGTTCTGTGTTTCCTTTTAAGACAGGCTTTCACGAATCACAGTCTGGTCCTGAACTGTTATCCTCCTAAGTTCTTTTATTTATTTATTTATTTATTTAGTTAGTTAGTTAGTTAGTTAGTTTTGTTTTTCGAGACAGGGTTTCTCTGTATAGCCCTGACTGTCCTGGAACTCACTCTGTAGACCAAGCCAGCCTCGAGCTCAGAAATCCGTCTGCCTCTGCCTCCCAAGTGCTGGGATTACAGGTGTGCGCCACCATGCCCGGCTCCTCCTGAGTTCTAAAAAGACAGGTGTATATACTATGCCCAGTGTATGTGGTACTGGACTTTAAGCCCAGTGCGTTGTGCAAGCTAGATAAATACCTCTGCCAGCTGAGCTGTATCCACAGCTTCTAAGTGAATTCCTGGGTTGCCCTTGAATGAGCTTAGTGATGCTCACTCTTAGCCACATTTCCACATGAGCAGGGAGAATAGCAACTTTGTTTCTACAAAGCCACGGAAGCTTCAGAATTGCTTTCCCTGTGGCTAAGCCTATTCTGACCTGAACTGCTCATGAACTGTCCATGGAGAATACTGTGGGGCAGACAGCCCCATCCCATCTATCTAGGCAGGCAGGTAGGGGATGGATCTATGTTGTTTAAGCTACTGCTTCATTTGGAGTTTTTTGGTTTGGTTTGGTTTGGTATTTTGCTGTTGCTGTTTTCAAGACAAGGTATCCCTATGTAGTTCTGGCTGTCCCGGAACTCACTGTGTGGACCAGGCTGGCCTTGAGTTCACAGAGATCTGCTTGCCTCTGCCTCCTAAGCGCTGGGATTAGAGGTGTGCGCCACTACGCTCAGCCATTTTGTTTTTAGTCATGGGCAACTCACATGTCACAGTAACACAAACGTTGCCCTTTATTGTTGTTGTAGGTTAGTTTTGTGCTCAGAGGATAACTTTATTTTCAAGTTCTAGATGGCGGCTTCTATAAAGGATTCACTCATCCTTCCCACAGACACGGTAGGTCAGCGGTTCTGTGGCAGAGTGCCGAGTGGGTGTGAGTGCTGGGCACCGAGGTGCAGCAGGGAAGGGTCCTCACCGTGCAGCCTGCGCCGTAGTGATGCGGTCGGGCGGAGCTCCACCGCCCTCCCGGCACAATGACAAAGGCTCTATGCAAACTGACTGTATGAAAAGGAAAGAGTATTTCAGCCAAATTATTTTAATTCTAGGTAGAACTAAAACTGAGGGATTTACATCATGATTTAAACACCACCGTTTCCTTCCCATATGTCACAGCGATGCAAACATTGCTAAAAAGTGGATACCGGTGCGTGGTTTTCCTCGGTGAACTTTTTCTGGCGTCTGTAATTCGTCCTGTGAAGTCGCCAGCCTGTCCTCACTACCCACTTCCCTTCTCGTTAGGATTCACATTTAGCACACATCCTTCCCGCGGGGATGCTGGCCCCGCTACCGCCAGTCCGCATCATGAAACCATTTCACCAGCAAAAACTATAACAAACGATGTTCAAATAGATATAATAGTTTTTGCTTTTATGTTGAGACCTATGAATACTTCATGATGGGCCAAATATGAATATGTCACTTTTTTGGCAGCAAGCATATTAGATTTTCATTATATCTGACTTGAATAGAAACATTGGAACATTTTGTTCTATGTTTTTGTTGTTGTTGTTGTTGTTGTTGTTGTTGTTGTTGTTTTGTTTTTGTTTTTCCAGACAGGGTTTCTCTGTGTAGTCCTGGCTGTCCTGGAACTCACTCTGTAGACCAGGCTGGCCTCGAACTCAGAAATATGCCTGCCTCTGCCTCCCAAGTGCTGGGTTTAAAGGCGTGAGCTACCACCGCCCGGCTTGTTCTAAGCTGTATGATGAATATCACCTGGCTGACATTCCAAGTAATATTTCTTTGACATCTTCATATATTTTGATATATATTTTGTTAATACCTTTTCTCACCAGCTCCACCTTATTCTTTTAATACCTAATAAAAAACTTTCATTTGCAAGTCATTTTTGTTATAAAGAAGAAAGTCACATTACCCTCCTGTCTTGGATGGCCAGAGCTGAACCTCGAAGGGTTGGTTCCCTTCTATCTGACATCCAGCTGCACCCCACAGCAGGGATCAATTAAGGTCTTCTGTTTACAATGAAACAGGAAGGGTCGCTGTTCTCATCTGACCAAGGAACACAAAGCAAAGCGGCATTGGCAGGTAAGAACACAGTTTGATATGGCTTTGAGTAGGCTGGAAACACCCAGAGGCTTGAGTGCAACCCTGAGAGCCTGCGCTTGGAAGCTTGGTCCTCAGTGCAGCATGTGAGAGATATGACGTGGGGAAGGTGACGGGAGCTCAGGGGCACCGACGCTGGCCTTCCCCGAATCCCTCCCCTCTCCTGCACATGCTCTGTCTTTGTTGTGATGTGCCAAGAAAGGCCTTCCCAGAAATGGCCTCCAAAACTAGAGAGAGAGAGAGAGAGAGAGAGAGAGAGAGAGCTAAATAAAACTCTTTTCTTTATAAACTCCCCAACCTTAGGTATTTTGTTGTAACAGCAGAGAACAGACCAAGTCAAAGAGTTAGAATCTTCTTTACTGTTATTATGAGGTGTAGACGTTGATTGGATAAAATCAGATGGTTCTTTTCAGCTAGGGTGACTCTCCCCGCCTAAATGCGTGTTTAATAGCTCCTCCACTCTAGCCGCCATCTCTCGGGGTTCTGCTTTTTAATCAGCTACATAGGCTGTATCCCACTAAAACCGAGAGACCATAACCAGGTGTTTCGGGATAATTGTTCTTTTTTTTTTTTTTTTTTTTAAAGGTTTATCTATTTATTATATGTAGCTGTCTTCAGACACCCCAGATGAGGGCATCTGATCTTATTCTGGATGGTTGTGAGCCACCATGTGGTTGCTGGGATTTGAACTCATGACCTTCGGAAGAGCAGTCAGTGCTCTTAACCGCTGAGCCATCTCTCCAGCTCCCGGGATAATTGTTCTTAAAATACATATAGTGGGTTTCCTGATCGATGCTTCGTTCACTGCTATATATACTCAGAAGTGGCGCAAACCACTTCTCTGAGGAGTTGTGGACCGTGGTGGCTTGACACACACCACTTACCTTATGCTGGCAGTGAACACTGGAACTGCAGGGGTAAGTGCGTGGGTGTTTACGGCGAAGCTACAGTAAAGGACACTCGGTGTCCGTGACACTGAGTGCATTCTGTTTATAAAGATTCATAGGATTTGGGTAGATATCAAAATCCTTGAACTGCCCTCAGATTGTTAGTTTTCTCCTCTTTCCTCTTTGTCCCGCCCTCTCTCTCCCCCCCTCATTTTTTTGTTTGTTTTTTGTTTTTTGTTTTTGCTTTTTTGTTTTGTTTTGTTTTGTTTTCCAAGACAGGGTTTCTCTGTGTAGCTCCGGCTGTCCTGGAACTCACTCTGTAGACCATGCTGGCCTCGAACACCTGCCTCTGCCTCCCAAGTACTGGGATTAAAGGCGTGCGCCACCACCGCCCGGCATTCCCCCTCATTCTTGAAAGGAATTGTTGACTTTTAATCAGGAAACCGAGGGGTGTTATTCTACAGAGCAGTCAGGCTTTTTGGTGCTGGGATGGAGCCCTCCCTGTGACACTCTACCATGAATTCAGTCATAGAGCTCAGCCTCTCACTCATCAACTCTGGGCACGCTCTGTGGCCGAGCCATGCCGCGTCTCCCTCTCACAGGCTATCTGCTCTTCCGCGTGTTCTGTACAGGGCGCATGTGCATTCTCAGGAACGCGTGCGGAGGCCAGAGGTCAACTTTGTGTGTTTCCCTCTATGCTTTCCTAAATTTTAACTTTTAAGATTAACCTTTTTTTTTTTTTTTGGTTTTTCGAGACAGGGTTTCTCTGTGTAGCCCTGGCTGTCCTGGAACTCACTCTGTAGACCAGGCTGGCCTCGAACTCAGAAATTCGCCTGCCTCTGCCTCCCAAGTGCTGGGATTAAAGGCGTGCGCCACCACTGCCCGGCAAGATTAACCTTTTTATTAAAAAATTGGAAGCCGGGCGTGGTGGTGCACGCCTGTAATCCCAGCACTTGGGAGGCAGAGGCAGGCGGATTTCTGAGTTCAAGGCCAGCCTGGTCTACAGAGTGAGTTCCAGGACAGCCAGGACTACACAGAAAAACCCTGTCTCGAAAAAGCCAAAAAAAAAAAAATTGGAATAAAACTCTTTTCTATTAATATACCAAATTAACCAGACCCAAAGTCTGCCACCTTAGCCTGTGAGAGAAGGTCGGTCTCTCACCAAGCCTAGCGCTCACTGATTCCGACCAGTAAGCCCCAAGCATACGGCCATCTCCTTAGCGTGCCCCGGCCCTGGGGTCAGACAGGTATGTCCCCATGCCCGGATTTGTGTGAGGTGCTGGGACCTGAACACTTCTTCATGCTTGTCATAGGGCGCTTGACTGAGAGTCATCTACGAGCATCAGGCCATGAAGTCCCTAACCATGCTTTTTCTATCTTCAATTCTCAGCGATTCAGCCCAACAGGAACTGGCATCGAACTCTGGACCCAAGCCTGGTTCAGATCTTTTTTTTTTAAATTTGGGATATGACCTTTATTGAACTTATCCACCAGAGTGGAAATAATGTCTGTACGAAACCAAATATTTGTTACTATAACTTCTGCATCACAATTAAAGTCCAAACAGTTTAAAAACCAAACAGTCAAAGCCCACTACGTCAGAATCAATAGCTTCTTTGAAGCCAGAGTAACACTTAAACATGGTTAAGACTCGAATGCAGAAATTTGGTTGGCTGGAAGGCTAATTAAGGCTCCGACTTGCTCAGATAGAGTTACAAAAAGGCAAAACTGTTTCTCACAGAGACAACAGTCCCTGGAGTCGCCAACACTGGACAGCTGTTCAGAATATCAGGAGTCCTGAGATGATAAGGAATCCAGGCATCCTTAGACAGTCTTCTGCCGTTCTTTCTTCCCAATTAGCGATTTGTGGATGTGTGGGATGACACCACCACCAGCACTTGTAGCCTTGATCAGAGAATCCAATTCTTCATCTCCGCACATAGCAAATTGCAAGTGACGAGGGGTAGGTAATCCGCTTTACCTTGAAGTCTTTTGATGCATTTCCTGCCAACTCAAGTACCTACCTCTACGGTGCAGAACTCCAGGGTGGCTGCGCTGTACACAGCTGCGGTCGCGCCCACACGTCCGTGGCTGGTTGTCCTAGATTTCAGGTGTGGATGAATACAGCCCACAGGAAACTGCAAGTCGCTAAACCGCCCCCGTCTTGGCCTTTCCGGAGTCCCTTCCGCCTTACCACCAGCCATCTCCGACTGTGCTAGAGCTCAGACAAGTAAGCAAGGAAGAGAAGAGGCCAAGCGGAAGCTCAGCGAGATCCCCGGGGGCCCACGGGGCCCACCCACCCCTCTGTTGTACCGCGATTCAAACTGCCCTGGCTCAGATTTTTTTTTTTTTACATTTTCTTTCACTCTCTCTTTCTCTCTCTCTTTCTCTCTCTCTCTCTCTCTCTCTCTCTCTCTCTCTCTCTCTCTCTCTCAAGGTTTGTTTATTTTATGTACATGAGTACATCGTGGTTCTCCTCAGACACACCAGAAGAAGGCATCGGATCCTATTACAGATGGTTGTGAGCCACCATGTGGTTGCTGGGATTGAACTCAGGACCTCTGGAAGAAGAGCCAGTGTTTTTAACAGCTGAGCAACCTTTCCAGCCCTCTGGTTCAGATTCTTATGGTTTTACCACGTATTAGCTGTATCATTCTTTAAGAGTTTTAAGGTTTTAGTTCTTCAACCGTGGTGAATATATGTTATAAGGTGTGGGGGGGGAGGGTCCTTCATTCTTTTGCTTGAACCATTTTTCTGAAGAAACAAGTTCTATATTGTCCATCTTGCTGGAGATCGCTTGGCTTTAGCCCTCTCCTGTCTTCCTCATCTGTAAGCTGTGGTGTGTCTGTTTTTAGGCTAGGTCCATACTAACTACACTTTTATATATACATTAAAGTTAGGAACTGGGAGGCCACGGGCTTTGTTTTCTTCTGCAAGTTTCTTGGTCCTAGTCTTTTGAGATACCTATTTGTATAAAACAATAAAACAAAAGGAAGAGGAGAGAAGAGGGAAGAAGGAAGGGAGGGAGGAAGACAGAAAGGAGAGAGGAGAGATTTTTAAAAACTCAAAAAATACTGTGAGGACTTTTCAGGGGCTGTGTTAACTGGAAGGTGTTGTGACTATTGTAATTTTAAAAAATTCTGTATCATATAATCCATGAATACGAGGTTTCTTTCCATCTATCTATAATTTCTTAATTCCCATTGACAATATTTTGCAGTTTTTAGTGTATGAGTCTTCACCTCCTTGATAAATTTATTCTAAGTATTCTTTTTGATGATGTTGATAGTAAAACCTCTTTTAAATTCCCTTTTTGGGTTTTTTTATTGTGGGTTTGTAGAAATGCAATTGATTTCATATCCTATACTTTATTTTTTTTTAAGATTTAATATATATACACATATCCGTTATATGTATGATTATGCTGTCCTACACACCAGAAGAGGGCACCAGATCCCATTACAGATGGTTGTGAGTCACCATGTGGTTGCTGGGAATTGAACTCCAGACCTCTGGAAGGGCAGTCAGTGCTCTTAACCACTGAGCTATCTCTTTGGTTGTTATGTTTTTATCATTGTATTTTTATTTCTGGGCTGTGTCTGTGTGTGGGTATGTGCATGTGAGTGCAGGTGCCCACGGAGGCCAGGAGAAGGTACCAGACCTCTGGGAACTGGGTTACAGGTGGTTGTGTACCACCCAACTTGGGTGCTGGGGACCAGACTCAGGTCTTCCGGAAGAGCACCGAGCCCTCCTAAGCACTGTGCGTCCCAGCAGACCGAGCCCTCCTAACCACTGCAGGTCCCCGCAGCCCTGCAGCCGTTTTCTTTTTTGACAGAACTCTTTTCATACAGTGTATTTTGACTTCACTTTCACTGTCCCCAGCTCCAGCTAACCTCACTCACTCAACTGCATGCCTTTTTTCTCCCTTTAAAAGAAAAAAGTGAGAAACATCCGTCCATACACGCAGAGAGAACATCCAGAAAGAGAAACGAGACAAAAAGCCTACAAAATATGGTTGAGTTGGTCCTGTGCTGCCGGTTACTCAGGGCAGCCCCTCCCCCGAGTCTCCACTGCCAGTGGGTAGCAACTGCACATAGCTTCTTGGTCAGAGGGGGAGCCTGTGTCTACTTCCCCATTTGGCACCAGGGCCCCATCGGCTTGAACCTGTACAGGTCTTTCACATGCTGCCGCCGCCACAGTCTCTGTGTTTGGCGGGCATCAGCCCTGTTGTGTCTGGAAGACACTGTTTCCTTGGCATCATCCAGCACCTCTGGCTCTTAGAAGCCTTCGAGCTCCTCTGCCACAGAGACCCCTGAGCCCTGAGGGAGGGGTTTGAGGGCGTGGCTCAGCTAGTGCTGAGCGTCCCAGTCTCTCTCTCTCTGCAAACTGCGCAGCCCCGGGTCCCTGCCAGTTCCCACTGAGGGCGGTTCTCTGACAAGGGCTGAGGGAGGCACGGATCTGAGTCCTGCCTGCTTCTCAGTTCTTAATTTCCTTTTAGGGGTGTCCATCATGAATTTGTAGAAATGCAACTGATTTCTGAGTGTTGGTTTCGAGTCCTGTATTTTCTTAAATTCAGCTTTTAGCTTTAACAGTTTGCCTTTTGAGGAGAATTTTTAGAATTCCCTTCATGTAAGGCCATAGCTGTCTGAACAGAAACCACCCGATGCTTCCCTTTCATTTGGTACCTTGGAAATCTCATTTCTTTCTGCCTGATTTCTCGGACTAAAATTTCAACTGCCGCATCGAATAGAAGCGGCCAAGGTCAATGTCCTTGTCTTGTTACTGGTTTGAGGATGGAAAATTTGTCAATCTTTCACCATGGAGTTGATAGCTGTGAGTTTTTTTTTTTTATATGACCTTTGTAATTTTGAGAACATTTCTTTCTACTCTAATTTATTGAGTTTATTCACTAAAATGTGCTGAGTTCCTGAAAAATGCTCTCTGTGTCAGTTGAGATAATTATGAGTTTTTCTCCCTTCATCATGTGCGTTATACTGATTGACTGTCCAGGGACAAATCAACTTGGACCTGACATACTGTCCCTTCCATATACTGCTGAATAATAATAATAATCGTTGTTGTTGTCATCAGCATTTAGAGTGTCTCTCGTGTGCTGTGTGTGTGTGTGTGTGTGTGTGTATGTGTGCGTGTGCGTGTGCGTGTGCGTGTGTGTGTGTGTGTGTGTGTGCGTGCGCGCGCGCGCTTGTGCAGATGCCAGATGTGTCCTATCACTTGTGCCTGTCATTCTCAGTCCCCGAGGAGAAGGCCTGTCACTCAGACTGAAGCTAGACTGGTGACAGACTAGCAGGCCCAGCGATTCCCCGCCTCACCTTCCTCACCCCTTCCCTCAGCCAGGGCTGGGGGTTACAGGTGCGTGCACAGTCATGCAAGACATTTTTAAAAAGGAGATTTGTCACCAACTTCTTTTAAATTTAAAAGAATGTCATACATGTATCCAGTGTTGTTTTTATCATCCAATGTCTGCATCCTCCTCTTCCACCTCTCCTGGACTTCCCCAACACATCCTGCTCACAGCGTCACCTCCTCTCCCCCCCCCCCCCATGCTGCTTATATGCACATGAATCTGGGAGCGCCCACCGGAGGGAGCATGGGCAGCCTACAAGTGCCACGCCCGACTTATCTATCTTCTTGGGTTCTGGGGCCTCCATCTCAAGTGCTAATGCTCGCACAGCAAGTGTCCTCACCTCCTGAGCTGTGCCCGGGGCTCTGTGCGGCTGAGTCTGATTTGCTAAATTTCGTTGAAGATTTTGCTGCATTCTAAGACAGGCTCTTGGTCTTCCATTTTATTTTTTTCAAGCTATCTTCACCTGGCTTTGGTTTTGGAGTAGCGGCTACTATAGAGTGAGTGAGTTAGGAAAGGCCGCCTTGGGGTTTAGGCCTGATATTAATTCTCTGTTAGGTGTAGAGGTCACGGAGAAAGCCACCCGACTACGCATGTCTCTCTGTTGGCGGGTTCTTGGATCCTAATTCAGCGTCTAAACATGCTATGGGTTCCTTTATAACTTCTACTTCATCTTGGGTCAGCTTAGGTAACTCGAATGTCTTTAGGGATTTGTCCATTTCATCTGGATTTATCCAGTTTATCTGGTTTAGGATTGCTCATAGCAGGTTTGTTTGTTCTTTTTTTTTTTTTTTTTTTTTTTGTGGTTTTTTGAGACAGGGTTTCTCTGTGTAGCCCTGGCTGTCCTGGAACTCAGTCTGTAGACCAGGCTGGCCTTGAACTCAGAAATCCACCTGCCTCTGCCTCCCAAGTGCTGGCATTAAAGGCATGAGCCACTACTGCCTGGCCTCATAGCAGTTCTTTTTTGTTTGTTTGTTTGTTTATTTGTTTTGGCTTTTTTGAGACAGGGTTTTTCTGTGTAGCCTTGGCTGTCCTGGAACTCACTCTGTAGTCCAGGCTGGCCTTGAACTCAGAAATCCGCCTGCTTCTGCCTCCCAAGTGCTGGGATTAAAGGCGTGCGCCACCACGCCGGCCATAGCAGTTCTTAAAATGAGTGCCAATCTCTTCCCCCTCCTCTCTCCTCCCTTCCTTTTTTCCCCTGTGAAGCGGGGTCTTGTTCTGTAGCCCAGGCTGGCCTCAGACCGGAGATCTTTGTACCTCCTCCTGCAGTTTACTGGGACTCCAGGTTCCCATCAACACCTTGGCTCAGACTTTAGTCTTTAGTTATTGTGCCTCCTCCCCTCCTCCCCAGCACAGGTAATACTTTATTAATTTTGTGGTGGCTTTAACCTAGTGACCTCGTCATGCTGATTGTTATTTTCTTTTCCGTGTCACTCACCCTCAGCTTCACTGTGCCTGGCCTTCAGGTAGCCATCACCTGTGCGGTTCTACAAAAGGGACCATTTGATGAGGTGTGTCCAGTCCAGGCGCAGGTGCTGAGGACAACAGGGACCTGGACTGCCCGGAGAGGCTGAGCTGAGCGTGAGCTCCTCTCTGCTTTTCTTCATCTCTAGGACAATGGCTTCCCAGGGGGGAGGCAGAAAAGTCCCTGCTCGGGACACAAGCAGAGCAGAGCAGAGCGTGGAAAGGAGGTGAGGCTTAAAGGGCCAGACTCATCACCCTGCCAGCTGTGTGCCTGTGGGCCCAGCTACTCAGCCACTGCGAACCGGTCGGTCGCACTGTCAGCTGGCGGGATTCCTTAAGAGCATTGCTCATTTGTCAGAGTTAGTTGTATATATCTGAATTGTGGCAGGGAGCAAGAGCCCTGGTGGAGGGAGGGGTCCTCCCTCAGGCACCACTCCCATCTGTCCCAGGAAGCAGAATGACCACACAGGCGTGCTCTGGGCAACGGCTCTCACACCCTGGCGTGTCACAGGACGTGGCGTCCCTTTTCTTCATTTTCTTCCTGTTCTGCTTGTTCCTGTAGGGCTCCCGCACAAGGCCAGACTTACACAGACACCACTGTGGCACCTCAGCGACACCCCCAAACTGTCGCTGGACAGACCGAGTGACTTCAGGTGCCCTTATTCTTGGCTGGCCCCAAAGTCGGACTCACTGCGTAGACTGTGTCCTCCAGGACTTCTGTGAGGATTGCACTAGATGCTTTTTCCAGATGCACAAATGCCGAGGAAAGGAGACCCTGCAAACCAAAAGGAAAAGGAGGCCAATGTTCTCTGGCCAGCCCCCGCCCTGTCCCCTTCCCATGGCGGGAGGGAGGGCAGTGTACTCGGCAGAGGAGCTCCCTGTCCGATTCTCTTAGATTCTTTCTCTGTCTCTCTGCCTCTCATGTCTCTGCCTCTCTCACTTTTATTTTTGTTGTTTTCAGACAGACATCTCACAATGTCACTCTGGCATCCCTGGAGCTCGCCATGTAGACTTGGCCAGTCATAAACTCACAGGGCTCCGCCCGCCTCTGGCTCCCGAGCACTGGGATTAAACGCATGTGCCTCCCAGATCCCGTCTGAGTTTTCTATGCTGTTTCTTTGTTCTTGGCTTGACCTAATGGTGGCTACCCCAGTTCTTTAAGAAATAACCCCCCCCCCTTTCTCGCTCCCTGGCCATCTTGGCGGCTGGTCTTGGTTGGGGGTTGTCCCACACCTAAGGCAGGAAGATGGTGGCTGCAAAGAAGACGAAAGGGTCTCTGGAGTCCATCAACTCCAGGCTCCAGCTTTTTATGAAAAGTAGAAAGTACGTGCCGGGGTGCAGACAGACTCTGAGGATGATCAGACAAGGCAAAGCGAGGTTGGCTATCCTCGCCAACAGCTGCCCAGCTGTGAGGAAATCTAACACAGAGCACTATGCCGTGTTGGCCAAAACTGGGGTCCATCACTACAGTGGCAATAATATTGAACTGGGCACAGCGTGTGGAAAATGCTACAGAGTATGCACACTGGCTGTCACTGATTGGGTGATTCTGATATTATCAGAAGCATGCTAGAACAGACTGGTAAGAAGTAAACAAGAAAGTTTTCCTTTAATAAAACTTTGCTAAAGCTCCTTTAGGGGGAAAAAAGAAAAGAAATAAAAACCCCAGTCTCATAGAAGGGACTTGAGATCATGACTAAAATCGCATAAGTGCATTTTCATTGTTTTCATTAGCTGTGTGGGGAAGTGAAAAGGATGCCATACAGATGAACTAATAGTTCTGCACACACATGGACACAGCCATACAGATGAACTAATAGTTCTGCACACACACGGAACATGGATTAGCCATACAGATGAACTAATAGCTCTGCACACACATGGACACAGCCATACAGATGAACTAATAGTTCTGCACACACATGGACACAGCCATACAGATGAACTAATAGTTCTGCACACACATGGACACAGCCATACAGATGAACTAATAGTTCTGCACACACATGGAACATGGATTAGCCATACAGATGAACTAATAGTTCTGCACACACATGGTCACAGCCATACAGATGAACTAATAGTTCTGCACACACATGGACACAGCCATACAGATGAACTAATAGCTCTGCACACACATGGTCACAGCCATACAGATGAACTAATAGCTCTGCACACACATGGCCACAGCCATACAGATGAACTAATAGTTCTGCACACACATGGACACAGCCATACAGATGAACTAATAGTTCTGCACAGACATGGTCACAGCCATACAGATGAACTAATAGCTCTGTACACACATGGACACAGCCATACAGATGAACTAATAGTTCTGCACACACACGGAACATGGATTAGCCATACAGATGAACTAATAGCTCTGCACACACATGGACTCAGTAGAGACCAAAGGAAGAATCAGTCTGCTTTAAAAGGAACACATGTTTTGTCTGATGATTATACCTCATGCTAGCTTGCCTGGTCTGAGGGTATCACTGGGTTACCTCCCAGTTCTATCCCATAGACAAATTCTGCCCTTTAAAGCCCTGGATTAGAAACCTGACATTTTGCATCCTTTTGGAAATAATTGTCAGGAGGACCCAAGGAAGACATTCTTTATAGACTTAAAACAAACCTTCTAACTATCGCCTTTCATTATCAGTGCCGGAGTTGCTTTCCCTGACTCCTGTGGGGTGGCTTCCACAGTGAGGGGGAGAAGAAGCTATTCTCTTAACCCCCAAGCTAATTGTGTGGTAAAGGCTAGCGAGCTGAGGCATTCCCAGGATTCTTGTCTTACCCACCAGACATTCACAGCAGGCATGATGACAGCAGAACGCTCTAGCTATGACCTGTACCTTCGGAAGGCATTGGTTTATTACAAACTGGGAGCTGGGTGTGACGGCACACGCCTTTAATCCCAGGACTCAAGAAGCAGAGAGCCAGGAGGACCTCTGAATCTGAGACAAGCCAGATCTACATGGTGAGCTCCAGGCCAACCAGGGTTACTTAGTGAGACTCTGTTTTTAAAAAAGGGGCCAGGAAAGAAAACACCTAACATCTATCACAGGTCTTATAGTCTCTCTATTTTATTTTAAAAATTTAAAAACTGGGTTTCACGTAGCTAAGGCTGGTATTAAACCCTCGGCCTTCCTCTATCGTTTCTAAGTACTTGGATTGCAAGCGTGTTTCACCACAGTCTCGGTTAGGAGACTAGCAATTACGCGTTTCATCTCGCTATCAGTACTGTACTTTCCATTCTTTCTTTCCAAAAAACCAACCGACCAAACCAAACCAGAAAACCAAATAGATGAATAGAACCCTCCTTTGTTGTTGAGATAGCATTCCTATGTCCCCCAGCCTGGTTTTTGTTGAATAGTAAGTATAATTTTCACTGCCACGTTATATGCAAGAACATTGTGCTGGTTTGAATATGCTTGGCCCATGGGGAGAGGTACTGTTAGGAGGCGTGGCCTTGTTGGAGGAAGAGTGTCACTACGTGTGTGTGTGTGTGTGTGTGTGTGTGTGTGCGCGCGCGCGCGCGTGCGTGCGTGCAAGTGCAGTGAAGAGTTAGTCCCCTCCTCGGCTTCCTTCGGATGAAGACGTAGAACTCTCAGCTCCTCCTGCACCATGCCTGCCCGGACGCTGCCGTGGTCCCTCCTCCATAATGGATTGAACCTGTGAACCTATGAGCCGGCCCCAATCGCATGTCCGTCCTTTCTAAGAGTTGCCTTGGTCATGGTGTCTGTTCACAGCAGTCAACCCCTAACTAAGACAGACATGCTCTTCATCCTATCATTCCCAACGGTAAGAAAATCCCAGACCATCTTGGAATGTTCAGCTTTGTGACTCTAGCTAAGAATGGTACAGCTAATTAAAGGATTCTGACATCGTTCTAGGAGCACCAGCAAAGGGCTGCTAGCCCACACTGGGAACTCCTTAATGAAGAGATCATTCAGTAACTGATAAGACAGAAGAAACTCAGCTTTAAGGCCACAGGGGTAGTAAATGAGGGGAGACAAAGTCACCACCCAAGTCGGTATATTCGTTATAAGATAGGCAGTAATCTTGGTCATCGCAACTCCTCCTTGGTTGCTGCCCATCTGTGGTGTTATTTTTAAAAAACCTAGAAAAAGAAGAGTCTGCAAACAAAAGGCTTGTCCAGACTTAAGTGGGGGTGTGCAGTGTGAGAGGAGGAACGCTGAACGTAGCAGTAAAGCTGTAGTTACAGCAACGGTGAAACTGGCAGCACTGAGGTCATCTGCCATCGCCCTCCCTAGAAGACCTAAAATGGTCCACAGGACAGAACTCCCTGCTTGGGTTGGCAAGCAGGTAGAGCTGACAGCCTGATTTAGATCCCCAGAACCCACATGGCAGTGGAGGGGAGTGTGGGGACAGGGTAAAGGTGGAAGGAGAGCGCTGATTTCGGCCTCCATGAGTGCACCCCGCAACCCGCACACACTCTTACACCTCCATGAGTACCCGCACACACTCTCACACCTCCATGAGTGCACCCCGCACACCCGCACACACTCTTACATCTCCATGAGTGCACACCGCACACTCTCACATCTCCATGAGTGCACACTGCACACTCTCACACCTCCATGAGTACATACCGCACACACATCTCCATGAGTGCACACCGCACTCACTCTCACATCTCCATGAGTGCACACCACACACTCTCACACCTCCATGAGTGCACACCACACACTCTTACACCTCCATGAGTGCACCCCGCACACCCGCACACACTCACACCTCCATGAGTGCACCCCGCACACCCACACACACTCTCACATCTCTATGAGTGCACACCCACACACTCACATCTCCATGAGTGCATAGCACACACACATCTCTATGAGTGCACACCACACACTCTCACATCTCCATGAATGCACACTGCACACTCTCACACCTCCATGAGTTGCATACAGCACACACACACCTCCATGAGTGTACACCGCACACACTCTCACATCTCCATGAGTGCACACCGCACACTTTCACACCTCCATGAGTGCACACCCCACACACACTCACACCTCCATGAGTGCACACCCACACACTCACTCTCACACCTCCATGAGTGCACACCACACACACATCTCTATGAGTGCACACCACACACTCTCACATCTCCATGAATGCACACCACACACTCTCACACCTCCATGAGTGCACACTGCACACTCACACTCGTATCTCCATGAGTGCACACTGCACACTCACACCTCCATGAGTGCACACCCACATACTCTCTCTCACATCTCATTTTCAAAGTATCCAATAGCCAGGGCCAAATAAGTGTTAACTGAACCGAGGCATGGTAAATTTGAGTGACCCATCTCTGTCCCCAAATGGGGGACTCATTCTGATGGACCTCCTTGTTTTCCAAACTTAACGACTCTCTCTTCCAAACTCTTCTGGACAAGCATGGGCAAAAAATTCTTCAACACATGAACGAATGACTGAGTCTCTTGTTCATCTCAAAATTCCTCTCATCCATTCATCCTGGTGTCTGTTTACCCACTCACCTACCTGACAACCTATTTACACACACACACACACACACACACACACACCTCACATCATTAATTTTTAAATTCCTTCCTGCTTGACCTCTGGTCACTCTTTGAGCCAGCCGACTGGAAAGGGGGCGTCCTGAGTGATCTATGTAGCAGGGCGTTTCCCTCTGAACATGCATAAGCACCGAGCCCTCTGCCTGCTTGCTCCCTGGTCTTACGTCATAGTCTTCTGGTCCCCTGTCCCTCTGGGACCTGCAGCATCCCCAGGGAGGCTCCAGCGGAACTCCTTGTAAGCTGTGTTTTCACATCCACCTGAGAGGAATCTCAAGGCCATAACCACAGATACGAGGAGAAAGGTACATGGGGAACGGAGCAGCAATTTGGAGACAGCACAAATAAAAATGACTGTATTTGCAAACAGCCAGGTCAGCTCAAGGCAGCTGTTGGCGAAGGTAATTACAAGCCTCCAGCATTGTCTCTAGTCCCGAGGTCCACACACAGGCAGGCAGAGGCCTCTCGTTTACCCAGCGTGTTCTGGGTTTCCTCATTAAAACCCACATGCCTCACCCTGCCAAGCAAAAGCCATAGTCATTTCTATTTTCAGTGCCTCTGGGTTGCTGGCTGACATCTCTCCGGATAGCTCCTCACATTCATCAGGCTGTGATACGCTTCTGAGCAAAAGCAGCGACTGAACATGAACAGATGTCAGCGTCCCGGGCACAGTGGCCGCTCCCTCTGATATGTTTCCAAGTCTGCCTTTCCGCTGCCGGCCAGGAGGAGTGCGGAATGACAAGCGAGGTTGCCAGTTAAAGAAGCCGGACAGACGGACGGACCGACGGGGAGCCGGGGCGGGGAAGGAAGGGAATCATTAATTAGTGGCTCCAGAAGGGAAATGAGCTCTCAACTCACATCAGCTTCCGAACTCGCGTGGGGTTAATTGTTCTCCATGCCAGCCACACGGCCACTTGCTTCTCAGGAGACGGACATGAATGAGTCTTAATTAGCCGGCCTGCCTTGCTCTGTTCATTAGCTACAAACGGGACATCACCTGGCTCGCCCCGGTGTTGCCGATGCTGTGGGGCAGATCAGAACACACATGCAAACACACATCTACAACACATGCATCTGCGCACACACATAAACTCATTCACAGCCATGCACAGAACCCCTCACAACTCCTTATTCAGGAAGGCGGCTAGACATCTGTCTTAGTCAGGGTTTCTATTTCTGCAGAAAACATCATGACCAAGAAGCAGGTTGGGGAGAAAAGGGTTTATTCAGCTTACACTTCCACATTGCTGTTCATCACCAAAGGAAGTCAGGACTGGAACTCAAGCAGGTCAGGAAGCAGGAGCTGATGCAGAGGCCGTGGAGGGATGTTTCTTACTGGCTTGCTTCCTTATAGAACCCAGGACTGGCAGGCAGTGGTGGCGCACGCCTTTAATCCCAGCACTTGGAGGCAGAGGCAGGCGGATTTCTGAGTTCGAGGCCTGCCTGGTCTACAGAGTGAGTTCAGGACAGCCAGGGCTACACAGAGAAACCCTTTCTCAACAAAGCAAATATATATACCAGCCCAGGGATGGCACCACCCACAACGGGTGCCCCTTGATCACTAACTGAGAAAATGCCCTACAGCTGGATCTCATGGAGGCACTTCCCTAACTGAAGTTCCTTTCTTTGTGATGACTCCAGCCTGTGTCACACAAAAGACACACAAAGCCAGCCAGTACAACAGCCTACCATGGAGAGAGACAAGGCACTCGCATGGCCACTTCATGAATCTGAAGTAAACATTGCAGAAGGCAGGCCTGTGGGGGGGGGGGTAAGGGGGGAGGGCTTAGGCTTGTTGCTGGGATGGCTTCTGAGCAGATGGCATATCAATGGGATTCTAGACTCTTGACCTCTGTGGCTTAGGGAACACCATACCTTTAGGCCAGGCTGCTATAACCTCTCCATCCTGCCAGCGGTGAACTGTCTGTATAGCACCGCGTCCCATAGCTCAGTAAGCACAGAGCCCCATGGCTACTCTTTCTATAGAGAACCACGAAGGAATTATCCGAGTTCTCCTGAGAGCCGAGGCCCAAAAGCCCATGGGTACAGTATACTCTAGTTTCAGCTGAGGTGAATCCTGCATCATGGTACATTATTTGTAAGAACCTGGCTCTGAGCAGCAAGGACAGAGCTCAGATGCCACCCATGTCCTCTCAACCGCAGACCCACTCCCGGATTCTCGTCTGCACAGTGTTGGCTTTGGAGCGCGTGGTCACCATTACGCCTGTTGGCTTCCTGGAGCCTCGGCTTACTCTAAGTCCGCCCTGAGCTGCCAGCAGCTTGCAGTATCGGAAGCGTTTCTCGCTGGGCGCCCAGAGTCAACTAGAAAACACAAGCACAGTCACAGTTCATCCCATTTCCTGTGCTGCCAGGTCCAGAACAAGGGACAGCTAGGTCCTTTCTGGTTGCTGGTGGTAGCACCCCGAGTCTTCCTGACACTTAGTAACGCCCTACCCTCTGCCCCACATCAGGGACTCATGCTGCAGAGGGGACCGGGAAGCCCTGGGCAGGGGTGTGGGTGGCTCAGATGGTATTTTGCTCCTACCTAGGGACTGATGTCAAGCAGCCACAGGAACAATGACAAGTGACTGTGTCGCTTTCCTTCTGGCTCACGTTCACGATCCCTTCTGTGGGCACCTGCTCCCCTCCCACCCTGGAGTAATTTTTATCCTGAACAGTGCCGTCGGGTCTCCGCCATGTTTGGCCACAGTGGCTTTTCCTGGTGAGTCTTTATGATGTTTTGGTCCCAGAGGTTCCCGGGTTGGTCCTGGAGAGACAATGGTATCTCATGACTCGTGTCTGCAGTCAGCTGCTTCTGTGCCTCAGTGCGAGCTGTCTGTCTGTAGACCTGCCAGCGCCCAGCAGATAGAAGACAGTCTAGTCCAAGTTCCTAGTCACTTCCCTACATGTCTCTTGAGTGCTTTAGCCACAGCTGGTGCGCAGGAGCACAGGAAGCCGAGAGGGTTCAGACAGACCAGGGAGTCCTGTTTACAGTTAGGCTGCTGGATTCCTATTTTGGGGAGCTGCTGCGGAGGCCCTGAGTTTTACCTCAGCCTCAAACCGTCCCCCACATGGGCTCATTTCCAGGGCTTCTCTTGCCAAAGGGCTCGGATGGGATATGCAGCCGGCCTTGGCATGTATGCATACACACATGTGCAATGTTCATCAACATAGAGGCATTCGTGTGGCCAGAGGGCTCTTCTGAGTTCTTGGGAAGAAGTCAGCCCCAAGGACCCAGGTCCAAGGCCCTCCGTGCAAACACTTGCCTCTCCCTGTCTTTTCTGTTAACTGGTGGTGAGGACTCAAGCAAGTCAATTAACCAACCTCCCTCCCTCCCTCCCTCCCTCCCTCCCTCCCTCCCTCCCTTCCTTCCTTCTACTCCTTGACTTCTAAGTGGGAAAAGAACAACTGATTCTACTGCTCCAGATTTGAGGGGTGCAGGGCGATTAGCCCTGGCCTCACAAAGCTCACCAACATTAGGATGCCATGACCACACAGAGCTCTCAGCTCCCTGCCTTCCTCAGGCCCAGATTCTGCTGCTGTGGGGCGAGGTACTCACACACCTCCACAGTGGAAATGTGTTAGGCCTCAACATTTCAAGGTTCGGTAAATTCTCTGCAAATAGCACTGGTTTGGCGGGGGCACGTGAAGACACCCAGCCACCCGCACGCACTGGCGAAATGTCAAAGGACCCGGTGGCATTTGGGTGTTAAAACTAAATCCAGCTTTCAAGGTGCAGGGAGTGGGCGGGAGAAAGAACTAACATTTAGTGAGTGCCAAGTCCTGTGACAACTTTTCATCCAACATGAACGGAACCAGCATAAAAAGGTCCGTTAAAGCCTGTCATCCAGCCAATCAAGAGGCAGAGGCCAGAGGAATGCAAGTTCAAGGCGAGCCCCGGGGAACTTAGTGAGACCCTATTTCAAAACACAGAAGAAGGGCAGGCAGTGGGGCTGGGTGGAAGGGTTCTCCCCTATTAGGTTTGAGGCCTTGGCTCAATCCACAGCCCCATGAAAATACAATACAGGGGGATGCTCTCAGCCAGCCACTGAGCTGAGCACAGGGTCCCCAATGGAGGAGCTACCAAGGAGCTGAAGGGGTTTGCAACCCCATGGGAGGAACAACAGTATGAACCACCAGTACCCCCAGAGCGCCCAGGGACTAAACCATCAACCAAAGAGGACACATGGAGGGACCCATGGCTCCAGCCACATGGGTAGCAGAGGATGGCCTGGTCAGACATCAGTGAGAGGAGAGGACCTTGGTCCTGTGAAGGCTCATTGCCCCAGGGTAGGTGGGTTAGTGAGTAGGGGAAGGAGAGAGGGGATAGGGGGTTTTTGGAGGAGAAACGAGGAAAGGGGATAACATTTGAAATGTAAATAAAGAAAATATCTAATAAAAGAGAGAAAGAAAGAAAGAAGGAAAGAAAGAAAGAAGGAAGGAAGGAAAGAAAGAGAGAGAAAGAAAGTAAGAAAGAAAGAAAGAAAGAAGGAAGGAGAGAGAGAGAGAGAGAGAGAGAGAGAGAGAGAGAGAGAGAGAGAAAATACCTGATGACTGAAGGGGTGGCTCGCTCAGCTCCATCCTCACCCTAGAGCGTGTCAGCATTTTACTTTACCCATGAGCACCCATCTACTGATGGCCTGTGAGAGGTCTCATCTTGGAGGACGAGCCCCCGACTGGAGTTCCAGAGCCTCCCACTTTTTGCCAGAGACACAGTCCATCATCCAAGCAAACGTTTTCGTCCGGGATTCCTTGACGTGGGGCAAGAGCTGGAAGGCGTGCGTCCAGGGCTCACGGGCAGTCTGGAGGTCTTCAGCGTCTCCTCCCTCTCCTTATTGTCTCAGGCTCCCCCAGTCTGAGGGTGATTTATCTCAACAACCATGCTTCATCCTGCCTTCTCACTGCCTTCCTGTTACTTCTTCATAAAAACAACACCGGGTGGTTTTGTTTTTTTTTTCCCCTTGCATTCATAATTCATGGACGTGCGTAAGGTTTAATTAAATGACAACCAGAGGACTCGGGATGCAGCTTGCCTAGCATGCTTGAAGCCCTGCATTTGATCCCAACACTGTGTAAAGAAGGCACGCGGGCACACACCTGTAATCCCAGCATTTGGGGGGTGGAGGCAGGAGGATAAGAATTCAAGGTAGTACTGGCTGCACAGCATGTATGAGGCAGGCCTAGGCTACGTGAGACCCTGTCTCAAGAGAAAAAGAATATGATTAGCATGATGATCTCTTTTTTAAAAAATTACATTTATTTCCTTGTGTATGTTTGTGTCTGGTATGAACGTGCCACAGCACACGTGTGGAGGTCAAAGGACAAATTGCAGGAGTCAGTGCTCCCCTACCTTGTGGGACCTGGGATCAAGGCAGCCTTGGTAACAGGATGTCTGAGCACGGGAGCTCCTTGGTAGGCGGGGCAGCGAAGGCTGATAACCTTGGCAGGAAGACCGAGGGGCTGGGCTGACAAGGTGGCATGCGAGGCCTTGCTTCTGATTGGTTCTCTCACTGAACCACACGAAGACCTTCGGTGTTTGCTTCTATCTTGCGGCTCCATTTTATAGGTCCAGAGCAGCTGCGGATGTCACACGGTGTCACTCAAATAGCAAGCAGCTGACTCCGAATTTCCCTCTATCTCTGTTCTGGGGCATACACAGGCTCACCCAGGACTCTATTTTAGGGACTACTTTCTTCATCTGTCTCATTAAGTAAATATTTAATAGTAAAATATAAGAAAAGCCATATAGCTTTCAAAAAAGGGTGGGGTCTCACATAGCTCAGGGTGGCCTTGAGTCTCTGCGTCTCCAGCCTCTGCCTCCCAGGAGCTGCAGCTGTAGGCGGGCGCCCTCAGGCTCAGTGTGAAGAGCACCTTATGAAGAGCAGGCTAGCCCACTGCCTTGCACTTCGTTCCCGGTCATTTCAGTCTTCATTGTAATGGAGAAGCAGAGAAACAAGGTGCTTCCTTCTTCATTCTCATGAGACAGGGATTCACGCTGCAGCCCAAGATAGCCCATTCTGCAGCCTAGGCTGGCCTCAAACTTAAGGCAGTCTTTCTGCCTCAGCCTCCTAAATATGAAACCCCGTATTGGATTTGATAAGTTTTCCAAGATGATTTACTGGGGATTCATATTCTCCGCTGAACAATCATGATGTTTGCCTCTTGATCCTTACATATAAACATACTTTCCCATGATTATTTACTGCTGTGAAATTCTAGGATGTAGATATATTGCTCAGCTGAGCCGGGTGATGGTGGTGCACGTCTTTAATCCCAGAACTTGGGAGGCAGAGGCAGGCGGATTTCTGAGTTGGAGGCCAGCCTGGTCTACAGAGTGAGTTCCAGGACAGCCAGGGCTACACAGAGAAACCCTGTCTCAAAACAAAACAAAACAAAACAAAACAAAACAAAACAAAACAAAACAATGAAAAAACGAAAAAAACGAAAAAACCAAAAACAAAACAAAACAAAAAAAGACAAAAGAAAAAAAAGAAAGAAAAGCCAAAGACCAAAAACCAGATAAACAAATATTGCTCAGCTGAAACAAAACTGAAAAAGTAATAAATAAATAAATAAATAAATAAATAAAAGCCAAATGGATTATCATATGTCTGTAATTCCAGCACTAGAGAGACTGGAGCAGGAGTATTGCTTCGAGTTCGTGGCTACCCTGGACTACTACTGGACTATGTAGTGAGACCTTGTCTTAAAAATTAAAAAACAAACAAAAACAAAAACGAAATTTCCTTCTCTTGTGTTTTGTGAAGGGCTGAGTTCCAGAGTCGGTCTCAGACTCTCCCATCCTGAGGGCCAAAGATGACATGGACCCTGCGGAGAGGCAGGAAAAGGGCTAAGTATGCCTCCCGGGCCCACAGTGTTGGCAGGCCTCCAGCCAGCTCCAGTCAGCTGTGCAAACCTCCGGGTCTTCTTGTGCAGAAGCCACTTGGAAGCATGAGCTGTGGCCTAGCACTTCAGGAACACTGCCTAGTGTCCATCGAGTGTTCTGGTGACCACGGTGAGTGGCTGGGCTCGGCAAGGTCACAGAGAAGTTCCTGTAGGAAAGGATCTACTCAGGTTTCCAAGGAGCACGAGGGCTTGCTGTCAGCAAATGCCACTGTCGCTGAGACCTGAGGCCTTTGCCGGAGGAAATAGCTGAGAAGAAAAACACTGCAATTTCTGACAAGAGGGCTCTAGCAACCGTGTCCCCGCGAGAAAACACCGGAAATAGCTCAGCTCAACAACAGACGCGACATTAAGCACACGAGTGCTTGTAAGGTGGCATTTTACCTACCTGCGGGTGACAAGCCCTGGTGAATGTGAGCATTCTTTGGATTCGGGTAACACTCAACCTGGTTTTGTTAACACCCTCCGCTCAGTGGGTGCTGACGTGAAATAGTGCTGTATTTTTCTGATCGCAGGCCTCCCGCGAGCCCCCTTTCTTTACCTTGGAAATGTTTCTGGCAGACCCGTTGTTTCCAGTTGCTTTCATTTGAGCTCCAGGTTCCTGCCTGCTTCCAAGCTCAGGACATCTCTGGGGCGGGCGCCGCTGTTCTGATGTCTTAAGGGTGTGAGGAGTCTGTGGATCTGAGGACTGATAGTCCCTGAAGCCCGGTTATGATGGCTTGTATAAGCTCTGCCCAAGGGGTGACACTGTTAGAAGGCGTGGTCCTGTTGGAGTAGGTGTGGCCTTGCTGGAGTAGGTGTGGCCCTGTTGGGGTGGGCGTGGCCCTGTTAGAGTGGGTGTGGCTTCGTTGGAGTGGGTGTGGCTTCGTTGGAGTGGGTGTGGCCTTGTTGGAATAAGTGTGTCACTGTAGGTGTGGGCTTTAAGACCCTCATCCTTGCTGCCAGGAAGTAAGTATTCTGCTAGCAGCCTTCAGATGAAGATGTAGATCTCTCAGCTCCTGCACCATGCCTGCCTGGATGCTGCCATGATGCTGGATGATACTGGACTGACCCTCTGAACCTGTAAGCCAGCCCCAACTAAATGTTGTCCTTTATAAAACTTGGCTTGATTATAGTGTCTGTTCACAGCAATAAAACCTTAACTAAGACACCATCCATTGTTAAAGACTGGTTTCTGTGGTGATGGAGATGGGAGGCAGGGAGACCGAGTGAGGGTCCTACGGGAAGAGTGACCATTTGGCCAGTTCTGTCCCCTGTTTCCCTGTCCTCTGGGACCCTTAGTATGGGTGTACCAGGACCAAGCCACCCTTCCTGATCCTGTTTTTTTCCAGATTAGACAACAGAACCTTCAGTTGACAACATCCAGGGTCTTTGTGTCTCCCCACCTTCACCTGAACTACATTCTAGAAATTTCCTTCAGGAGGGTGACAGTATATCAAGCCCATAGGCCTTTGTTTGAGGGTAGGATAGGCAAAGATAAAACAATGGACCAGCTAGGCTGAGCACAGGTGTGCAGAAGTTGGGGGGAGGGGAGGTCCTCCGCAAATGTCTAAACCCTGGAGGAAGAAGAGCTCAGAGCACTGCCACCTCAGTGAAAGACAACAGCGGCGAGGGCCAGAACAGAGCGAGGCAGGGAAACAACTGGCTGGGCCATTTGGTGATGCGATGGGGTGTACACCGGCAGAAAGTGACCCTGGTAGGAGGAGACAGGTTCTGAAGACAGACATACAGACTCAACGGAGAGAACTGGCCTGTGGGGGTGCGGGTGGGAGGTGGGTGCGGCCCCCCATCTTACTCAGTCAGCCCTGCCTCTGTGCTGGGATGTTCTCAGAGTCATCAAAGTCGTGTCCTCAAATAGGACCGCCCAGTTAGGGAGAAGGCCATTCAAAGAGAAGCAAAAGGACTCGTACTTTGCACAGAGGAGAGCTGTTTTCTGCCTCCAGGGTTGTTGAGCTAGCTGCCCTTCTCTCTCTGAATCACGGTAGGCTCTTCTGAATTGGCTTCCCATGATGCACAGGATGAGGTCCACAGGAAACTAGCATCATAGCCAGGTCTGCAGAGAGCACTGCCCACCCTGCCCCCTCTGGGGAACATTGTACATACACAAAGGTCAAAATGCCCAGAAGCCTTTTTTTATTTTTTATTTTTTGTATAAAATAAATAAAAACTCACCTGCAGAAGCTTCTGGTGTCCCACATTCGGTAGTTAATGGAGTTCTCTATTAAAATTCCAGCTAAGGGCACCCCAAGGGTGTGCTGGAATACTACCAAGAAATGCAATACCTATAGGAAGAGGGCTAGCTTCCTTATTGCCCTGTTACAGTGCCAGGCTCGGTCCTCACCGGGAGACACTGTACCACCTACCGAGAGAGCTAAACTGTAAGAAATGTGGATAATGCAGCTGGTGTTGGGAACCAGCAGAGCCAGCGCTCTCCTAAAGTTCTGGTGGGGATGCAAAAGGATACAGCCATCTGGAAGACAGTTTAGTGGAGTCTCAAAAACATTCCATACACATTACCGTATCACCTGGCAAATCTACATCAAGGTATCTTTTTTGTTCTTGTTACAAAAAAAAAAAAAAAAAATGAGAGCTTCAAGTCACACAAAAACTGGGCCATAACTGTCTGTGGCAATTTTACTTATAATTGCCAAGAATTTGCAGGCTGTTTGGTGCTGTTGGACGCTGGATCATAATCGCCCTGGTGTTGTTTCCCTTTCTAATAGGAGAGCTGTCATGTGTGCTCAACTAGGACTTATTGAGTGCACGCCTGCAGGAATGCACCGGAAAGCGACACAAGGCGTCTGGGGGCTGGGGAGATGACTCTGTTGAAGTTCTTGCCGTAGCATGAGGCCCTGACCTCTCTCTTCAGCATCCATGAGGAAAGCCAGGCACAGTAATCCAGGTGCTGGGGAGGTGGAGGCAGGAGGATCCCTCGGGGTCTCTCAGGCCAGCAAGTCAATTGTGAGCTCCAGATTCAGTGAGACTCCATCAAAAATAAGGGTGGAATACAGTTGAAGATACCCTACAGCCACATACAGGCACACACACACACACACACACACACACCACACACACACACACACACACACACACATACACACATGATCTAGACATGAAATACCTGGAAGGGCATGGATGAAAAAACCTTAGTCTCTTATCTATTGGCTTACTTCCCATCCGGTTCTGAAGGTTTTAAATTTTCATTATTCTGTCCACTCAGGAAGTTCCCTGAAATGCCTTTGCTCTGGTTCTTGGAGGCAGATCATTTCTGGGTTTTTCTTTAGTGTGTTTTAGCAAATCCTTCTTGGTCCTTAGATGGGGCTGCGTGGGAGGGCGCCTCCTACCAGCTTCCTTCCAAACAGCCCAGTCACCTGTGACAGATGGACACCCAGCAGTAGAATCTAAAGCTGCAGAATAATAAAAGCTCATGAAAAATAAATGCCGTCTGAGACTCGGGCTTCTCCGGAGCGGCCCTCTCCATCCGCCACACGCCACACCAGCCAACAACCTGCTTAATTTGCAAATGGCGCTTCCCCGGCACTTGTTCTTAATTTCCTATGAGGGGCATTCTTTCTCTTTCTGAACACACGGCACGAAGGGCTCTCTATACACAGGAGGGACAGAAGATCCCCAGACTCGGAGCACCCCTCCTATGTTAACTTCTGTAGGAGCTAAATTATTAGAAGGTCGGCAGGACAGCAGGAAGGGTTTAGATCACAGCCTCTGCCGTCCATTCCTCCAGGGACACAAGTTCCTTCCTAGAAAGAATCACTTTCCACTGATTGATCCTTTATAGGGCTATTTAATCTATAGGAGCTTCCATGACTGGAAAGCTGGGGTGTTGCATGCTCAGAGCCTAATCGCGACTTATTTTGGGCTATCTTCAGCCCTGTAAACAGCCATTCCTTGCCTACTTCTGTGACTGACCTAACGCCTTGGTACAAACGCATGAAACATCTTGGAATGTATCAGATTAGTAGATGTCTAGCTTCCCCCAACCAGAGGGCTAAATGTGTTCTCAGACAGCATCCGAAGCCGCAGCAGAGATCTTCCAGCCAGCTTATCTAAAGCTCGCACCAATGGATTTAAAAAGAGTATTAACTGTTGCTACTATGTTTCCAACCCAGTTCCCCAGTGAAAGAAAGCTCAACTCAGCGGTTAACAAAACAAGCTACAAGCCTAGATTGGGCGGGCCTCCCTCTCCACTACTCTGTTTCAATCTATTTTATCCCATACAACTTGCGGTTTCTCCAGGCCCCCAGCTTCTCTCCCTGTCGCCGCCTCCTCTTTTCTCTTTATCCATTTCTCTCCTTTTCCGTTTCCCTTCCTCTGTTGCTCCTCCTCCTCCTCCTCCTCTTTTATACCCCGTAGCTCCTCCCCTAGACTCAGCTCCTCCCACTTCCTCCTGCCCAATCATTGGCTCAAGCCTTTATTTGAAAAGTTAAGGCGGGGAGAAGGTTCACAAGGCAACTCCTCATCTGCAGCCCCTCTGAGGAGTGGAATTAACATCAAAATACAAGCCCAGGGCTATCCACAACAATTAACTTATGACTTTTCTATGTTGACACAAAGTCTTGCTATATAGCTCAAGATGGTTTTGAACTTGAAGCAATCCTCCTGTGTCTACCTCCTGAGTGTTAGGATGACAGACACGGGGCCACCGTATTTGGCTTAGCATCCCCATTTAAACTCCAAGGACAAAGAAAGTTTGTCGCCACCAGCTAAAGAATAGTAATGAAAAGGGGGTGTTCCTTACCCAGTGGGTTCATGTCACTTACAGCCAATCCCCCCCCCCCCCCAGTTCTGCCTAGCATGTGTCTGGTGTTCACCACTTAGGATCCTGCAGTGGGGACCAGGGGACAGAACAGCAGTCAGAAGGAATGTAGTTCCTGGCTCTGTAGGGTGTGGAGACGGGGCTTGCGCTGAACAGCCAAGGGCACATCCTACGGTGGGGGAGGAGGGTGGGAGAACAGCCGAGGGCACATCCTACGGTGGGGGAGGAGGGTGGGAGATGGTGAGCCTTCCCAGGGCGGTTTCAGGGGCCGCATGGCCTACACAGTAGACAAGGACGCTGGCTCCGGTGAGCCTGCAGATCCAGCTGTATTGCCTTTCCCAGTTAGTGGTATGGAATCCAGATGTTTCGCCGCTTGCTAAAGGAGCCTGGGACCTCTCTGTCCTAAACAGGGTGAAGAGCGAGTGTTTAGCCCTGGAGCAGGCCTGCCCGGGAAGCATGGCAGAAAGCACCGGAATGTCAGAGCCGGCGCAGTTGGGTTTAAGCCCTCGCCACGTGATCTGTTCAGGATCGCATTCCACCAGCCTCTCTCGCCAAGCAGACATAGATAAAATTATGGCGTTGTCCCCAGCAAGGTCACGTGCGGTCTTGCCCTCTCCTTTTCCCATAATGCACACAGCCACCCTTCTCGGGTTTACTGTGTCTATAGCCAGTGTCCCGCAGCTCAGGACTAATGCTATCACGTCTGTGGAGCCCCAGGGCCTGCCCTCTGCCTGCCTGGCTTGTGTGGGAAGTGCCGCTGGTAAGGGCAAAGACAATTTCCTTCACATGACACCACCCCCAAGGTGCCTGGTGATAATTACTCTGCTGCCCACCACAGTGAGGAGTCTTGAGGCTCAGGGGCACAGTGAGGTGTGCAGAGTCCACCACAGCCGTGTACGCAGGGGCCAGGCTCGCCTCCTCGACTCAGTGTCTTTCCCATCAGTTGGAGTTTGGAGTATGAAGTCACTGAGGTGATGAGAGAGAGTGGGTCATGCTGCAGTAATTGGGATGTAGGCACAGCTGCGGCCTCTGAATCACGGAATGTGTGATTGCTTCACTGGGGCTGCTGCTTCAGGAAGCGTAAGTACCTGACTGGGACTGCCTGGCTGCTGCTGCTGCTGCTAAGAGCTACTAAGCTCCCCCGTGGCTGGAGAGTTGGGCCCTCAACTCCCCAGATGTCTACAGGCCGTGCCAGTAGAATACATGCTATAGGGAAACTGCTAGGACCCCACCTGCAGGGGCCGCCAAAGGGTTCTTTGCCCCAGGTGTATCTCGGGTGTTAGCTGAGAGCTTAGATCATGTTTTCTTTGCTGGCAGTTCTGTCCTAGGGCCACTCAGGGAGCAGAAGAGAATCCACTTGGTTCCATTTTCAGAACACAACATTTTGCCCCGCCTACATGCTCACCAGTCAATGCAGAAGATAAGATGTCCTGGAGAGGCATCTGGGGCGCTCTTATGAACAGAAGAGTGGTGCCAGGCACCGTGTGTACATGGGGGGTTCAAGAAGGAAGAGGAAGCTCCCCCAGAGAGCCGTCACTCAACAAGAGACTAAGCAGATGTCTGTTCATCTCTCTCTCTCTGTCTCTCTCTCTCTCTCTGTCTCTCTCTCTCTCTCTCACACACACACACACACACACTCTGTGTGCAACTTTTTCTAGGGATATGTGAACAAATGTCCATACACTCCAGATTGAGGCATTGACCTTATAGGCCCTGAGAACCAGTGAGTTTATCGGGGTGACTTACAAGAACATGGGTAACGCAGATGCATCACTGAAAAGTCCCATCCCAGTGCAGGAGAAGACTTCCTGAGAGCCCTACAGATAGGAACCCACCAGCCAACCTTCCACCCTTCACACATTCTAGAACTTCTTGATGACCCATGCAGGGCATCGCGGGAGAGGGGAGTGAGGCACAGCTCTAGATAGCTGGAATCTTTAAGGGGGTCCAATGACCCTCCCTACTCCCCCCTCCTATAGCAGAATGTTAGCAGACCCACCCTGGGGAGGACCCCTGAGTGTGGGTAATCACTGTGACGTTAATAGCAGACATAGCCATTGCTGTCTTGTTCCTGAAGAGTGTCCCCAAGCTCACACCTGATACACACATCACACTTGTACTCAGTCAGGAGTCTGTGCGATCAGCTTGATTATGTGATAGGTCACGCTCATAGGTTCTTCCTACACTCTGTCCTACACTGTCTTCGGTTTCTGTGACTGTGATAAAACACCACAGCCAAAAGCAACTTGGAGAGGAAAACCGAAGCAGACACCACGGAGGAATGACGCCTACTGCCTTGTTTCTCGTGGCTTGCTCAGCCTGCTTTCTCATACAACTCAGGATTACCTTCTCAGGGTTGGTATTGCCCACCGTGAGCAGGGCCCTCCCACGTCAATCATTAATCAAGGCAACATCCCACAGCCTTCCTTACAGGCCAGTCTTGCACAGGCATTTCCTTAATTAAGATTCAATCTTCCCAGATATGTCTAGGCTTGTGTCAGCGTGACAAAACCCAACCAGCACACACAGTCACCCACTCAGCCGCACATACACTGTCGCTACGGGAGCCGTGGCCGGGAGCACTCTCAGTACTGCTCAATGGCTCTGCTGTGGCTAACAAGCAGCCTGGCCCTGGCTGAGGATGGATGGCCGCCTGGAGACCTCCGGAGGCCAAACCCTGAGCATTCGCCCCTAGAAACATTAGTGTCTGTGATGGTTTGTGATGGCTTGAATGAGAATGGCCTCCATAATCTGAATGCTTGGCTCCCCGCTGGTAGAACTTCTTGGGAAGGATTGGTGGTGTGGCCTTGTTAGAGGAGGCGTGTCACTAGGGGCAGGTTTTGAGGTTTCAAAAGCCCATGTCACTCGCAGTTAGTTTTCTGCCTCAAGCTCATGGCTCAGACGTAAGCTCTCAGCTGCTGCTCCAGCGTTTGCCTGCTGCCACGTTCCCTGCTGTGCTCCACGCCAAGATGGTTCTGGACTCTAACCCTCTGGAATGGTGAGCCCCAAATTAAATGCTTTCTTTTGTAAGTTGCCTCAGTCGAGGTGTTTGTCATAGTATTAGAAAAGTGACCAAGACACGGTTAATACTGATTGTCATGCTGACAAAAGACAAGGCATCTGTGCATGCCTGCAAGGGATTTTTTTTTTTTTTAATTAGGCTGGTTGAAGAGAGACAACCAAACGTAAGTGTAGACAGTACCATCTGATGGGCTAAGGTCCTGAACTGAACAAAAAGCAGAATGGGGAGGAAGTTGGACAGAGACCTGCTGAGCTCCACGCCGCTCAGAACAGGTGGGAAAGATGCCCACGGACTGCCCTCTGCCCCACCCACTGCACGAGCAGGCCATAGACACGCATGTAATGTGGTGCAGGAGGGAGAAGATGTCCACAGACCTGCCCACCGCCGTGCCACACTAGTGGGCTGTGAACACCTAGCAGTCCACTAGCAGCAGCTAGACCACGCAGCATAGACAAGGTTACCCAGAGGCCTGCCAGCCACATAGCCCCCTGCAGGGGGAGCCATCACAACGTGTGAGAGTGCGGTGGTCAGATGGGAGAGGAGGAGAAGTGGGGCAGTTTGAGCATTGTGAAGACAGGACTGGAGACCCGAGGATGGAGAGGAGCCTGCTGTGAAGAGCCAGCCCTGCTACCTGGGGCCATGGCGGGGTCCAAGCCTGAACTGCCCCTGCTCTTCCTCCAGCTTTGGAAGAGGAGCTGCTCCCAGCTGGGCGAGGGTCAGTATGGAAGGCAAGGGACTGGAGGCGGGCTTCCTTCTGTCAGTGTTTAAAGCCAAGCAGAGAGCGACGGTAGAGTGGCCTAAAAAATCAGGAGATGTTGCTGGTCGGCGTCTGGTGGGAAGACGGTTGAGGCCTAGGGATGAATTTAGCAGCTGTGGGCCCCAGTCTGGCTGTATAAAGACTGCCTTGCCTCGAAGTGATGGTGACCGTGACATAGGCATGGCAGTCATGGCGAGTACCAAAAGGTGTTCCCTGTTGTGACCTAGACCTCAGTCGAGAGTCTGGCTGGCTCCATCAGCTCAGACTGCTGCAATAAAGCCAGCGAAGGCTGGGTGTTTGGTGGACAGCACGTACTTCCTCCTTGATATTCTAGAGGCTGAAAATCCAAGGCCACTTGATGTCAGGCTCTGGTGCGGACCGCTGTCTGCTTACCTTGCTCTCACCTGATTGGTGTGCAGATGCCTGTGCTATCAAGAGGGCTCCAGCTCATGCTGTGGTCATCTCCTACAAGCCCTATCTCTCAGTACAGTCACGCCTGGGGATAAAGTTTTAAATAAGAGTTGGGAAAGGGACCGGAAACATTCAGTGCCCGACACTGGCATCTTACAGGTCCTTTAAAACTGTCCAAGAGTTTTATCAACTGGGGAAAGAGTATGTCAGATGATCATTGTAGTGGCTATTCCTGATTGTCAACTTGATTATATCTGGAACAAAGGACAATCAAGAATTGGAAGGCTCGCCTGTGATCCTCATCTTGAGGCTGGGAGATACAAGTCTCTGACCTGGATCTTCGCATGGAGATCTTGAGGCACAGTGGCTATGAATTCCAGAAGACTAAGACAGGGAGATTTCTGAGTTCAGGGTCATCTGGGACAAAGCAAGTCTCAGATCCAGGTGGGAATGCCTTTAATCTGGGCCACACCTTTTGCTGGAGACCTCCCTAAGGACATTGGAAGAAGGAAGATTCGCTCTCTTCTTCGCCTGCTGGTCTCGTGGGGCTGAGCAACTGCTCCATCATTGGACTTCCGTCTGCAGCTGCTGCTGGCCATTGTTGGGAATTGGACTACAGACTGTAAGTCACCAACTAGTTCCCTTACTAGATAGAGACTACCCATACGTTCTGAGACTCTAGAGAACCCTGACTAATGCAATCATAAAATGACTTGAACTTTTAAAATATTCGAGTAGCACTCACATTTACCTAAAACACGGCAACATGTATGTGTCCAGAACAGGTAGACAGACCGCCTGCTGTCTGCCATATGCTGGGCTCCGCAGAGCTGCCTGCAAGGGTTCTTTCTGTGTGCGCGGGACATTATAGAAGCCGTGCTGGTGGCATCCAGCAGAGCCGAGGCATTAAGATGTAATCAGTGCTGGAATCACTGCTGTAATAAGTGCTGGAGTCTGTCTGTCCACACAGCTTTCTGTCCGTGGGTCGCAGCTTTCGTGCCCTTCCACACGCCATGCCCCACGCTAATGTTTTACACGTGTTTTCTTACTTTAACCCAGCAGCCTTCAGAGGAAGGTCCCAGTGGAACATCCGTTTTGAGAATGGAGACGATAAGCCCGGAGAACCACTGAGGTACCCCCAAGTCAGTAGCCACTACCAGCGCTCGCAGGGTAGAGTATGATAGAGGTACTGTGACACCAGGCTTGGCAGACTTACCCACTCTGTTTTGGCTAGACCTACAACCATTTTGAAGTTGAAAAACTGTAAGTAGACTGATTGGTCTCTATTTACTTGACTCAAAGCTGTGGCGCTGTCTGTGAGTTAGCATCTTTCCTATGGTAACCCTAGGGACCTGTACGTAGATACAGACAGATGCTGGGACTGATACAATTAGCCCCAGCTAGCTCTCTTAGATTCCAGTGTTGGGCTCTGCCAGGCTCATTTCTGTTGCTGCCCAGGCAGCTCTCACAGCTAAGGCCATGTCCATAGCAAGTGTGACCTGGAGCCAGCCTGCTGGCCAGAGGACACAGAGTGAGTCACATCGAGTCCATGGTCTGCAGTCCCCTGCTCTGGAGAGCCATCTCAATTGTGTGACAAATTCAGGAATTCTCTAGCTGGGCTTCTCCCACTCCTGCTGTGACCGGGGTTCATGGATGAGACTTCTGTGGTTGTGGTGGTGGTGGGAGAGTGTGTGTATGTGTGTGTGTGGGGGGGGTGGCGACTGTCTGGGCCTCCTGAGGCAGGCCAGGCTGCTTTCACATTGACTCTAAGTGGTGAGTGGCCGAGAGATGCTATGCACTCTCTCCTTCACAGCCGCAACGCCAGCGGCTGTTTCTCTGTAGGGAGTTCTGCTCCAGGCAGTGGGTCAGGGGTTCTGCTTCTGCTGGTCTGTTTACCACCCGAGGAAGAAGAGAAAGCAAATACCGAGACACTGAATCAATCCAGAGTCACTCGCCTGCACTGAACTGTGGTGCCCGTGGCTTTTCCTTCTTCTTCCTTCCTCCCCTGCTCCCCATTCCCCTTCCTCCTCATAAGAAGGGATCTTGCTATTTAGCCCAGGCTGGCCCAGAACTCCCAATTCTCCTGCCTCCTCTTTCATTTTCTCTCAATCTCTCTTCCTGTCTCTTTCTCTCTCACCCCAGGTTTAGTTAGAGACTTGGAACCACTAAGTGGCCTGGCTGTATAGTTTTCTGATACGGAGTGAGGTGAATCAAGGCCCTCTTTCTGTGGCATGTGAAGCCACAAACGTCACCTGGCCATGCTGGATCGGTGACCTTAGACGTTGCACAAAGTTCTGTGGAGCGAGTGGACAGTGCCACCAGACAGGAGAGCTGGTATGGCTGAGTGAGCCCGACCCCTGTGAGTCTCAGAACTGAGAATGGTAGACATGGGGCCAATTCCCTGCCTAGCCCTGCCTGCTCTGGAACTGATGACCACAGCGCCCCACTGAGAAGACCAAGATGATCAGTTATGCACAGTCATGTTGCATAAAAACCTAGCGTTCTCCATGCTAATGAGATATCTAGATAGGCCCAGAGCTTTCAGCCAATGAGTTTCCCTTCCTGGGAATTCTTTCCCCACAAAAGGCTTATGTAATATCCGGTTCACCCTGAGTAAGGTGTATGCATTCACATTCGCCATCAAATAAGGCAGTTTGAACACGCGAAGACCTTCTGTAAGGAATAAATGTAAGCAATATGCAAGAAATTACGAATGTCACCCAGCCCAGAGTGTGTAAGTGTGAAATGTGATAAAGGTAAACTCCCTGACTCAATGAACAAACACCTCAATTTTAATTGACTAAAAAGATACCATGGAGACCAAGTCCGGAGTGTTCGTGTGTGTGTGTGTGTGTGTGTGTGTGTGTGTGTGTGTGTGGTGTAGATAATAAGGCTGAATGTCAGATAAAGTATTGCTGAATGCCTGAGCTGAAAGAGACATAAAAACCCTGGTCTGACAGCTAAGGTTCGGCTCATTCCGAAAGAGCTCGGAATGTTGAGACTGACTCATTCCCGCCGGGCAGTGGTGGCGCACGCCTTTAATCCCAGCACTCGGGAGGCAGAGGCAGGCGGATTTCTGAGTTCGAGGCCAGCCTGATCTATGGAGGGAGTTCCAGGACAGCCAGGGCTACACAGAGAAACCCTGTCTCAAAGATGACAAAAAACAAACAAAAACAAACAAAGCAACAACTCATTCCTGGATCCAGCCCACCAGTTCTGGACACCCCAACTCTGGACCCAGGCTTCAGTGGGGATCCAAAGCACAGTGAGGAAACACAGCCTGTGCTTCCTTTGGAACTAGGCTACAACACTTACCAGACCAAAGGTGAGAGAGAGAGAGAGAGAGAGAGAGAGAGAGAGAGAGAGAGAGAGAGAGAGGTGTCTATGTATATCTGTGTGTGTGTGTGTGTGTGTGTATGTCTCTCTGTGTGTATATGTCTGTGTGTATATGTCTCTCTGTGTGTATGTCTCTGTGTGTGTATGTCTCTCTGTGTGTATATGTCTCTGTGTGTGTCTGTGTGTGTATGTCTCTCTGTGTGTATATGTCTCTGTGTGTGTCTGTGTGTGTATGTCTCTCTGTGTTTATATGTCTCTGTGTGTGTATGTCTCTCTGTGTGTATGTCTGTGTGTGTCTCTGTGTGTATATGTCTCTGTGTGTGTCTGTGTGTGTATGTCTCTCTGTGTGTGTATGTCTCTCTGTGTGTGTGTCTGTGTGTATGTCTCTCTGTGTGTATGTCTGTGTGAGTGTGAGTGTGAATGTGAATGTGTGTGAGTGTGTGTGTCTATGTATGTCTCTGTGTGTGTGTGTGTGTGTGTGTATGTCTCTCTGTGTCTATATGTCTGTGTGTGTGTCTGTGTGTGTATGTCTCTCTGTGTGTATGTCTGTGTGTATGTGAGTGTGTGTGTGTGTGTGTGTGAGTGTGTGGTGTGTCTGTGTGTGTGAGAGTGTGTGTCTATGTATGTCTGTGTGTGTGTCTCTCTGTGTGTATATGTGTGTGTGTGTCTGTGTGTGTATGTCTCTCTGTGTGTATATGTCTCTGTGTCTGTGTGTGTATGTCTCTCTGTGTGTATATGTCTGTGTGTATATGTCTCTCTGTGTGTATGTCTGTGTGTGTCTGTGTGTGTATGTCTCTCTGTGTGTATATGTCTCTGTGTGTGTCTGTGTGTGTATGTCTCTCTGTGTGTATATGTCTCTGTGTGTGTCTGTGTGTGTATGTCTCTCTGTGTTTATATGTCTCTGTGTGTGTATGTCTCTCTGTGTGTATGTCTGTGTGTGTCTCTGTGTGTATGTCTCTCTGTGTGTGTATATGTCTCTGTATGTGTCTGTGTGTGTATGTCTCTCTGTGTTTATATGTCTCTGTGTGTGTATGTCTCTGTGTGTGTGTGTCTGTGTGTATGTCTCTCTGTGTGTATGTTTGTGTGAGTGTGAGTGTGAATGTGAATGTGTGTGAGTGTGTGTGTGGTGTGTCTGTGTGAGAGTGTGTGTCTATGTATGTCTCCGTGTGTGTCTGTGTGTGTATACCTCTCTGTGTCTATATGTCTCTGTGTGTGTCTGTGTGTGTATGTCTCTCTGTGTGTATGTCTGTGTGTATGTGAGTGTGTGTGTGTGTGAGTGTGTGGTGTGTCTGTGTGTGTGAGAGTGTGTGTCTATGTATGTCTGTGTGTGTGTCTCTCTGTGTGTATATATCTGTGTGTGTGTGTCTGTGTGTGTATGTCTCTCTGTGTAGATATGTCTGTGTGTGTGTGTCTGTGTGTATGTCTCTCTGTGTGTATATGTCTGTGTGTGTATGTCTCTCTCTGTGTATGTCTGTGTGTGTGTGTGTGTGTCTGTGTGTGTATGTGAGTGTGTGTGTGTGAGTGAATGTGACCCCTTTTCTCTTATTTGCCCATTGTTGCCTATGAATAAACACTAGTGTAACCTGATCCTGCAGTCACAGGCACTCTCTTTCTCTCACTCTCAGCTCCATCTTTAAACCTGACTCTCAGCACCTTCTCTCCGTCAAGGATCTCCACGGGGGAGGCCTGTCCTATAGAGCCTCGCCTAAATCCCCTGGAGAAGGTCTTCTCTCTCCCAGCCCCTCCATGCTCTCCATACTCACTCAGAACCCAACCAGGTCCCTCCCACCCCCACCACCCACTTCCCCGATGACAGGACCCACATTGCTGACTGTGTTCCGCCTCCCTTGAGCCGTGGAAGTGCTCTGAGCATCCCCGTGACAGGGCAGGACACAGCCCAGCACTTCACCGGCAGCCTTCACACCCCTGAGCAGTGGTCTAGGGGCCATGGAGATGCTTCAGAAAAGGCCACCTAAGAGAGGCAGCTTACCTTAGGAAGTTACCACGGTCCCCACCTACCCACTCCCCAATCCTTCCTGCCACCAGATCTCAGGGTTCAATAGTGGCCGCCATCAGCACATGAGCAGGGGTTGCGCTGTGGCCCGGTGTGGGGGTGGGGGGGTGAGGGGTGGGGGCGGGGGCTCTCGCCTCCCCTGTCACTCATCAGTGGTGGCTTTGGCTTTCACAACACCCACTTTGTCATATCAAGTCTATGTCCTGAGTAGGTCAAATGCTATGTGACTTGGAACCTTAAATAACACTGATTGAAAGGTTACTTGGGCCCCAGACCCTACTGACCGAATCAGGGACTCGGGCTCCATTCACCTTTTTCTGTAGCACTGGGAATTGAAACCACAACCTGGTGCCTGTAGCACTGGGAATTGAAACCACAACCTGGTGCTTGTAGGTACACACGATCACCAGGCTACGGTTCAGGCTTTCTTTCTCTTTCTTTCTTTCTTTCTTTCTTTCTTTCTTTCTTTCTTTCTTTCTCTTTCTCTTTCTCTTTCTCTTTCTCTTTCTCTCTCTCTCTCTCTTTCTCTCTCTCTCTCTCTCTCTCTCTCTCTCTCTCCTTCCTTCCTTCCTCCCTCCCTCCCTCCCTCCCTCCCTCCCTCCCTTCCTTCCTTCCTTCCTTCCTTCCTTCCTTCCTTCCAACCAGGAACTCAGGCTCCAGAGCCCTGATGAGAGAACCAGGCTCTGATGTCTTGATTTGTCCCTCCTGCCTGGCCTTCACACTTAGATAGCCTCTGAGCCTAGACAACCCTAAGTCGAGAGAACACACTGTCTAGAATTCAGTTATTGTCTATATCTGGCTGTGGGCAGGCTGGAAAACAAGGTTTAATCCACATCAGGGATTCTGATACTGAAGAAGGAAAAAAAAAAAAAAGATGTGGGGCTTCCAGGGTGTAAGGCCAACGCCCTCTCCGTCTTGAAGGACCCTGTCTCCTGAGCTGACTCTTGACAACCGCAGCCAGGGACCGTTCTTCAGCTTGAAGCACGGTTTGCCTTGAGGTCACACAGGTCTGCGTGTTGCTAAAAGAGGCTGCCCCTGGAATAACGAGGCTTTCCTGCAGACAAACAGGAGCCACGCAGAGCAGAGCATCGGCTGTGGGAACATGTCCACAATTACATTCTGAGCACAGCGCCCACTCTGAAGGAGGAATGAAGCCCAGCTGTTCCCGCGGACAGGCCCCTGCCTGGAGCCTTGCCCACACTCTCTCTCACTTCCTTTCTGGTCGGTCTGTAGGTTCTGGTTCCCAGGCATCTCCCCCCAGGCTCCTGGGCTTGCTGAGGCCAATCTGGACTCACTCTTCCGGTTCTGGGCCCTGTTTTGCTGGCGAACGCTCGAGCTGAAACAGGAGAATTGACCCAGAGAGAGGCCAATGGGAAGTCTGTCTCTGCCCAGGTAAACTGTGTGTGGCTCTGTGTATGTCCACTGGCTTACAGGGCAGAGAGCCAAGGAAAGGAAGCTCTCATGACAGACTGTGCGGCTGATAGGCAATACAGTCTGTGCCCGATGAGCCTTTCCCTGGAATCACAGAGGCTGACATTACCTGACGGGCTGAGGGCGGGGCTCAACCTCGCCATTGATTTGAGTTTTCTTTGTGAGGGGAGGAGTTGATTCCCTAATCCTCTTCGGATTTTTTTTTTTTTAATTTTTTTACTTTATGTGTCTGGTATGAGTGTTTTGCCTGTATGTATGTATGTCTGCATATATGTATGTCTGTGCACCACGTGTGTTCCTCACGCCTGCTGAGGTCAGAACCGGGTGTCAGATCCCCTAAAACTAGAGTTATTCCCAGCACTTGGGAGGCAGAGGCAGGCGGATCTCTGAGTTCGAGGCCAGCCTGGTCTACAGAGTGAGTTCCAGGACAGCCAGGGCTATACAGAGAAACTCTGTCTCGAAAAACCAAAAAAAAAAAAAAAAAACTAGAGTTATTGATGGTTGTGAGCCACCGTGTGGATGCTGAGAATCGAACCCAGATCCTCTGTAAGAGCAACTAGTGAGGAGCTTTTACCCACCGAGCCATCTCTCCTCCCTCACCCCTGGGATTCTTAGAGGCACAGGATGGAAACTGGGCTACGGTTTGTTGCAGATAAGAAAGGCCTGACAACTGGCACTGGGATCTTGCCAGGAGAGCCGTTCTTTTTTTTTTTTTTTTTTTTTTTTTTTTTTTTTTTTTTTTTTTTTTTTTGGTTTTTTGAGACAGGGTTTCTCTGTATAGCCCTGGCTGTCCTGGAACTCACTCTGTAGACCAGGCTGGCCTCGAATTTAGAAATCCGCCTGCCTCTGCCTCCCAAGTGCTGGGATTACAGGCGTGCTCCACCACGCCCAGCTAGGAGTCCCTTTCTTTAGGAAAAGGGACTGCAGGCCTTTGGAGTGGCAGTAAGCCTCAGCCTTGGCTATGAATATGTAAATCACCTGAGATGTAGTAAGGCCATTGCTCTCTTCTAGGCTCTGCACCTCCCTGGGCCTTCTGGACTTTCTATCCACTTCATTTGCCTAACCCGAGATTTTCCAATCCATTCTCTGGTTAAAGGCTCACCGAGGCTGGCCTGGCCTCTGGTCCCCAAGGCCGCTGGCTCCTCCTTCCCCTGCTCACTCCTTGCAATATGATTGGATGAAATCTGCTCTCCCTGATATTTATTTATTTATTTATTTATTTATTTATTTAATGTATGTACGTACACTGTCGCTGTCTTCAGACACACCAGAAGAGGGTATCAGATCCCATTACAGATGGTTGTGAGCTGTTGGGAACTGGCGAGCTTAGCTCAATGCCCCCAGCTGAGCTGTTTGCACAGGTTTCTTGAGAGCAAAACAGCCTGCCTAAGCTTAGCTTGATTCCTGCCTTCCCGCCTGGTGTGGTAGGGACTTCCCAGGTGCCTGACCGATGGCTCTAATTGTTTTTTCCTGTTGTCTTCCCTGGCCTCTAATATATATATATATATATATATATTAGATATATATATGTATATATATACATATATATATACATATGTATGTATATATATATACATATGTATGTATGTATGTATGTATGTGTATATATATATACATATATATATATATATATATATATGTATATATATATATTGCTGGTCTCTCAGTAAAGCTTTGGCATTCTCCTTACAGAATGACCCATGTCTGTGTTTTCTGTTAACCCCCCCAGGCCTACGCCCGATATTCAGTACAGTGGTGGCACAGGAGCCGTCAGTGAGCCACCATGTGGTTGCTGGGAATTGAACTCAGGACCTCTGGAAGAGCAGTCCGTGCTCTTAACCGCTGAGCCATCTCTCGAGCCCCTCTCCCCTGACTTTTAATTTTTTTACTAAAAATTGTTTTTAATACAGGCTGGCCTTAAGCTGACCATCTTGTCCTGGCCTCAGAATTGCCATGATTGCCGGTGTGCACCGCTACACTTGACTCAGCTCCCGGGTGAAGCGGTGTCTGAGGAGGGATGGACGCAGCCTCACCGCTCTGCCAGCTTGCCCCTCTTCCCCTCGTCAACATGTGAGCATTTAAGTCCTCTACCCGCCTCTTAAAATGGCCCCCAGGTTTATAGTTCTTTTAAACTTTTATCTATGTTATCGCTGTGTGGAAATCACTCAGTAAGACCCATACTTTGGGTATTCATCATTTCCGAGGCTAGCCATAGGTGTTAAAATCCTTCCTCCAGATGCTGGGTGGCCGCTGCGAACTGACTGACGAGGCATGGAGCAGAGGGGCGTGGCTGAGGCAGGAGCCGGCTGGGCAGGCTGGGTGTGTCAGTAACATGAATTACTGATATTCTCAATGTATAATGGGACCCTTCGTGGGCCAAACAGCATCCGCACATTTTGTCAGACTTACACATAAGCCGCCGTCTCAGTCACCGTTCTACTGCTGCGAAGAGACACCATGACCGCTGAGACGCTTCTAATCGCAAACATTTAATTGGGGCTGGCTTACGGTTCGGAGGTTTAGTCCATGATTGTCATGGTGGGAAGCATGGCAGCATGCAGGCAGGCATGTGGTGCTGGAAAAGGAGCTGAGAGTTTTGTGTCTTGATGTGCAGGCATCAGCTGGGTCTTCCTGTGACTGTGACTAGGCCTAATTTTGAGCTTCTGAGCCTTCAAAGCCCATCTCCCAGTGATGTACTTCTTCCAACAAGGCCACACCCACTCTGACAAGGCCACACCCACTCCGACAAGGCCACTAGTTCTAGTGGTGCCACTCCTTATGAGCAAAGCATCCAAGCACAGGAGTCTATGGGGCCATACCTATCAAACCGCCACAGAATCACATTTGTTTTATTTCTTAAAGAGTGGGGAGATGGCTCAGCCAGTAAAATGCTTATCTTGCTAGCATGAAGACCTGAGTTCGTTCCCGGAGAACATGTGAAAAGACCAAGTGTGGTACCATACATGTGCAGGGTCAGTGCTGGGCAGGTGGCGACAGGCAGACCGCGCAGCCCAGAGGCCAGCCAAGCTAGACTACTCGGTGAACTGCAGGTCAATGAGAAACACTGTCAAAAACCCAGATGGACAGTTCCTGGGAAAGGACCTAAGGTTGACCTCTGACCTCTATACAAATGTGCATCCACACCCACATGCCCATACAGAGACACATACTTAAAAATAAAGTGGGGCTGGAGAGATGATGGCTCAGCGGTTAAGAGCACTGACTGCTCTTCCGAAGGTCCTGAGTTCAAGTCCCAGCAACCACATGGTGGCTCACAACCATCCATAACGAGATCTGACCCCCTCTTCTGCTGTGTCTGAAGACTGCTACAGTGTACTTAGATATAATAATAAATAAATAAAATAAGGAAAAAATAAATCTTTATCATGGCTTAAGTGTTTGTTCTGCAGAATTCTTGTGCTGGAAACTTGACGCACAAAGCCCTATATTAATGGCATCTGTATGCAGTGAGGGCCACAGTAAAAAGAAAAAGAAAAAACCCACCAAAATGCCAGCTCTGTGATTAGGGAAAAGGCTTTAATTGTGGATAAGAGAGGGGAAAAAAATCCAGATGCATCTGGAACCGTCCAGAGCAGAGGAGAAAATAAGACTGGACACAGGACTGTGGCGCAGGGTGGGGGTGGGGGGGGCGGGGAACAGCAGGGATGAGAAGAGAGAGACCAGCCCACAGCCCAGGTCAGGACGGGGGTGGGGTGGGGTGGGGGAGCTTTGCAGAGAGCAGGGCTGAGGCGAGAAGACTCCTGGGAGCTTTGAATGTGCGTGTGAAGAAGGGCTGAAGGAGCCTGGGGGTCAGCACCACTTCCACATCTAACCCCAGGTACATGTCAGTGGGAGCCCTAGATCCCTCCTCTGCCAGAGGTTAGGGAAACGGAACCGGGGAACCAGGAAATCCATTTCACAAGTTCCTAAGGAATGCTGGCTTTTATCTGACCACCAGAAACCCTTTTATAATCCAGCAGGACCTAATTTCTGGACATGTGCACTTTCTAATTAAAACTAAAATGTATTGAGAGACAGGACATGAGGGAGATGATTAGGGTTCAATAATGTCCTAAAGACGACCCATGATGGTGCAGTGGCCTTATATGAAGAGGAGGTGCCGGGCGGTGGTGGCACACACTTTTAATCCCAGCACTTGGGAGGCAGAGGCAGGCAGATTTCTGAGTTCGAGGCCAGCCTGGTCTACAAAGTGAGTTCCAGGACAGCCAGGGCTACACAGAGAAACCCTGTCTTGAAAAAACAAACAAACAACAACAACAAAGAGACCAGAGACTGGAGCCATGGGTACTTTTGGGGGCTAGTTCCCAGACTCCCCTAGGAAGGAAGAACTGCCACTACTCCCTCTCCCTCTCGTGGGAAGTGAGTCTCTCAGATGGTCCTCTTCAGGAGCACAGGACTCAACTGTCGGGGTTCTAGTGGAACCCCGATTCTCACAGGTTCCCCTTTAGCCCCCTGTCCCCCGTTGCTCCATTTACTATTTATTCTTGGGTATTTTCTTTTACAAATATTTTAAATGGCTCCAGGATAATTTCTGCTCTCTTAAATTGAAGGAGACAGAGACTTTCCACCCATTAGGAAAAGGAGACTGGGGTCCCCGTGGCAGCCCCCCTTCTCATCGTCCCCCTCCACTGCACAGACTTAGCCTTCCCCTGCTCCCGGCTCCCGCTCCCCCTCCTCCCCGGCTCAGAGGCAGAGACCACGCAGCCATGACCAGGGCCACATGGACACATTTGCAGCATTCTCAGTCCTTTGCTGAGGAAACTAAAGCAGCGTCCTTCTCTCCCCTCGCTCCGTGTCTATCTCCCTTTCAGGCATTTTAATTTCCGGAGCCTTTCTTGGACCTCAGAAAAGAAGGGGTTTGTGACTAGCAGGCACACTGTCACCCCATGGTCAAGGACACCCAAAAAGCTGTCCCCTCCCTGCCTCCCTCCTCTTCCATCTACCCCTTCCCTTCTGCCCCCAGGATTTTTCTTTGTTTCAGCTTTTCAGCTTTCTGATTCTCCTCTTCCTCTTCCCTCTTTAATCACAGGTTTAATTTCCACAGTCATCTTATTTACATAATTTGAAATCAAATCCTCATACATTAACATTCAACGTCTCAAATTCAAGCACAGGACAGAATACACAAGGAACCCGTCAGGCCCTGCCGAGGCAGCTCCTGCCTTTCTCATTAATGACCAATGCTTCCAGGGTGAGCGATAAGGCTTCCGCCCTTCATCGATGGGAAAAGAGGAGAGGGGCGAGCCACTCAGACAACAGCAAGCACAACACTGGCTAGGCGGGAAACACCTCAGAGCAAGGGTACTAAAGGCTTTCTGGGAACACGTGTAACGCCATGTCTGTATGACGGGGGAGTTTAGGTGGGGCGTGGATGTGAGGACGTGACCCATCCACGGTTAGGATGAGGGGAGGGTTCTATTGTAGGTATGAGGGAGAGCACAGCCAGAGGCATCTGGAGGAGTCAACTGAACATGGCTGACAGGCTGAACCTGGCCTTGAGAGGAGAAGGGGTGAGGGTAGGGTGGGGGTGGGGAACAAGAGAGGAAGAAAAAAAGAGTGGAGGTAAAAGAGACCAAGAGGGAGGGGCCGAGAGGCAAGGCCAAAATGGCGGAGCTATACAGAAAGGAGAAGCTGGAGGAAGGGAAGCCCAGGGAAGGCAAGCTGGAGGAAGGGAAGGGTGGATGGGTGGGTGGATGGATGGACGGACAGACTGATGGATGGATGGATGGATGAGTGGATGGGTAGGTGGGTGGATGAATGGATGGGTGGATGGATGGATGGATGGGTGGATGGATGGGTGGGTGGATGTTTGGATGGACAGACTGACAGATGGATGGATGGATGAGTGGATGGGTGGGTGGGTGGATGGATGGATGGATGGTTGGTTGGATGAATGGATGGATGGGTGGATGGATGGATGGATGGAGGTTGGTTGGATGAGTGGATGGGTGGATGGATGGATGGATGGATGATGGATGGACAGACTGACGGATGGATGGATGAGTGGATGGGTGGGTGGGTGGATGAATGGATGGGTGGATGGATGGATGGTTGGATGGATGGATGGTTGGATGGGTGGATGGTTGGATGGACAGACTGATGGATGGATGGATGAGTGGATGGGTGGGTGGATGGATGGATGGGTGGATGGGTGGTTGGTTGGATGAATGGATGGATGGGTGGATGGATGGATGGATGGGTCACGGGTGGATGGATAGGTGAATGGATGGATGCATGGGTGGATGCATGGATGGGTGGGTGGGTGAAGAAGAGTCACAGGTATGGAGGGCGCCTGGAGCCCAGCATATCTTTTGGTAATCGATAGGCACTACAGTTTCTTTCTTTCTTTTTTTTTTTTTTTTTGGTTTTTTTTTCAAGACAGGGTTTCTCTGTGTAGCCCTGACTGTCCTGGAACTCACTCTGTAGACCAGGCTGGCCTCGAACTCAGAAATCCGCCTGCCTCTGCCTCCCAAGTGCTGGGATTACAGGCGTGGGCCACCATGCCTGGCGATGGGCGCTACAGTTAACCATTTGTCCCGAGTTCCTTTTGGACCAATGTCCAGCCTGAGTTAGCCTTCACAGGTACCAGGAGACCTCTGTAGTGTTTCTCGGGGTAGGGCAGTGCTACTGTGATAAAATACCATTACAGAAGCAACTTAGGAGAGGAAGGATACATCCTAGCTTCCAGTTCAAGGGTACGGCCTACTCTTCACAGCTGCGGGAGTTGAGGTAGCTGGTCACACTGCACCCACAGTCAAGAAGCAGAGATCCATAGACGCTTGTGCTCCGTGCATGGTCTGCCTTTTAAGTAGTACAGGATTCTAGCCCGAACATGGTGCCACCTTCGTGGACGGGTAGGGTAGTCAGCTGATGGAAGATGATCCTCCACAAGAGTGCCCAGAGGCCTGCCTCCCGGGTGAGCCTAGCTCTCATCAGGCTGACAATTGAGATTCATCATCCTGAGTGAGGCGACACAGTCCTGTGGGTTGTAGATGAACCATGAGAAAAGAGTGGTCTCTCCTGTGCTCAGAAAATTCTGGGTCTGCCCAAGAGGCCTCTCTGATATAGGACCTCCCAGAGTCTTACAGGAAGTCCTCCCTGAGGCAGGACTTCCCAGAGCCTCACAGGAAGTCCTCCCTGCTCATCCCCACAGGAATTGTACAGATGCAGCTTCCTTGTGAGTCCTCCTTCCCCACCCCACCATCTGGAGTCTTCAGAATGACCTGTGAGGCGGCAGTTCAGAGTCATTGTTATGTACTGATAGTACTCTAGATCAGTGGCTTCTCTTCTGTGGCTCAGTTGGTAAACAGCCTGCCCAGCATTCATGAAGCTGTGGGCGCCGTCCTCAGCATGGCGCGTAAAGCAGATGGGATGGTGCATGCCAACAATCCCGGTACTCAGGAGGTAGACAGAGCAAATGCAACTAGTGGACAGTCAGGGCGTGGCAGGGGCGGGTCAGGGCATGGCAGGGCCCAGTCAGGGCGTGTGACAGGGTGAGTCAGGGCGTGACAGAGTGAGTCAGGGCGTGACAGGGGCGGGTCAGGGCGTGACAGGGCCCAGTCAGAGCTTGACAGGGCCCAGTCAGGGTGTGACAGGGGCAGGTCAGGGCGTGGCAGGGCCCAGTCAGGGTGTGACAGGGTAAGTCAGGGCGTGACAGGGGCGGGCGATCCCAGTACTTGACACACAGGGCTGCATAGCACGTATGCAGAGGGCTAGCCAGGGCTATATAGCAAGCTCTTATACAGAGGGCTAGCCAGTGCTTCATAGCAAGATTGTATCTTATAAAAGAAGAAACAAAGTGCTGGAGAGATGGCTCGGTGGTGCGGAGCACTGACTGCTCTTCTAGAGGTCCTGAGTTTAAATCCCAGCAACCACATGGTGGCTCACAACCATCTGGAATGGGATCTGATTACAGGATCTTCTGGTGTGTTTGAGAGAGTGATAGTGTACTCACGTTTAAATAAATAAATAAATAAATAAATAAAGTTTTATAAAAAGAATGAAAAAATTAATATGATTAAAAAAATACCTCCAAACAAGATGCATTGTCAACAGCCAGGCAATGGTGGCACACGCCTTTAATCCCAGCACTTGGGAGGCAGAGGCAGGCGGATTTCTGAGTTTGAGGCCAGCCTGGTCTACAGAGTGAGTTCCAGGACAGCCAGGGCTACACAGAGAAACCCTGTCTCAAAAAAAAAAAAAAAAAAAAAAAAAAAAGATGCATTGTCAACATCAATAAAATAGATGTGCTTCCTAGGGAGTTTGGCTGGACTTCACCTGCCGTGGACGATGGTCTATGGGTGGGGAGGGTCACTCCTGCCTGCCTGGCTCCTCTGTCACACATGCACAGTGGAAAGGAAGGGCCCTGGCAGGGTGTGGGTGTGGGAAGAAGCATTGGTTACTGGCTTGCTGACACAGGGTAGAGCCACTGGTAGGACCAGGCCTGTCACAGCAGGTCCCAAACCCTCGGGCCTCCCATGTCACACAAGACCCACCTCCCCAGATCCACGTATCAAATAAAACAAAGATAAAAAATAAATAAAAGAGGGCCCGGAACAACAGAGCTGGCTGAGGTCATGAGAGGGTCTGAGCGGAGACCCAGGTTCCAGTGACGGGCAGCTCTGGTCTGGCCCCGCCCCCAGGCTTTTCTCCAGGCCCCTCCTAACTTGAAGAAAGGAGGCACCTGCTGTGGAAAGGCACCCGTAGTCACAGGACAATCGTGGCCATTTCCACTTGTAGATTTAAAATGATTTCTTTCTCTATGAAACCACAGATATAGTTGATCCCAAACGCAGAGCTCACGAATTGTCAGGGCTAAATGCAAGGCTGCAAGAAAGTCTGTCTTAGAGGCGGGCTGAGGCGTGGGCAGGGGTGGGAGGAGGGGCGGGGAAGAGCTGGCTTAGGCCTCCTGCCTCACTGTTCCATTCCATAGGGCCTCCACCAGCACCTCGGCGCCCAGGCCCAGCGTCGCCATGGTAACGCTCCTGCGCTGGATTTGCGCAGGGCCCCTTCCCCCTCCTCCGTCTTCGGATGGGCTCTCTCAGTCTCTCTTGATGTGCTCCACCTTCTGTGCTTCCCTGGCGTGATCCCGGCTTCGACATCCCAGATTCTGCTCGTCTTGTATCACCCGTACTGATGGGCTGACAGAACCCCTCATCCCTCCTGAGCAAACCAAACCTGAAGCAAATCCCAAAGTTGCTCAGGGCCACACCCCCATCCCAGCCTGCACTGGGATTCGTGAGACCGGATGCCAGGGACTATTGAGGGACGGCTTGCAGGCTGCCACCACCCTAAAGATGTTTGCCAGGCAGAAAGAAGCCAACTCATATACCCAGGCACCGTTGTTGCGCGGGGTGGTTATTGCAGGATTAAATGTGCCATGGTTGATAGAAGATCCAGATGAACTGAACTTCCTCAAACAGGAGTGCTAAGCATGAACTGTCCCTAGAACTGGTCTGGGGCAGCAGGTCCCATCTGATCTCCAGGGACCTCCTACTTAGAACCCCACCCTGTGTATGGGATTCCATACTCAAAGTTATTCTGTGGCCCACGTCAGCAGCTGGACATGTAGCCATCCTATCTGTATTCCCAAGAGAAGGCTTGGGGGAGACAAAATAGATCTCTCCTTCAGTTTGCCCCTCTTTTAAGACACCCTCAAAGCTCCTCTGTGGTACTCTTTTACTGTGGTCTCATTTCCTGGAATGCCTGAAAGCAAGGTGTCTTGGTAACACCTTCATCCAGGTGCCTTACCAACCATGATGCCATGTGGGGCGTGATGTCATGTGGAGTGTGATGTCATGTGTGGTGTGATGTCATGTGGGACGTGATGTCATGTGGGGCATGATGTCATGTGGGGTGTGATATCATGTGAGGTGTGATGTCATGTGGGGTGTGATGTCATGTGTGGCGTGATATCATGTGGGGCATGATGTCATGTGGGGCGTGATGTCATGTGTGGCGTGATGTCACGTGGGGCGTGATGTCATGAGGGGCATGATGTCATGGGGGTGTGATGTCACGAGGGACATGATGTCATGAGGGGTGTGATGTCATGAGGGGCGTGATGTCATGTGGGGATAGGCATTCAGTAGTAACGCTCACTGTGCTGCAGGTGCGGGCAGGATGCGGGTAGGTGCTGAGGTCTGAAAGTCTGTGACTGCTGTAGAAGTCACCTGTGAATTCTAACCCCCGGGTGACGGTGGGGCCCAGGAGGGTGCTGAGTAATGAGATTCATGTCCTTGCCAAAGACTTCAAAGAGCTGCTTCAGCCTTTTCCTCCATGAGGTCATAGCGAGAAGCCAGGAAGTGGGTTACCGGACCCTCTTGGTCTCAGGTGGACTCCTAGTCTGTCTGTAAGTTTATGTCCATCAATAGGCCCCAAGGCTGAGTGGTCCTCTTAGCAGCTGCATGGACCAAATGGGGGGGGGGAAGGGGGGCTTTCTCAGCCTCGTGTCAGCCTGGCTGTGCTCAGGGGATGCTCAGACTCGAAGCTGCTCACAGGGTGTCATGAGTGAGTCCCTGGAAAAGCCCAGTGACACTGAGATGAGCCTGTGAAACAGTCTCCCACAAGAAACGCTGTGTGTGCAGCCGGTGCCTGGCATTCTATGGCTTTTAGAAAGCAGCCTCATGTTTGTACAGGAGGTGCCTCACTGAGGGAGCCGTCTCCCCAGCCCGTGCCTTCCGTTCGTCTTAAGGTGAGGAGATAATCACACGTGCTGAGATCACATGTGGTGGAAAGGCGCTGCCCGCCTCACTGCCCGCCTCACTGCCCGCCTGCCTGCTCCTTACAGTCACAATGCTGTCTGTCCCTCCGAGGCGGTATGCCAGTGGTCTTGGAAGCAGTCCCTGGGAAAATCAAACGGTAGCACCTGAACGGCGAGGAGTGATCCCGTCTACCCTTGTGCCCACACTGGCAGCCACGCATTCTTTGAGGTGTCACTATGATGCCACAAGAACTTTCCTCAGGCGGAGCCCAGATCTGCCAGGGCCTGTGGCTACAACCTACTCCAGGGGGATTTGTGGGTGTGATATGTGGCTGTGGTCTCTTCTTGTAGCTGGCACGTTAACACGAGATTTAATTTGCTGGATAAGCTGCCGGGTGGCTCCTGTGATCCCTCCCGGGTGGCCATAGCTGTCACACAGGACACCTAGACACTGACCAGGGGCTGCCTTGCACCTGTGTCTCCAGGGAGCTGCCAGGTGTCCCTGTGGCAGCCCAGGCTGGGGCTCACGAGTTTGAGGTCCCAAAGAGCCAGGCTGAGAGCACACTGAGAAACTGCAAACCACGGCAGATGGCAGTGGGAGGGGTGTTAGTGCTGATTAGGACCTTTCCTCAGGAAGGGGTGGCTGTAAACATAGGCAGGACCTGTGTCACCCACCGAAGACTGACCTGGGAGTAAGAGTGAAGGAGGACAGGGCTAACCTCGCAGCTGGCATCTCCATGGGAAAGTCACATGACAAGTCAGGAAGGTACTGGTTAGGTGTCCTCTGTGCCCAATACTTGGGGCCAGATGCGTTTAGGATTTCTTTTATTGTTTTATTATTATTTTGGAATGTTTTTATGTCTGTAATGAAATATCTTGGGAATGGACCTCAAGTCTCTACATGAGACTCATCTGTGTCTCATACATTTCATCCCGGAGCCTGTGGCAGTTGGTACATGGTTTTTGTTGTTGTTGTTGTTGCTGCTGCTGTTGTTGTTGTTGTTGTTGTTTTGGACTGGCTATTGGCTATGGCTGACCGATTGAGGTCAGGGGTGGAATTTTGACACTTGTATTTTTGTGTTAGTATTGAAATGTTTTGGATTTTAGAGTATATTGGATTTAAAATTTGGGGGTTAGGGATGTTGAATCTGCAGCCATAGAGAGAAGTCTGGAAGGGGAGGAGAGCAGGAGACGTGGTGTGGGCGGAGACGAACTGGCGTGGGCGGGGAGACGCGTTGTGGGTGGGGAGGAACCGTGTGGGCGGAGACGAACCGGTGTGGGCGGAGACGAGCCGGTGTGGCTGCAGGAAGGGGAGGCAGTAGTGGGGGGCAGATTCTGCAGAGACAGGGAAGAGGAGGGGAACCTGAGTGGTCCTAGTGGCTACAGATTTGGGAATGGGGTAAAAATAACTGAGGTGGGCCAAGGGTGCATCTGCCTGTAATCCCAGCACTCTGGGAGGCTGAGGCAGGCAGATTTCTGAATTTGAGGCCAGCCTGGTCTACAGAGTGAGTTCCAGGACAGCCAGGACTACAGAGAAACACTGTCTCAAAAACAAAAACAAAACAAAAGAAAAAAAAAGGAGGCAGGCCAAGGCCAGGGCTTTGTGAAAACCCGCCTTTAAGAAGAGCTGTGCGGGACAGAGAACTGTTGTTTCAAGACAGGACCATATGCAGCCCACAGTAGCCTTTTTGCTACATAGCTCCTGATCCTTTTGGCTTCACCTCCCAAGTGCTGGGTGATGGGCACCTGTCTGCAGGCCCTCATGCTGGCTGACTCTAAAAAATAAGCCTCTGACCTTGACAGCTCGTCTTAATTCTCTCAGTGGGAAAGGAAGCTATGCGACATTTCTTCTCTTCACCGGCATAGTCATCTCTCTAGAGACTCAATACCTCGGAGCACAGAGGTCAGACCCTGTTCTGCCTGGTTTTGTGTATCAACTTTACACAGGCTGGAGTTATCACAGAGAAAGCAGCCTGCCTTCCTTGAAGAAATGCCTCCATGAGACTCAGCTGTGGGGTATTTTCTCAATTAGTGATCAAGGGTAGGAGGGCCCTTGTGGGTGGTGCCATTCCTGGGCTGGTTGTCTTAGGTTCTATAAGAGAGCAAGCTGAGCAAGCCAGGGGAAGCAAGCCAGTAAGGAACATCCCTCCATGGCCTCCGCGTCAGCTCCTGCTTCCTGACCTGCTTGAGTTCTAGTCCTGACTTCCTTTGGTGATGAACAGCAGTGTGGAAGTGCAAGCTGAATAAACCCTTTCCTCCCCAACTTGCTTCTTTTTTTTTTTTTTTTTTTTTTTTTTTTTTTTTTTTTTTTTTTTTTTTTTTTTTGAGACAGGGTTTCTCGGTGTAGCTCTGGATGTCCTGGAACTCACTCTGTAGACCAGGCTGGCCTCGAACTCAGAAATCCGCCTGCCTCTGCCTCCCAAGTGCTGGGATTAAAGGCATGTGCCACCACTGCCCGGCCCAACTTGCTTCTTGGTCGTGATGTTTGTGCAGGAATAGAAACCCTAAGACACACCCAGTGTTCTTGATCATGCCCAAAGGGAAGATGAGCTCCTGTCAGGTCATCCAGAAGACCAACCAGCAGGTCGGTGGGCCATCCCTGCTGTTTTAGGACTTTAGAACCCAGGGTCTCCTAGTTATCATTTAAATGGTTCCTTCATTCCTATGTAACTCTGTGGACAATGAGACAGGAAACTGTGGACGTGCGTGTCACGTGGTCATTAAAACGGAGCCGACATCCTGGAGGTAGGTATGAGAGGTTCTTTGAGCCAGAGCACAAGACTCTCCCAATTTAAATTCCTATCCTAAAGCACAGCGCTGCTCCATCCTCCCGAGAGTAAATTACTTCTGTAACGATGGATTAGCCCAGAGGTCTCATCAGAATGGGACGACTCATCTATTTGTGCTTAATACCGAGAGGTGCGAGGCCCAGGAAATTGGGTTCTGACGCCTGTGAACGTTCTCTCTCATGCTCACCGACCAAACTGCAAGGCCGCCTCAATTCGAGCGTGCTGGCAGTGCTGCGGCGTTTGGAGGTCACCTTTTCAGAACCGCTGGGGTGAATGCCTTCAGCCCTGGAAACCATCGTCTCTCTTCCCACCGAGTCTTGTCGCCGTGAGTTTCCAGCCCACACTCCTGGCTTGGAAGGCCCTTCTCACCTGGCCTCTGACCTGTGCAGTAGCCCCTCTGTCTGCTAGGACCCATTTTGCTTCCAATCTGTTTTTGTTGGGTATCCAAGATTTTTATTTTTTTTATTTTTTTTATTTTATTTTTTTTGGTTTTTTGAGACAGGGTTTCTCTGTGTAGTCCTGGCTGTCCTGGAACTCACTCTGTAGACCAGGCTGGCCTCGAACTCAGAAATCCACCTGCCTCTGCCTCCCGAGTGCTGGGATTACAGGTATGCGCCACCACACCCAAGATTTTTATTTTTTAAATTTATAAACTTTATCATAAAAATTAAAAATAAAAATAAAATATCGCGTGCCCAAATGAACGGGACCCGCAGTCTCTTCTGATCCTCTGTTTTCTGTTCTGTGCAGTTAAAATGGGCATCTGGAGCGGCCTGTGGGGCGTCGCGGTATAAATATCTCCTCCCCGGGCAGGGCCAGGAGGAGCGTGCTTCCCGTCCATTGTGGTAAGCTGCCATCTCTCCCGTCCTGTTTGTGACACGCCACCCTCTTGCTTTTTACTTAGAACCCAGGGCCTCCTTCAGGTGTTTCTTTCTCTCAATAGCCGCTTCCATTGGGTCTCTGGTCATTATGAGCCTTGTGAACTGGCTGGCGTGGCTTTACTCCGTGTGACCCTTCTGTTTACTGTGGTCCTCTAAGGTCCTCTAATCCCTGATAGGACTTCCAACTCTGCCGCAGACCCATGGAGCTCCAAACTCTCTCTCTCTCTCTCTCTCTCTCTCTCTCTCTCTCTCTCTCTCCCTCCCTCCCTCCCTCCCTCCCTCTCCCTCTCCCTCTCCCTCTCTTCTCTCCCCCTCTCTCTCCTCTCCTTTCTCCTCTTTCTCTTCTTTCCTCTCTTTCTTCCCCTCTCTCCTCTCTCCTTTCTCTTTCCCCCACCATGTGTGTGTTTGAGAGAGAGCATGTGTGTATACTCCATGTATGTATGTATGTGCATAAGCGTGGTTGTGGTATGAGTATACGTGTAATTTGCATGTGTGTGTGTGTTTTTTTTTTGTTTTTGTTTTTGTTGTTGTTGTTGTTTTTTGAGACAGGGTTTCTCTGTGTGGTCCTGGCTGTCCTGGAACTCACTCTGTAGACCAGGCTGGCCTTGAACTCAGAAATCCGCCTGCCTCTGCCTCCCAAGTGCTGGGATTAAAGGCGTGCGCCACCACACCCGGCTTGTTTTTTTTTTTTTAAAGATTTATTTATCTTTGTTCTATGTGTAGGGGTTTCTGCCTTTGCATTTTCTGTATGCCGTGTACACTCAGTACCCATGAAGGGCTAGAACAGGGTGTCAGATCCCCTGAAACTGGAGTTACAGATCGTGTTGGCCACCATGTGGGTTTTGAGAATCAAATCTGGGTCCCCTGGGAGAGCATTCATTGTTCTTAAATGCTGAGCCATCTCTCCAGACCCGGTATGCAGTCAGTATCTGTGCATGCGTATACACATGGTATATGTGGAGTTGTGTCAGATATATGACAATCTGCCTTCTCTGACTGTGGCTACCACAGGCCAGCCAGTAGCCAGGGGACTGAGTGGTTCTTTTCTACTAATGGCCCGTTGATGTCACCTGAAAGATTCTTTAATGCTGTTAATGCAGTCTTTATTTTCACCAGTGTTCTTCCTTGCACATAGTGAGTTGCATAGGGGCCCTGGCATAGTGCCAAGCCTCCCAAAACACAGGTGTTTGTGTGTTAAACAGCTTCCGATCATGGTGGAAAGATGCCCAAGGAAACAGCTCATGGGGAAGTGATTTCCACTCACAGTTCCGGAGGGCTCTGCCCATGGTCTTGTGGGTTCACTGTTTCTGGGCCAAGATGAGGCAGAGCAGCATGGCAGGGCAAGCTGTTTGTCTCCCAGCGGCCAGGAAGCGAGACCTCCTTTGCAAAGACACCTCCCCGTGGCTGCCCTTCTCCATCTCTACCACCGCCTAATAATGAGATCAGATTGCAATTATTTTCCATAGGCCCATGTTTGCATAAATGTGCTGGTGTGCATACATGCGTGCCGGTGTGCATACATGCGTGCACCCATACCTGTGCAGGTCAGCTTTGGGTGCCACTCCTCAGTTGCCATCTGTCATGGTTTGGGGCCAGTGCCACTCACTGGACAGCAAGCCCCAGGAACGTTCTTGTCCCCAGTTCCCCGGTGCCGGGATTAAAAATGTGCACCACACCCAACTTTTATATGGGTTTGGGGGATGGGACTCAGGTCCTCTCTTCATGCTTGCATAATAAACATTTTATTGCTGGTGCTATTTCCCCAGCTGAACCTGTCAAAGAATTGGTTGATTGATTTTTTGTCGGAGCCCTTATGATTTGATCACTGCCAAGCAGTATCACCTCAGAACCCTGCACCCATAATAAGCATTTTGGGCGGACATTTCAATCTGAGCCATAGCACCACTCAGAAAGGCAGACCAAGTGTCTCATTTGTCACCATAAATAACATTCTGCTATAAGTTACTTTACAGGAAGCTTCTGGTAGTAGCTCTGGAGTGAAAACGTGTGTCCTGGGGAGCCTCACAGTGGTGGGGTTCACAGCACGTGAGAGGCCCAGGGAGGCTTTTCTCCAGTAGCTTCAAGAGAAGAGAAGCAGTTGTTTTTCACCAGCTGGCCCCGGCTCCACGTCTGCATTTAACATTTCTCTTCTCAAGTCATTGTGACAACCACCATGAGCTGGTTAGTCCTAGGGTGACTGATCTTCTATCTATTATCTATCTATCTATCTATCTATCTATCTATCTATCTATCATCTACCAAGCAATCATTTATCTACCTATTATCTATCTATCTACCTACCTGTTACCTTTATTATCTACCTATTATTTATCTACCTATCATCTATCTTTTTTTTTTGTTTTGTTTTGTTTTGTTTTTTCGAGACAGGGTTTCTCTGTGTAGCCCTGGCTGTCCTGGAACTCACTCTGTAGACTAGGCTGGCCTCGAACTCAGAAATCCTCCTGCCTCTGCCTCCCAAGTGCTGGGATTACAGGCGTGCGCCACCACCGCCCGGCTTTTTTTTTTTTTTTAAGATTTATTTATTTATTAATATGTAAGTACACTGTATCTGTCTCCAGACACCCCAGAAGAGGGCTCTGGATCTCATTACAGATGGTTATGAGCCACCATGTGGTTGCTGGGAATTGAACTCAGGACCTTCAGAAGAGCAGTCAGTGCTCCTAACCGCTGAGCCACCTCTCCAGCCCTTATCTATCTATCTATCTATCTATCTATCTATCTATCTATCTATCTATCATATCTATCTATCTATCTATCTATCATCTACTGATCATCTATCTACCTATCTACTGATCATCTATCTACCTACCTACCTGTTATCTATCTATCTATCTATATCTATCTATCTATCTATCTATTATCTATCGTCTATATATATTATCTATCTATACATGCACATACTTATACACATATACATATATGGGCATTTTTAAAATGGAAAGCCTGAATAATTGTCCTGAAGTCTGGGTGCTTGCAAGAGAAGCCAGCCTTCGCTGTTCTCTGCTGCTGTCTCTTCTCCACTAGAGCTGTGCTTAGCTGTGCGTGAGGACATTGCCTCACAGGGTCCTTGTGTCCGACATGTTCAGAACACACTAAGCGCAGAGTGCACCCACTTCAGGTTGCTGTGTACAGTTACAGTATTGGTTCCAAGGACCGTATACCACATCCGCCCCTTCCAGGATGACTGTTTGAAGCAAAGATGCTGAGGACAAGGATAAATTCTTCACAATCTCTTTTTTTTTTAATTTTTATTTTCTATATTCAATGTTTACATTCCAAAGGCTTTCCCCTTTCCCAGTTCCCCCCTCCCTATGTCCCATAGTTCCTCTCCCCCCCAACTATTCCCCAATCATTCCCCCTCCCCCCTTCACAATCTCTTTGGTCAGTGGTTCTCAGCTTTCCTAATGCTGTGAACCTTTAATCCAGTTCCTCACGCTGTGCTAACCCCAACCATAAAATTGTTTTTGATGCTATTTCATAACTGTAATCATACTGCTGTTACGAATCATAATGTGAATATCTGATATGGGACTCCAGGCAGAGAGTCATTCAACCTCAAAGGGGGTCATGGCCCACAGGTTGAGAACTCTGCTCTCGGTGGCCCAGCAGCAAGAGTAACGGGCAGGCTGGTTTGGTTGGCGGTGGAGTTTTGCCTGGATGATGTTTATTTAGCCAGACACTGCTAAGATTTGGGCAGGGAGTGTCTGGAAAAAGGTGTGGTCTGGCTGGACTGGGGCTGTGACTGATCTCAGTAACAAGGTATCCTGAAGACAGCAGATGGCACAGCTGCTTGGGCAAAGAAACAGAATTTGATTTTCCAAAGGAGAAAAAAAAAAAAAGCAAAGTTTTATGAAAACTCTCAATAAGCTCATAATTCAATAGCACAGTTTACCCTTGTCCTCAGCATCTTTGTCCCAAATGTTCATCCTGGCAGGAGCGGATGTGGTATACTGTCCTGAGAACCAATGTCATCGTACACGGCAACCTGAAGTGGGTATACACTGCACACACGTCAGACACGGGGGCCCTGTGGTCCTCTATCACGGGAGATGATTTCAGGGACCTGTGGTGCTCTCTCTATAGCGTAAGCATCTGCCTCAGCCCCGTGCTCCTCGAGTCTCTCTGAGGCTCCTCCTCTGCGGCCCATGGAAGTTCTTTTTGACGACTCGAGTCTTACTCCACTCTTGAAGGAAGGAAGAGTCTGCACTTCTGTGTGTTATTTATTCTGTGGTTCTTGCCGTCCTCATCTGAAGCATGTCTTTGTGTGTACATGTATATATGAACATGTGTTTATGTGCATATTCATGTATGTATGTGTGTGTGTATATGTATAGAGGCTAGCTCATCCTGGGGGGTCATTTCTCAGGAGCCATTCGAGCCTTTCTTCCTTCCTTCCTTCCTTTCTTTCTTTCTTTCTTTCTTTCTTTCTTGTTTGTTTTTCAAGACAGGGTTTCTCTGTGTAGCCCTGGCTGTCCTGGAACTCACTCTGTAGACCAGGCTGGCCTCAAACTCAGAAATCCATCTGCCTCTGCCTCTCAAGTGCTGAGATTAAAGGTGGTTTTTTTTTTTTTTAAACTTTTGGTTTTTGTTTTTGTTTTTTTAAAATATTTATTTGTTTATTTCATATATGTGGGTACACTGTCACTGTCTTCAGACACAGCAGAAGACATTATCAGATACCATTACAGATGGTTGTGAGCCACCATGTGGTTGCTGGGAATTGAACTCGGGACCTTTGGAAGAGCAGTTGGTGCTCTTAACCACTGAGCCATCCCTCCAGCCCTGAGCCTTGTTTCTTGAGACAGGGTCTTTCGTTAGGACCTGGGGCTTACCGAGTGAGCTAGATGGCTGGCCAGCAAGCCCCAGGTTTAGATAGATAATCCCCAGTTTCTGCTCCCTTAGTGTTATGATCATAAACACACACCACCATTCCGGGTTTTGAACGTGGTACTAAAGGTTGAACTCACATCACGGTGCTTGCCCAGCGAGTGCTTCACTGACTAAGCCATTCCTCAGCCTGGGGTACCTAGAGAGCAGGGTCCCCAGTCACAGAAAGGCTGGAGTTGTTCAGGGAGAGGAGGTCTCAGGCAGGCAGTCTGGCAGTCTCATGGGCTGGCGGAAATGTCTGTCTGTGATGGGGAGACTGACCTGATGAGGACCTGTGTCTGTGCTTCCTGCTCAGACTGTGACAGTCTCAGCAAAGACTGCAGTAGCTTTTGCCAGCTTTGCAGCCTGTGTGAGTCAGGACTCACGGGGTGGGGTCGGCAGGAGAAAGGAGACAGAGGACAAACACTAAGACCGAAGGGCCCCGGGGACCCGCTACCACAATCTGAGCTTTTGACAGAGCAAATGCTTAACGGATGTTTGTAAGACTGTGACCATGAGGCTGGGAAGGCCTGGGGACCAGGCTGGCCTCAGTGAAAGGGTGTGAAGTGAAACCGCCTGGCGCAGCTCTAGGGTGCCCGTCTGTCCGCGGCGGTGGGGATGCAGACGTGCCTCTGCACTGCGGCTCACGGCTGCACAGCCATGACTCTTCAGAGACCTCCGCTCACGTCAAGCCAGGTCCCCAGAGATCCTCAGAAGAAAACACCGGGATGGGGACGAGCCGGCGTGGAGTGGAACTGGTGCTCGTTCATAAGCACTTTTAACGTAGATGGCACACAGGTGTGAATGGGAAGAGAGGCGCACAGGGAAACAATCAGACATCCTGGGAGAGCAAGTTCTGCCTTCCTGTCTTTATGACAGCAGCATGTGCGACTTCTGCAGGTACCATCTTGGCACTGTAAGACCCGAAAGAAAAACGAGGGCACCCCAGCGCCTCACTCCTTGACAGGTGTCACCCCATTCACTCATGAGAAACAGTCTTGATGCAAATAGCAGGAGGATTTTTATTCCAGAGCTCTGGGGTCACGGTCATTCCCCACGCGGGGTAGATGACAGTGAACAATGCGTGCAGAACCGGGCAGCTTTTATAGGCTTATAACAGAACCGCCTAACACAAGCCACTCCATAGCTTCTAAGCCAATCAGTTTAAATTATCCGAGCCCGCGCTCTCTGAGAACCAATCAGTTTCCTATAGAGGCCGGATAAACTAGTTAAGTCATTTCCGCTCACGTGGCCGTCACGCACAGGGTCACTCCAGGGTCACACAGGTGTCTGCTGTTACATGCATTTCCTGCTACGGGGCCAGGGCATCCGCCCCAGTGACCCTACCAAACCAGAGGTGTCCACCTTGCCTCAGCTTCTCCACAGGAGGCGAGGCGGGAAAGGATGCTAGGGACCTTCCAGCCTGCAGCCCTCATCCTTTCCGCACCCTTAAACATGCACGGTGGCTTCTCACAGCCTGTGAGCTGGGGGCATTGCCTCAGTCTGGAGCGGCTAGAGAGCCAGGCATGCTTGGGAAGGAGGTGGAGGCTGGGCGGGAGGCCGGAGGAAGGACCTAAAGAGGATAGGGCGTTGGGCCAGACACTGAGGCATAGTGAGGGAGCCCGGGCCTTTGCTGTCGGCTCTCTGCCAGCAGGTCCAGGCGAGAGGAGAGGACCCGGTCCAGCTGGGTCTCCTCGGGTCTGAGCGAATGGTGAGTGTCGCCCCTCGGATCTCCTGCCTCGAAATAACCATCCCAAGCCGGGAGTCTGCCAACGCAGGAACTTGTCTTATTGTATCAGTCTTTTGTTTATATAGGGCTGAGGGAGGAGGCAGGGGCTTTTTTGTGAGGTGAGAGGATGTGGGTGGGGGCGTGGGGAAAGGTGACGGAGGGTGTGGGGTGACTGACAGGACCAATGAAGTTATTCAACCTCGGTGGTAGGTAGCAAGGGCAGGCTTAAGCAGGTTGTGCTGAGACAGTAGGGTGGTAGTCTGTGGGCCAGTTCTAGGGCCCTGACCAATCTGGCTATGCTTTTCACCCTGAAGACAGCTGGCTTGTGCCCAGCCGCATGCCTGTCTGACCTTCATGTACCTCAGGCTGGTGGGCATTTCATCATGAGCATGCTCCCGGCCTGCAAATGACCATTGGTCTCCTTGCCAAACCTTCTCTGTCTCTGTCTGTCTCTCTCTCTTTCTCTCTCCCTGTGTGTGTGTGTGTGTGTGCGCGCGCGCACGTCCCCATGCATGTGAAGGCCAAAGGTGTTTCTTTTTAGGAAAGGAACTTCACCAACTGAGCTATGTCCCCAGCCCCCAACACTGTCCCTGATGGTAGATGACTGTCTTGCCCCTATGTCTTTGGTCGGAAGCTAACATCCCCCTCGGCGTGCTGGAGATGTGTAAGGGAATGCTATGACTATGGCCCCTCATAAAATCATAAACTTATTTAAGACATTGTGATGGGTTTTTACGATTTCTTCGTAAATTGGATAATTCTCAGATGTGATGCCTGTAGATGATGATGTCGTGTTGTAATGTCAACATGTTGGACTTGCTTAGTGTTGACTGTAATTACCTTTATTTTGGGCTTAGAAATCCTTTCCCGACTTCAGTGAAATATCAAGTAATCTCTGGCAAACTGAAGCCGCAGGAGCCCCATAGGGAAATCTCTCCACTGGTTGAAAATGTTTGTGCTCCAAAGAAAAGAGCCTTCTGGGCCCAGCCACCCCGAGAGCGTCACGAGGCAGCCTGGATCTCTCCATAATGAATCTGTTTAATATTTTGCTCTCTGCCGTTCTGCTGTTGAACATATCACTGGATTGGGAGCAGGAGTGGTGCCTAAGACTTCCTGAAGATGTGGCACTGTCGATGTGAGCTCTTTTCAGAGGCTTGGTGACAGTGCGCAGTCGCCAGGAGCAAGGTCACGGAAGAGCTCCCGTGTTGGAGTCATGGTGGCCCAGGTTGGACACCATCCTACCCAGATCCACTGTGGCCTCTCTGCTTGCTAGTAGCCTTGAACCTTGTGGCCCAATGCTAGTGGGTGGGGAAGGAGACTTCAGCAGCCTGCCGAGCTTCACATAGCTTCTCGGCCTTGAGAGCATTCCGTACTGTTGTTTCCTTGTTTATGGAGCTAAGAACCTGTGTGTTAAGCCCGGCGGTGGTGGCGCACGCCTTTAATCCCAGCACTTGGGAGGCAGAGGCAGGTGGATCTCTGAGTTCGAGGCCAGCCTGGTCTACAGAGTGAGTTCCAGGATAGCCAGGTCTACACAGAGAAACCCTGTCTCGAAAAACCAAACAAAAAACAAAAAAGAAAAACAAAACAAAAGAAAAGAACCTGTGTGTTTCTAGCTCTGTGCCAACTATAGAGACTGACTTGATGATCTGGGCCTGGTGATTGGTAGGGTGCTTTGCCTAGCATATATGACACCCTGGGTTTGATCCTCAGTAGCAAATTAGACAGGCATGGTGGCACATAGTCCAAATCCTAGTACTTGGTGGTGGAGGAGAGTCAGAAGTTAAACGTTGGGCTGGAGAGATGGCTCAGCAGTTAAGAGCACTGACTGCTCTTCCGAAGGTCCTGAGTTTAAATCCCAGCAACCACATGGTGGCTCACAACCATCCATAATGAGATCTGATGCCCTCTTCTGGAGTGTCTGAAGATAGCTACAGTGTACTCACATATAATAAGTAACTACATCTTTAAAAAAAAAGTTAAAGGTCATCTTTGTTTACATAGCTAGTTCAAGGCCAGCCTGAGCTACATGATAACCTGTCTCAGAAAAACAACAAACCAAACCGAAAAAACCAACCTAAATCAATAAACTTTCTTGGACACATTTTATACAGCATGGGGCTGCATGGATGTGCCTGAATCCCAGAGCTTAAGCCAGGCCTCAGGAAATCGCCAATGTGCTCAGGGACAGATTCTATCTGTGCCCCAAGGGAGAATGTTGACCCCATGACCTTTAGGCCTTGTCTGTTCAGGGAGTTCACACCTGAGCCTTCAGGCCAGCAATCTAGAATGCTCTTTCAAGATGTCAGAAACATTTGTCTGCAGATGAACACAGCCTGATTCTCAGACCACCTGCTTAAATGTAGACCAATCAGCTGCCCAGAGGCTCCTGCCTAGCGTCAGTACAAGATCTTATTACAGCCAAGATACCGTTCTTCTCCCGTGTTATAAAGACACTTGTCAGAAGAGCCCAGGATCATCTAGAGTGCGAATGCTGGGGTGCTCTCTGGAGGACACTTTCAGAAAAGCCACTTGTCACAGTAAATTCCCAGACCAAGCTGAATCTGACACACAGAGGCAAAAGTCATCTGCAGAATGCGGGTGGCACGGTCCAGCAACTGACACATCTCTCCGAACGGCACTGGGGCTGTTCAGAGCGCATTCCCTCATGAGCAATTTGGGCTATCAAGTGGTATTTATAACTATTTGATTACTGTGAAGTAATATACTTTACATATGTGCGTATTACCAAGCACAATCTTTGGTTATCTCAGAGGGCTAAGGCAGAGCTGCAACTGGCCTGCTAGTCTTAGAGCCTCACACTCTATCTGTGCCCCATGGGAGAATGTTGACCCCACGACCTTTAGGCCCGAGTCCCCTATTCCTTGTCTGTTCAGGGAATTCACACCTGGAAGAGTGGTCCAGCCCAGGATCCACCCTTCCCTTCCTCCCAGCTCCTGTTCCTGGCCCATAATCGCATTTCAATTGCTAAGTGGGGTTTTGGCGAGTGGGTCACAACGAAAGCTGAGGAAGAGGGAGGACTTTCTCCATTGTAGCTACTGTGAAAGAGCAAAGATGTCTCTGGCCACGCAGACGCCCAGGACTCCCAGGGACTAAACCATCAACCAAGGGGCACATATGGTTCCAGCCAAAAGTGTGGCGGAGGAATTCCTTGTGGGGCATCAGTGGGAGGAGAGGTCCTTGGTCCGGTGAAGGCTCCATAGATGCCCCAGCATGGGGAAATCGAGGCAGGGGAGGTGGGAGTGGGTCGGGTGGAGGGGCATATACTTGGAGACAGGGGATGGGAGAAGGGGTTGGGGGTTTTTCGGGAAGGGGGAAACTGGGAAAGTGGGGAAAATCTTCAGCATTTGAAATATAAATGAAGATTATATTCAATAATAAGAAAAGAAGCCCCTGTGAGTAAGGGTCACATGACCATAGTGGACCACCAAGCCTCTGGCTTCTCAGGTGTGGAACATCCGCTCAGCAGAAACGATGCGTAGGCCCTAAAGCCATCAGATCTGGCTCAAGCCAGAGGACTCATGTGGAGCCACGTTCTCCAGTGGCCCAGGGACCTCAGCCCTGTCTGTCTGCTGAGCAGCTCCCACATTCTGGGACAGCTTTCCAGAATGTGGTCCATTTCCAAGCCTCTGGTCTGGCGTGAGGTGGTATTTGGAGCAACCATAAGAGACGCAGCTGGAAAATGATTGTCACACAACTGTGCGGAGACCAAACTGACTCCTGGGCTCATGGCCCTTTCAATGCTGGACGTTAACAGGAAAATTACCTTTTGTATGTGATTTCATTAATTAACTAGTTAATTAGTTAATGAATTGTTAATTGTTATCAATGAACTATTAATTGATATCAATTAATTGATTTTATTATAATTAATTGTAATTAATTGATTAATTGATCAATTATCCTGGGTACCAGGCTTTATGTAACAATGAGATCTATCTCTGGTCTTCTTTTTACTTTTTTTTTTCTTCTTATTTTATTTATATGAGTATGCTGTTGCTGTCTTCAGACATACCAGAAGAAGGCATCAGATCTCATTATGGATAGTTGCAAGCCACAATGTGGTTGCTGGGAATTGAACTCAGGACCTCTGGAAGAGCAGTCGGTGCTCTTAACCGCTGAGCCATCTCTCCAGCCCTTCCTTTTACTTTTCAACTTGAGACAGGCTCGTGATAAGTTGCCCGGTTGCTGACTTCGAACACACTATGTAGCTCAGGCTGGCCCTGTTCTTTCCATTCCCCTGCCTCAGTCTCCTAAATCGCTGGGATTACAGGCCTGTAACACTAGGCTTGGCTTGTATATAACTTTATAGTTTGCTATCGACGTCTCGGAACAGCTTTGTTGAGACGTGATTCACGCTCTCTGGCTCACTTCTTTACAGTGAGCACCCTGGGGGTTTGTGTGGATTTCCAGAGTTCTTATATAGGTGCAATATATATGTTCCTTATTGTGCAATTTTAGGTCTTTTTTTTTTTTTTTTTTTAACCTCTCCCAAAAGAAAGTCTGCCTATTAGCAGCCATTTCTATAATCTGGCCCCATCCCACTTCCCCTTCCCAGAATCCCCAGCCTGCTTCCTGTCACCCACTGGAGACATTACATATTAACGATAGCACTTGTGGCAGGCGGGCTGGCTTCTTTATCACTTGATGTGTGTGACACTCACCTGTGTCATTCCTTTTGTTCAGATCAGTAATATCCACCGGTGAGTTTACTTTGGTTTATGAATCCATTCATTACTCGAACATTTGGGCTCTTCGGTTGGGTTAATCTGAAATGGCCCCCAAACTCATGTTCTGAACTATGGGTTCCCGACTTGTGGTGATGTTTTAAAGGCTGTGGAGCCTTCAGGAGGTGGGGCGTGGCTGGCAGGAGGAGGTCACCGGTGGTGGGTCTTTGATACCAGTCCCCGGGCTGACCCAATTTCTTATCTGGCTCCACTGGAGCAGTTACTGTCTCCTGTTCCCGCCACCTAAGATGGTGCTCCCTGCTTACTCTCCCACCTTGCTGGTCTGAAATCTCTCCAAACGTGAACCAAAAACAGTATTTTTTTCTTTTATGTTATCTGTGCCAGATACTTTGGTCACAACAATGCAAAAATAATACAGTCGGCCTTCCCTGGAGAAGAGAGAAGGTTGATTAGGGAGAAGAGACCGGGGACAGTGCGCTGCGTGGGACAGAGGCACGTGGGGACCTCGCTCAGCTCTTTCCTTAGGCCGAGAGCAGGGCTTGCAGCCCCCACCTCTGCATCTGTGTCTCAGGAGGAAAAGGGAAGCCTGGCTTGTCCCCGCTCCAGCAGCATCAGCCCCTCCCACGTGCGCGCTACCCAGACGCACCGGCCAGTGCGCCACGCAGGACGCACTCAACCCACCGGCTCTCCGTGCACACAGCGCACAGTCGACTCTTTCTTGTTTGAATTTTCAATACAAACACATACTCAAAAGAAGTCTTCAATATCAAAGACAGAGATAAGTGAAAATAAATAAGAAAAAAGGAGTTCGGTGGAAGCAGATAATGCAGGGACGAGAAAACGGAAAACAAAGCATCCTATTAATAGCTTCCGGGAATGTGAGAGGCCGCTTAGAAATTAAAGCTGGGACACAAGACAGAATGTGGACTTAAGATCTTCACCAGCAGGAAGGGTCCCACAGGGAGTGTCCCGCGGAAACACATGATGGGGGGGGGGAGACAGAGAGATAGAGAGAGACAGAGATATCAGAGACATTCTGATGGACAGAGAGTACAGAAAGACAGGAGAGGGTCGAAGCTCGGAGGGAGATGGAGGGCGAGGGCCTGGAGAGGGTGCGGAGAAGTAGAAGAAGAAATTAGCACAACACGCTGTGTCCAAGAAACTTCCCAGATTTGAAGAGTGCAAACGCTTGGGTTGAGAACAGGTAAGATAAGCCAGGCATGGTAGAGAGTATCTTTAACTCCATCCAGTACTGTGGAGGCAGAGGCAGGTGGATCTCTGTGAGTTCAAGGCCAGCCTGGTCTACAGAGTGAGTTCTGAGACAGCCAGAGCTGTTACACAGAGAAATCCTGTTTTGAAAAACCAAAACCAAAACCAAAATGTGTGTTTGTGTGTGTGTGTGTGTGTGTGTGTGTGTGTGAGAGAGAGAGAGAGAGAGAGAGAGAGAGAGAGAGAGAGAGAACGAACAACGAACTGGCTGGCCCAAAATAAGGAATTAAAAATACAAGTCACATCTCTATTTCAGAATCCTAGGAGTTGAGAGATAACTTCGAAATATGTGTGTGTGTGTGTGTGTGTGTGTGTGTGTGTGTGTTATAATAAAATTCAAAACAGAACAGCATTGGAATTCTTAAAAGACCAAAAGATAGAAGATAATGACACAATACGTCCGATATTCAGAGGAGCCCTGGCTTTCATGCAGACGTCTATCCTCAGGCAAACTGTTAATCAGGAGGAAGGACAGGAGAAAGACATTTCAGAAAATCAGAGACTCAGATTTTTTTTTAACCTCCTCTGAATGCGCCGCCAACAAACTTGGCTCAGTAAAGGACACAGGCAGGGGGAGAAGTAGGGAGAGGAGGAGGAGGAGGAGGAGGAGGAGGAGGAGGAGGAGGAGGAGGAGGAAGAGGAGAAGCAGGGAGGGAGGGAGGAGGAGGAGAGGAAGAGGGGAGGACTGAGGACTGTATTGCTGGGTTCAAGGGGAGGCTGGTATTGGGATAAACTTGTAGTCTGGCTTGGGGTTGAGAACAGGAAGGAAAAGTCGGTAAAAATAAAAAGGAGGTTGGACATGGTGGTCCATGCCTTTCATCCTAGTGCATGGGAGGCAGAGGAAGGTGGGCTTTTATGAGTTTGAGGCTAGCCTGGGCTACAGAGTGAGTTCCACATAGTGAGACCATCCCCTCCCCCCTCTCCCTCTCTGTCTCACATATACACTTACTCTCTCATACACACAGACTTTCTCTCTCTCTCTCTCTCTCTCTCTCTCTCTCTCTCTCACACACACACACACACACACACACACACACACACCCCACACTCTCATACACACTCTCACACGCACAGGAAGGAAAGAGGAAGGAAGGAAGGACAGAGGTGCTGTGTTTGAACACATAATAACGCTATTGATTTGAGCCGCTTGGGGAGACAAGAGACAAACATTAGGATACAGGAAATCCTAAAAGCAAATAAGCAAAGCAATTTGCAATTATTGCCTTGGGGACAACGGAGCAGTGCATTGACCCGGAAGGTGAGTCACGGCAGATGTGTGCCCTGGGCCAATCGCGCTTGTTACGTTCGTGAGGGTGTGGGGACCTGGGATACCCAGGGAGGTGTGGGATGAAGGTTAACCGGAATGTCTGGTGCCCACTGAGGACACAGAGGAGAGTGTCTACACAGCACAAGAACAAGATGGCAAATGTGACAGAAGCAGGAGGCACCATCGGGTTTTTGTCCCCCTGTTACTCGGCGTTGAACTTTCTTGTCATATGCTGCCCATCCCCCACGCAATAAAAAAAACATGAAATAGCCGGGCGGTGGTGGCGCACACCTTTAATCCCAGCACTTGGGAGACAGAGGCAGGCAGCTTTCTGAGTTCAAGGCCAACCTGGTCTACAGAGTGAGTTTCAGGACAGCCAGGGCTACACAGAGAAACCCTGACTTGAAAAAAAAAAAACTTTAAAAGTAAGCAAATATCATAAAATTAATAAGCCCGTTTCCCATGCCTCATAACCTCGCTTTGGGCTCGCCTCGCCTCCGCCATCTTACTTTGCAAGCTTGCCCTTGGGCTGCTGGATGAATCCTAGCTCCCCTGTCAAAGGACTGCTTTGCTATCTGGCACCTCAACAGAAACGGCCCTTTTGGAAGATGGCCAGGGTGAATTTTATTTCTAGGAGTTTAAGAAATTAACGATGTGGAAGAAGAGGATTCGCAGGAAAGGAGAGAGGGAAGCGGGGGCGGGGTGGGGTGAGTAGGAGCCAACTACTTAGCCCCGGCTATGAAAATACAATAAATGCCAACTAAACGGTTAAAGCTAATCAACTGCTTATCTGCTGCCTCCTTCGTGTGAGGTACAAAGACAGCCTGACCTCCCTTGGTATAATCCAGATATAAAACACCATCCAAGTTAAATAACTCCTTTCGAGGTTTTGAAAATTGCGGTAGAGGAACACAGGTCCGACAAGCTCCGTTGGGATCCTGAGGAAGCGGGAGACAGAGCAGGTCCTGGGCAGTCAGGAGGAGCAGCCTCTGGAGGGAGGAGTCCAAGAGGAGGACGCTTGCTCCAAACAGAAAGGGCAAGTTCTTAAAACCAGTCTGACAACCTCTGATCCAACCTGGAGCCTCCGAGCAAGATTAAAATGTCCATTCTTGCTGGGCGCTGGTGGCACACGCCTTTAATCCCAGCACCTGGGAGGCAGAGGCAGGCAGATTTCTGAGTTCGAAGCCAGCCTGGTCTACAGAGTGAGTTCCAGGACAGCCAGGGCTACACAGAGAAACCCTGTCTCGAAAAAACAACAACCACCACACACACACACACACACACACACACACACACACACACACACACAAAAAAAAAAAAAAAAAAAAAAAAAAAAGAGGAAAAAAAAAGAATTCATTGTTAAAATGTCCATTCTCGGGGCCTTCCTGATGCCTGTGGTCAACGCTGGATGTGGCCAAAGCTCACCACTGACAGCAGCTGGAGACATGCCAGAGTCCTGCCCCTGGCGGTTCTAACTCCATCTTAAAAGTTCCCAGCATGGCTGCCTCAGTGAAACACAAAGGAGGCAGGCGAAAGAGGCAGCTGGCCCTACCTTCTGGAGACCCAGGCGGAGGCTTCCTCTTCCTGGGGAGGGATGTCTGATGGATCCCACCCAGCCGTGGGCATGCTTTCTTTCTTAAATCTAAGCCTGGCTTTGAACTATGGTCAAAGATTAGTGGTGTCAGCGTGTGGAAGGTCGGCGGTCCTGGCCTGGGCACTCTGGAGTGACTAGGGTATGACCTGGGGCAGGGCATTTGTGCCCCCACCCCTAACCCCCTCCCACACCCACCCTCATCCCCCCACCCCCGTCTAGTTTCCTTGTGTGTAGACAGAATGTTCAGCATCCGTCTGGCGATCTTAGCACAGGGCCTGCCTGTGGGAAGAGCTCAAACCCACCCGGCCATTGTATGGTTTATACTCTCTCCTTATCAAAGGTTTCTAAGGCTGTGATGAAATACTGACCAAAAGCAGCCTGGGGAGGGAAGGGTTTATTCCGGCTTCCAGTTGGTTGTAGCTCACCCTGAAGGGAAGTGAAGGGAGGGCCCTCTAGGCTGGCAGGAGTTGAAGCGGAGGCCATAGATGGAGGGAGCGCTGATTTCTCCACTTGCTCCTGGGAGTTTGCTCAGCCTGCTTTTCTCATCACCTGCCCAGCGCTAGCACCACTGCCATTGAGCTGGACCCTCCCGCACCAATCATTAATCAAGAAAATGCACTGCGGGCTTTCCTACAAGCAGTCTGGGGGAGGCGTTTTCTCCAGTTTCTCCTGCCGGTCAGTTTAGCTGGACCCCAATATGGCTCTGCGTTTCCTCTCAGTGGTTTTCCCTTCTCAGGTCCCAGGGACTCTGGGTGTAAATAAGAGCTTGCCTCTCTGTGCTCAGCTCAGTTGAGTCTCCTCTGTTCTCCTTCCCAGGAAGACCCACTGCACTAGTGACGTGGGCTTAAAGGAACCCCCTCACCCTGCTAACATGTGTCCCTGGACTCTCCTCTTAATGCTGGGCTTCTTAGAGACAGCAGCCGGCACAGTGGCGGTAGCAGGCAGAACGGTCACCCATAGACCACTTGGCTGTTGTCCAATGTGACATTTCCCATTCTACTTCAGTTGGCACGGACCTCAGGGTCATGGGCTCAGTTCCACAGACTGTCCGTTTCGGATGCCAACAGCCAGTCCCCCACACTGCTGACCCACAGTCTGTTAATCCTGCAACAGGGTTGGGGAGATGGTTCAGCGGGCAAAATGCTTGTTGTAGGAGCGTGAAGACCTGACTCTGGACAACCAGGACCAATTTAAAAGCTGGGCAAGGCAGCCTGTGTCTATAACCCCATCCCTAAGGGTTGGGGTGGGGACAGGAAGACCTCAAGGGTGGGTTGACCAGTCAGTATAGCCAAAATGGTGACTCCTGGATTTTTGTTGTTGTTGTTGTTTTGAGACAGGGTTTCTCTGTATAGCCCTGGCTGTCCTGGAACTCACTCTGTAGACCAGGCTGGTGACCCCTGGATTTTGAGAGACCCTTTCTCAAAAAACTCAACTAACCAACCAAAAAACCATAAAACCAAGCAAACAAAATTTCGAAATCAGATGAAGAAGCAATTGAGGGAAAACATGCAACAATACACAGACACAGATACACATATACACAGACATACATGCCATGCACACACACATGCACAGGCACACACACACCAACATGAGGGTGGACATGGACACCTACAATTAAAACACTACTTTAAAAAAAACCCCACTGTCTCTCTACTTCCTATTAGGGCAGCTCAGAGAACTCAGAGAGCATTTGCCTCAGGCCTGGTTTAATTATCAGATAGCTGAAGACTTGGGGTGAGGTGCATGGGTCCTGAGTCCAGGAATGTCCCCTAGAATCAGGGTGACTGCCCTGCTGTCAGATGACGGGGTACTCCACCCAGTAAGCAGTCGGCCTTCTTCCCCATCCAAGTTTCTATAGAGCTCGACCCCTCTATCTCACTCCATTTTGGGGGTGGGATGAGGTTCAGCCTTGTTCAGCACCACCCTGGCATACTCAAGGGCCCAACCTAAGTCACCACATTGACAGGGACTCGAGGGGACTTGAGAGAAACTCACCACAGGGAAATAGCAAGCTTTTAGAAGGTTCTGTGTCAGGGACTGGGGACAAAGGTCAGATGGACAACCCTCTCACAGCACCACACCCAGAGAGCTCCGCCTCTCTCCGTCCTCCTCTTCCTCCTGCAGTTTGTGTCTTTTGCTTCTATTGTTCCAGATCCTCATATCTGGACACACCAGGGATCCAAGACACACGTCCTTCTGTCTGCGACGGTGGCTCTTAAAGTGTTCCTCTAGACCTGGGGTCCAACCGGGTCATCTCAGCCCCATCTTACTGCCAACCAGGCCCAGGCAGAAGCACGGACTCGGGGCATGGTGTTCCGTTGGCTTGTGCTCCCTAGGCTTGAGGTAGGGGAGCACTGGTCTCGAACCTCAGGGGTCTGGGTTCTCTGAGGTTTACTCTGCTGGAAGAGGCTGCAGGGGCAGGGTTTCTGGTACTCAGCCACCTGCTCATGGCTCTTCCCAGAAGGGAACAGACTAGAAGCCAGGGAGCCAAAGGCAAGCAGCTTCACATGCCTACACTGCCCCGGACCAGCATGGATTCAGCTGTACCTGAGACCCGACGTGGGGCCATGCATGCTATAGGGAGGGAGGCAGAGGCAAAGGGGGAGACGTTGAATGGTGAAATGAAGAGGCTTCTGTAGATGTTTGAACAGCGATCCTTGACATTAGGGATTCAAAACAAGGGTGACGTTGGTCTTAGGCTGAGCAGGAGGTGCTATGACCTGTGTGAGGCCCTGTGTGGGCTGTCGGTCTAGCTGTCTCAGGGTCTCCGTGGGACTGTCACGCACGAGGCACCCTTGGCTACGGCTGAGCTGCTGCACAGATAACTGTTAGAGAGAGCTGTGGGACAGGCTGGAACTGGTGTCAGATACCCTGTATCCCCAGGCTAGCTCAAACTTCTGCGCTTATGAAGGAGCACAAGTAAGTGGGAACCCTATAGTGGAGGTGGAGGTTATCCCCCCAGGGTCTCTCTAAGATTTATTTATTATTATATGTATATATACAATGTAGACGTAGCTGTCTTCAGACACTCCAGAAGAGGGCGCCGGATCCCATTACAGATGGTTATGAGCCACCATGTGGTTGCTGGGATTTGAACTCAGGACCTTTGGAAGAGCAGTCGGTGCTCTTAACTGCTGAGCCATCTCACCAGCCCCCCCGCCCCCCCCCATCCCTCCCAGGGCCTCTCTTATTGGCAGCCCTTTGAAACAAGAACCAGCACTGGTCCTCTCAGACGACATAGGACACCTGCAGCAGAAGTTTTCCCTCAGCTTCAGCCTGCGGTGGGGCTTAGAACCCTGTGGCTTTCCTGCCTGTGAGGGTTTGGCTCCCACTTTGCCACAGCCGACAAGTGGAGCAGAGCCACCTTTGGGATGTAACCCTGAGATGGCCTCTGCCACAGTTGCCAGTGCCTGGGCTCAGTAGAGCCCTCTTTCTGGAACCCAGCAGAGAGGTCATGCAGCCCTTGGCCTGTGCTGCTCGCTGGGCTCCTGCGCTGTCAGTGCTGACATGGTGAGGGGAACACGGTGGCTGTGGAGTCCTGAGGCGCGTCATTGATGGCTTCGTGTCTCTGGTGAGCTCCCCTCAGAAATCGGGGAAACAGGAAGATAGATACAAGAGCCTGGCTGGGTCCAGACATGTTTCCTTTAAGCTGAAGATCAGGACACCCGTCAGGGTCAGTGTGGTGAGGGGCTTCCTCGTGGAGGTCCCAGTGTATCGGATTTTACGCTCTTCAGCCATGCTGCGGGCACGAGCCAGTGCTGGTCTGCTTTCTGGAAACACAGCGGTCTTACCGTGTATGTTCTGAATCGTCACAAAAGTGGATCTACGGCTTTGTCTCAGTCACGGTTTCTTTTTTTTTTTTTTTTTTTTTTTTTTTTGGTTTTTTGAGACAGAGTTTCTCTGTGTAGTCCTGGCTGTCCTGGAACTCACTTTGTAGACCAGGCTGGCCTCGAACTCAGAAATCCGCCTGCCTCTGCCTCCCAAGTGCTGGGATTACAGGAGTGCGCCACCACGCCCGGCTTTCAGTCACGGTTTCTATTCCTGCACAAACATCACGACCAAGCAAGTTGGGGAGGAAAGGGTTTATTCAGTTTACACTTCCACACTGCTGTTCATCACCAAAGGAAGTCAGGACTGGAACTCAAGCAGGTCAGGAAGCAGGAGCTGATGCAGAGGCCATGGAGGGATGTTCCTTACTGGCTTGCTCAGCTTGTTTTCTTATAGAACCCAAGACCACCATCCCAGGGATGGCACCACTCACAAGGGGCCATCCCCCCTTGATCCCTAGTTGAGAAAATGTCCCACAGCTGGATCTCATGGAGGCACTCCCCCCAACGGAACCTTCTTTCTCTGTGATAACTCCAGCCTGTGTCAAGTACACAAAAACAGCCAGCACAGCTGTTGATCACCAAAGGAAGTCAGGACTAGAACTCAAGCAGGTCAGAAAGCAGGAGCGGATGCAGAAGCCATGGAGGGGTTTTGCTTACTGGCTTGCTTCCCCTGGCTTGCTCAGCTTGCTTTCTTATAGAACCCAAGACCACCATCCCAGGGATGGCTCCACCCACAATGGGCCCCCCTTGATCACTAATTGAGAAAATGCCCCACAGCTGGATCTCATGGAGGCATTTCCTCCTCAAGCTCCTTTCTCTGTGGCTGATTGATCCAACCCAAACCCATCCTTTTTCCTTCCACTATGGCAGAACTTGTTGGAAGCAAATCTGAGGACGGCCTGCCAAGTGGGTGGTAGAGGCTGGCCCTGAGCAGGACTTCCACTGGCCTCTGTGGGTTTAACGACGTGTGTCACTGCTGGTGGATGTCTTCAGACAGCATCAGGGAAACCGTGACATCTGACAAATGGGCGGGTAAGTGGGGGATTGGATGCTTCCAGACGTTTGCTGTCTCCGTATATCTGTAATGATCATACGCTTGACCTTCAAAAATAAAATCGCTTTAAACACAGAATGAAATGTCTACCCGGGTCTCTGTACTTTACTTCATATAAACAAAGTCATAAGAATAAATTTATTTTGAAACAGAATCGTAATGTAGCCCAGGCTGGCTCTACAACCCTGGCTCTGCCTCCTAAGTGCTGGGATCATAGGTGTGTGTTACCAGGCTTGCCGTCTGTTCTAGTTACCTTTCTAACGCTGTGATAAAACACATGACCGAGAGCCGGGTGTGATGGCGCACGCCTGTAATCCCAGCACTTGGGAGGCAGAGGCAGGCGGATTTCTGAGTTCGAGGCCAGCCTGGTCTACAGAGTGAGTTCCAGGACAGCCAGAACTACACAGAGAAACACTGTCTCGAAAAAAACAAAACAAAACAAAACAAAAAACCAAAAAAACCAAAAAACACATGACCGAGGCAGCCTGTAGAAGGAAGGGCTTATGGATTGAGATGGATACAAATCTATAAGCATCATGGTGGGGACACATAGTGACTGGAGCAGGGGGCTGAGAGCTCACATCTTGAACTGTAAGCACAAAACAGAGAGAGCAACTGGGAATGTCTAAATCTTTAAACTCTCAAAAGTCCACACCCCACGACACACTTCCTCCAGCAAGGCTATACCACACAGACACACAGACACAGACACAGACACAGACACACACACACACACACACACACACACACACACACACACTGCTTCCTGAGTGCTGGAGCTATTTATCAGACTTTTGTCTCTGTCTATACGTTTCCCACGTGTGGCTGAAGATGTAACTCATCTTCATGCATGCCAGGCCAACACTGCTACTGAGCTGGCCATGCTACTGTTTTTATGTTGGAGAGACCGATTGGTCGGCAGCCCACAGGAGGAGCAGAGTGTCCCGCACTGTCTCTGTAGTGCTCGGTGCCTGTTATGGCCTCACAAGCCACCGTCTGGGAGGCCACTTTACTGAGACCGTCGTCCTGGGATTCCGCTGGTGGCGCTGAGGGAAGGACAGTAGCCTCTAAGCACACTTGCTGAGAGGGTTTTTGGCCTGGGATTTCCCACAGCCCACCATTTCTCCACGCTCTGGGTTTAGAGCTCTGACATCAGCAGCTCCGATCCTCCCCGCCGCCGCCCTTCAGCAAGGAAGCCTTAGGAGCAGATGAAGGCTTAGAGCCATAGCAAGCCCCAGTCAGGCCGCCGTTGGGCTTTCATGCACGAGTGACACTCGTTTTCCTCTTCACATCTCCTTGAATTCCTTCCGGAAGCTTACGGCGTCTGCCTTTGCCGCTCAGGCTCCCTGAGGTCTGAACAGGGCATTTGCTGGGGGAGTCTGTTGTCGGAGCGAAACAAACACCCTCTGCCTCCGGACGGCCTGCTTCTGCACATGCACGCAGGGATGTCTGCAGGGCTTTCTGCGGGCTGCAGGCGAGGGGATCTGGCTTCCGAGTTAGATGCTGCGCGTCTCCCCACACAGCTAGCTACCTGCTGCGTTTAGGCCTATGCCCACCTTTTCATAGACAGTAAAAACACAAGGTCCCTGCCCTAAAGATGCGCGGTCACCTCAGCTCCCCTTCCAGCTGTGGTCAAACAGGAGGCTCATCAATATAGAGACCTGGGGTGAGGAGGACACCTGGGAGGACTTCTGCCTGTGAGGACTCTGCTCTCCTGCCTACCTCTCACTTGGTCCTCTACTAGAGGTGATGTCTTGGGAGTTTGTGGACCCTCTGGGGTATGGGGCTAATGAGTGTAAGCCATTAGGCTTGGGTCTTGAAAGTTGTATTTACCTCTGGTTCCAGTCTAACTCTCTGCTTTTTGCTCCACCAAAGTTTGAGAGCCAGCAGCAGCACCGAGCTCTGCTGCCAGCCTCCACTGTCCCGATAGCATAAATCTCCCCTGACACCCGACCCAGGACGTGTCGCCACTCCCTTAAGTTGTTAAAGTCATCGGTGGTGAGAAAACTCCCTAAATTCACACCCCTAGAGATGAGCCTGGGTCTCCTGTCCTCCTGTCCTCCTGTGACTCATCCTGGTGACCCTTGGACACAGGCTTCACACTTCTTTCCAGACAGTAAGGATAGTATCTCTGTGACCTCTTACAGCAAAGGCACCTGAGAAAATTTATCTACCCTCATTGGTGCCCAACCCTGGGCTTTCAGGACTAGACAGGGATGTAGACCTCTGATGCAGGGGGTTGGTATTCTAGGTTTCCTCTTTAGGGACACGCCCAGCCCAGGTAGGCGATCCAGGTTCCATTTGACACATACTGCCTGGAATGTGGTTTTCCACATCCTCAAAGCGTCAAGAAGACTAGATACTTGGGGAAATGGCAATTATGGTTAAAGGGACTACATGAGGCCGAAAGGGATTTGGACCGCCATGGCTGAGGAGGTGTAAAAAAACCAAAAGCATCTGAAGAGGAGACCCAAGCCAGGTCGTGGGCGAGGACATCTAAGTCACATTTTGCTTCCTGTTCTCTAGGACTGGGAAGGGCACTGTCACACAGACTTTGTTCCATGGCGATGAATCACAAGGATTTCAGACCTAGGCTCCTGAAGCAATACTCCTCCAACAGCACAGCGTGCTAAGGCACAGAGAGCCACGGCACCACCCTCTTCACAGCACCCAGCGCTCAGAACATTTGCTCTGTGATGTTATGGCTGTGTCCCTCCAGGTTGACCAGAACTCCCTCCTTTTTAAATCAGAGCAGCTATGCTCAGCTACTCAGACCTTCACAGCCACCTCATGAGGTCCCTGGGAAGTCCTCTCCTTCCCTGAGGCCCTCTAGAAGGTGACCAGTTGGTGGAGGCAGGACTCTGGTGTGTGTGTGGTGGGCTCATTAGTTGCCTGGGGAAGTCTTCAGTGGTGTAGAGTTTCACGTCGATCATGTTGTGAGTGGGACTCTTCATGGTGTAGCTGCCTGTCAGGTGCCCAGGCCTGTGAGTGACACAGTCTCCTGATCACCCGTCTGCTTGTTGGATCTCCAACAAGCTGGATTTGGACAGTTTTGTTTGTTTGTTTGTCTTTCTTTCTGTTGATACCCTCTCTGTCTTGGGCTAAGTAGACATAAGCAGACATTTCTTGAAGTTTCCCCAGGGATGGTTGGTCATTGTCATTCCTTCTGAAGTCAGTGTAGACACTGCAGTTGTCATGCAGACTTCAGTGTTCACACCACAGCAGGGCATGTGGCAGAACTGTCTCTTCAACTCCCCCACCATCCACAGACACTTGAGGATCCCAAACGGACAATCAACACAGTATTGGCCAACAACAAGGAAAGAAACAAATGGGCAGAAGTTAAATTAGTCTTGATTTTAAGGCTTAGAAACTAAGCCAGGATGGCCAGTACTCTAGAAAATACCCAGCCTTTAGCACATGTTACAGTGTGTACAATAAACATGTTTCCTACTGTGATCTAAATGGTGAGTTCATTTCCTTAGGATCGTGGTAGACACTGATCCACTGCACTGTGGAGTCAGTATTGTGATTGATAGGGAAGTAATTAAATCAGGCATCAGTATCCACCTTTGTCCTCACAGCTACTGAAGAGGATTCCTGGCCCAAGAATTCAGGGCCAGACTGGGGAACAAAGACCCTGTCTCGAAAACGAAGCAAGAGACTGGAGAAGAGGCTCAGTAATTACAAACATGTACTGCTCTTGCAGATGTCCCAAGTTCAGTCCCCTGAACTCATGTCACTGCTCATAATGGTTCAGTAGTTCAGCCCCAAGGGATCTGATGCCCCCACTGGCCTCGGTGAGCACCTGCACACATGTGCACAAACCCACGCTCACACACGCACATGCATATAGTTAAAAATAACGGAATAGCCGGGCGTGGTGGCGCACGCCTGTAATCCCAGCACTTGGGAGGCAGAGGGCAGGCGGATTTCTGAGTTCAAGGCCAGCCTGGTCTACCGAGTGAGTTCCAGGACAGCCAGGGCTACACAGAGAAAACCTGTCTCTCGGAAAAACAAACAAACAAACAAACAAACAAACAAACAAACACCCAAAAACAAAAAAAGAAAAACCCCTAAAAATTAAAAGGATAAAATGTAAAAGAAAAAGCCCTGATGTGATATTATAACACACGGAACCTCCAAAGATGCTACTGGAATCATCTTGTGTTAAAACAGCCCATGTTTTAAGTTACAGCAATGACACATGAGTGTGGATGCCCCCCACCCCCCCACCCCCACCCCCATTTCCACTTTTATTTATGGCTGACAGTAGTCTTTTTCTTTTGCAGAATTTTTAGAATTCACGAAGCAATCATACCACCCCCATTGATTGTGTTTCTGGAGCAAGGTGACTGTGCAGAGTGGGACTGCGTGCCTGAAGGTCACTGTGAGGAGCGTCAGGACTGTAAGTGCTTTAAACTTCTGTTTTTGCTACAGAGGTGTGTGTGTGTGTGTGTGTGTGTGTGTGTGTGTATGCGTGTGTATGTGTATGTGTGTGTATGTGTATGCGTGTGTATGTGTGTGTATGTATGTGTGTGTATGTATTGTGTATGTGTGTGTATGTATTGTGTATGTGTGTGTATGTATTGTGTATGTGTGTATGTGTGTATATGTGTGTGTATGTTTGTGTGTGTATGTGTGTGTATGTGTATGTGTGTATATGTGTATGTGTATGTATGTGTGTATATGTGTGTATGCATGTGTGTGTATATGTGTGTGTATGTTTGTGTGTGTATGTATATGTGTGTATGTGTGTGTATGTATGTGTGTATGTGTGTATGTATGTATGTGTGTATGTGTGTGTGTGCTCATGCGTGCACCAGGATTTTTCATATGCTGAGGAAGTACTTGGTCAATGGTTCACATCTTAGAGATACCTTAGAGACACCAGCTTTGTGGGGACTTCAGAGTAATAAGCATGTAACATGAAGAAAACAGGTGGCCTGGTGCCACCCCCTAAATTATCTTGCTCCTCTGGGGACAACACATTCGCCACTTTGGAGCAGACCCAGAAGTCTCCTTGCCAGCTCTCAGGTGTGGGCCACAGCTCTGGACTCTCCTACTTTGTGCAGTCATCTAAATGACTTTCCTGACAAAGCCCGTTATCTTCCTGAGAGTTCTGGAGCTGGCTGCTGGGTTAATGAGGTCCTGTATGCGTGGCTCACACAAAGAGCGTTCTCTCCGTGCAGATATTAACCTTCCGAGTTTCCTCAGGTGGGGTAAGCTCACGTACTGATGATTGCTATTTCGTTCCTTTTATTTTTCTACAATGGACACATTTTATAAAACGTGCACAGTGCAGATACATTAAATATTAATAAGGAGGAAATGATTAGACGAGGCTTTGAGGGCGGCAAGGCACCGTGGGAACAGGGCCCGGGGAGGAAACAATGGGACAAAGACGTGGGGACAGTCGGATCTCCGCTTTCAGGTAACATCATTTCGTTCCATTGTGTTTCTGCAGTAGGAGGTTGGCTGACAACGGCAGAGATAATTATAACAATTTGGGGTTCTTCTTTCGTGTGCTGTAGCTTCATTATCCCTGTGCATTGTATATCCCATGACACTGTGCTACCCAAGTCCTGATAGATGCATCTTTAATTTTAGCTGTAACGTATACTGGGCCCCAACACATCATTTTCAAATTGTCAGCATATGCTACAACGAGGGCTTTCTACCCCACCCTACTGCAAGTCACACAGTACTGTAGTGGTTGTAAGAAGGGCCCATCTGTTGGGACCATGAGGGACAACAAGACTCCACGAGACACAGTTTCTCCTGCTGTCTCCACTCAATCCTGCCCTACCCACGTGCCTCTGGGCGTTGTCTCTCCTTGCAGCTGAGTGTTATAGCCTCTAGTGCTCATGTGTCTCCAGCAGCTTGGTGTTAGAAATGTCACTCGTGACAGGAAGGGAGGGTGACTGAAGCTGTGATAGAGGAAGATAGGCAGACAGACAGGGCCAATCTCTCCTCTCCAACCGCAAGTTAGAAAAGTTCTCAGCATGCAGCACTCTAGAGGAAGAGGAGAGCTGGTCCAGGGGACAGATAGTCCCCGTCCTCTGAGCAGACACATTGCAGTGCTCCACTAGTGTGACACATCAGAGGGCTTCCCTTGTCTATTCCCTGGGAACTCTCTGGAAAGACTGCAGAGAGTCCTGTGTCACGGTGATGAGCAGCTCACTGCCCCATTCTGCCTCCTCTCTTCCCGCCTGTGGCTCTCCTTCTCCTCGCATGCATATTTTCTTTCCATTTACACATTTTTTTTTCTGGGTTATAGTCTAGTGGGTTTTGTTTAAAAAAAGATATGGATATACCGTGAAAGGCTTGAAGCTTCACGCCATTGGGTAACAGGCATGCGGAACTCGGGGATGCTTCTCCTTAAAAATCATATCCTTATGCCCTTATATAAGGGAACGTGCTCATATCCCATAACAGGATGAATTACAGTCACTCAATGTCTACTCAACTTCATCCTGGACAGAGCCCCCAGGGCCTTGGGAAATAAGGACAGTGGCTTTCATCACAGGTTCCAGGACTTGGGGGGACGGTGAATGGTCAAGACCGGCTTGCTGGATGTCATTCCTGGTTGCCACTGAGCTCCTGGATGAGCTCAGGCCGAACAGGCTTGGGTGAGTGTAACCCCGTTTGGCTACCCATGGCAGGCCCTGGAGAGGCCCCTGGCCCAGCCGTGCTCAGCTTGGCAGTGAGAAGCAATGGCTTTGCTGTAGGAATCTCTGGAAGGAATGGGAAGGCTCTCCACACTCACTCCTTCAACACCCACTGAAGCAAGTGAGAGAAAACCGGTTATTGATCCAGTACTTGCCATTTCTTCAGATGCCATTGACTCGAGGGATGTAGGATGCTGGAATGCCTTACCCCTCCAAAGTCCCTGTCCTGAGAGCTGTAAGAAGCCTGGCCTAGAGGTGCTGGGGCCCAGACAGTGACCTAGAGCTGTGTTTGCAGGCCCTTATGTTAACTTTAAACTTTACGAGCTCTGCATTCTGCTCCACGATAGATCTGGGTCTGCTAGAGATCTCCCTAAAGAACGTCAAGTGGAATCCATGTCCACAGGACAAGGCCTGCACACACTGGGGCCCTGAAGCTCATGGTTACCACCGTGGACCCTGGGAATGTCTCCTCTCCGCTCATCACAGGTAGAAGAGAGACCTCAGGACTGGGTCAGAGGCCTGAGTTGGACCCCAGTTCTGCTACAGTCAATGACCTTGGGTTATCTCGTCTTGGGGGCGTGATCAAATGGGAGCAGTGTGGAAAGAGATGTCCTGACCCGACCGTCTAAGAAGCTGTTGGTAGAGCCTTATCATTTTGGGAAAAATCTTCCATCTTTGTTTTTGGCCCAGAAATGGCAATTTTAGTGACATTGGTAGAAAACAACTTTAGTTAATTCTAAGTGGCAAAAAGAGAAATTATTCTCCTGATATTTTAAGAAAGAGAAAAAAAATCTCGGCTGGGCTTCATTTGGCTTCCCAGGCTGAAATGAGAGGTGTAGACCACCAGACTCGGGCTTTTAGTCAGGTGACAGGTATCGAACACGGGTCCTTGTGTTTGCAAGGCAAGTGCTTTGCCAGCGGAGCCGTCTTCCCTTCTTATACCAGCGGCTCTCCTGACTCTATTTGAAACTCTCCTGGCACAGGAGTGGTTGGTAGAGCATCAAGGGCTCCAAATGCAACAAACAGGGCTTGAGGAAGCCTCTGCGACCCTGGAGGTCTCATGTCAACACAAACACCAATTCTCACACCCTTGAGCACAAAATGAGGGACCCACAACGCTGATTCCTACACTGAGACAGGCCAGCTTCCTTCCCTGGTGTCTACTCCTGTTCTATGCAAATCTCTCCTCCCCTTTAAAAAAGCCATTTGTCTAGAAGTGATACGTGTGACTGAGGAAACATATGGTTGTTTTGCTGGCGAAAGAGGCCAAAGAGCAGGATCCCTTGTTGCATGCACGCTGCCAGACAGTGCTAGCAACTCGTGGTGGCTGTGGGACTCTGGTGTGGCCTAAGGGGTCCACAATGCCTCTTAGTTCTTATGTGTCAGTAAGAAGTCTGTGGGCTGAGGCTTTGGCATAAATATGTAGTTAAAAAACCATTTTGCATCTTTGATGGAAGAAGATGCAAACAAATGCGTGTTCGGACTTCCCTGTCAGCCACTCCCGTGTCCCTTACACCACTATGTCAGGTGTTACCCTGACAGGACCAAACCATTAATTATGGCACTGGAGCTTCGGGTGACTGAGTGTATAATTCTGAGCTGTTAAGTGACATTCCACAGAAAGTTCTCCGTGAGCTGGATACTCACGGTGTGCTCCCGGAGGGTGTGGCTGCAGCCTCTGATGCGTGAGGTACAACAGTGTGGACGCCAGTTGTCAGCACTGAGTGTCTGAGTTAGAACTCATCCTGTGTTCCTGGCCAGGCATCTGGGCAGTCGTCTGGTCACGCCCCTGTGGCTATAGGGGAGTCTCGGGTCTTCAACCAAACAGGGCAGAGGCGTGTCCTTGCCATCCTTGAGCAAGCCTTGGAGATAAGAAGTTAGTATTTCGACTGGTCCATGAAGGGGCTCCAGGCTTTACTTTTCTCACGGTAGAGCTGAAGATCAGGCAGTCGGATCCATCGGCCCAAAGCAAAGGGGGAAGCAAGCTTCTAGCTCACGCGTGACAGAGGAGAGATTTAAGGGCCAGCAGCAGTGTTCTCAATGTCACCCAGCTCCACTACCATGAGATCCTACCAAGTGGTGGGGTCCTATAAATAGCTGCCAGGGTGACATTGTCAGAGGCAGCACGCTCCTCAGAAACTCCGTGAAGGACAGTGGAGAGCCCTGGAAGGCATGTTTACATTCTGGGCAGGAATAAAATGTTCGCTATGGAAAATAAAGATTTTATGCACTCGGTACAGATTATCCTATAAATAAAGTTTGCGTCTACCTTCCGGGGATCTGGTCCCCCAGCACTGTTGGCACCCCATCTGCCTGTTGCTTATTAACAGTGCTGGGGACCAGCTGCTGCTCCCCTGAAATATCGTTCCTGTCAGTCCCGGCCCTGGCGCGGGGTGCCGGCTCCTTACTGAGGAATGATGGCTGCCCATTAGCGTGCTGCTAAGAACCTAATGCGGGCTCCGCGGCCTCCCTGAAGTGTTTCTCGGAAATTAGATTTCAGGAGAACAAAATCTCGGAGGGCTTGGAGGCTGCGGGGGGCGGGGGTCCCTCTTTGTTCCGCATTCACCCGGTAATTAATTTCTTCCCGGGCGCAATTCGAAGGGTTAGAGATTGTGTTCATTAATTTATTGTCCACCTGCTCCTAGGATTGTTTTGATCGCTTTTCAACAGGAGACTCGGAGTCCAGAAGGGAAGCTTAACGCTGTCCCTCCCTAGAGTCGGCAACAGAGTGTGAGGAACCGTGCTTCAGCTGTGACTTCATCTCACAAACACAAAGGACCATGGTTGGGCAGCATAGTCAGTCCCCAGGGACTCCGCTGGGGCGTCCACCTCTGCCGGTGTCTCTTGTCTGCCTCTTCTTGCTACGGTGGCTGGCTCGAGTCCCCTATGTCTGGAGTGTATCTGCGGCGACTGGAGAAATGCACTCACAGAAATATAGCAAACCAAATTCCCTGAAGCAAATGCGGAGGGCTTGAACCGCTCCCCCACCCCCACCCCCGTCAGTGAAGCCTCACCGGCACCTCCTTTTCAACCGTTTGTTAATTTTTATTTAGGCACAGGAGTTACAGCTTGGTAGTGTTCAGAAAATTATATTTAACCCTCATTTAGATTCCATCTGAATCAATTTAATGAAACGTGAATAGCTCTTTGGGTTTACTGAAGGAAAGGAGAGAAATCTAAACCAGGAAGAAACGCACCTGCTGGTTTTCTGGGCCAAGTGGATGTCACGCTAGGCTCCCACTGGAGGACAGTGAGTGCCTTTCCCTCCACCCTGCAGACGAAGAACATTTCAAACCCCAGGAAAGCAGGGCTGGGCTCGGGAGACCCCAGTATCCTGCTGTTTGGTTCTTTGTTTTATAGGAATCTGAAGGCCAGGCACAGTTCCAGTCTTGGAGACTCCATGGCAGGCAGATGGTATCTTCCCCTCCTGCAGACCCCGGTCCAGGGGGACAGGCTGACCTTGACCGAGTTATCACAACAGATATGGAATTACAAATGTGAGTCGGAGGAAGCCATACTCAGGAAGATGAGAGGGCAAAACCCAGACAGATGGACAGCAGGAGCTGGAGGCGGGAGGCAGGAATACCCTTCAGGTACAAGTAGCATTGGTGAAAGGCCCTGGGGCGAGCGAGAGAGACGGTGATATCCAGGCCAACACTGAGATTGAGAGTGGGTGAGCAGGCCATTAGAGCCTGAAGAGAGCTGTGTGTGGAGGCTCAGCCTACACACTCCACCTGGCGTTATGGGGGATTTGCCAGAGAAGATACTCAGGCATGGGTTTAAGCCGATAGAAGGTCCTGATTAGCCAGCGGCAACTACACTGGGTATTCAGGATCTCAGTGTGACAGCAAGCCTTTCCGACCATGAGCTTTTAAGCACAAAGCCATGTTCTGGGTTGACACATTTCAGTTAACAGTTAGCCAGAAGAAGAACTGAAGGAGCCAAAAAAAAAAAAAAAACAAGGTTAGTACATTTAGAGACGTCCCCAGAACTATAGACTTTGATGGATTAGGTATTAGTTTTAGTTTTGGCAGGTGGTGCTTGTCTACACGCTGAGTTTTACAGCCTGAGTGGCATTCCCGTCATGGAGTCAGCTGTGCTAAGGTCTAAGGGGCCCTGTTATATCAGGAGGTTGAGGTAGGAGGATTGCTGAGAGTTCCAGGCCCATTTGGGCCTCAGAGCAAGTTCAATACTACCCTGGAGTATAATGGGAGGAGCTGTTTCAAAAGTAAACAAAACAAAAGAAAAATCGAACAAGCAAACAGCAGCAGCAACAACCACTACCACCGTCACCACCAGCATCACCACCACCATCACCACCAGCATCAACAGCATCACCACCACCACCACCATCACCACCAGCATCACCACCACCATCACCACCATCATCACCACCACCCAATTCCAAGGAGGTGAATGGTAAAGTAGGACAGGATTTGGGACAGGTCAGGGGTTCAGTATAGTCCTGACCTCTCTGACCTCTTATTATCCAGAGCCAGGCTGCCTGGCTCTAACCCTGGGTACCAGATCCCTAGTGTGCCACATGTAAGATGTGGACAGTACTTACATCTTTAGAGGGCTTCGGAGAGGAGTAATGACCTGACCTGTCCTGGCCTGTGGAAAGCGTGTGAGGCAGTCCACAGCAGACAGCACCAATCTCCACTGTCCTTCACGTCCCTTGGTGTTTAATGAGACCAGTCCCCGGCAGGCTGTCTTACAGCGGTAGCCCTCGGAGAGTTATTTCTGAGCTTGCTGATGTTCTGAGTTTCTGGGAATCTTTCCTGAGATCTCCATGGTAACTCGCACCCTGCACGGCAGTCTCCATCCTGGGGCGCAGGGCTCAGCATCATTGATGGGAAGGAAGGATCCAGAGAAGTGTAAGCAGAGGGTGTGTGTGTGGGGGGGCCCAGGAAGTGAGAGGAGGAGACAGAGAGTGCCCAGACTCCCAGGTCAGGGCGAGGAGAGCTGAGGGATGGAGCCCTGTGGGAGGGCAGTCACTGGGAGACAGGCCTGCTGCTGGGGCAGACCCCTTACAAACTCAGAGGAGACGCCACCCTCAGGAGCTTGAGACACATCCACAGGAAGTGTGCCGTGAGGACACACGGAAACTGGGGAATTAATCCACCCGCGTTGGTTCCTAAGAATCGTCCTGATGCTCCAAGTCACGTGACAATGAGCCCATTCAGATGGGTCCTGCCTTGGTCTGCAGAGTAGCTCTGGGCCCAGGGCACAGGGAAAGGATGGAGATGTCTGTCATGAGCAACGACTGGGCTGAGACGGGGTTGAGCTGTGTGGGGGCGGGCTGAAACACAGGCACCCGTAGGAAGGGGACAACAGCCAGTGAGAAGTACATAGGAGCCAAACAGGTTTTGGGGTTCCTACCCCCAAAGAGTCAGAGCTGTCTGGGCTTTGCAGAATGGCTTGTTTTCACGATGTCTCCCCCTTAAGACAAAAAGACCAGAACCAAGGGGAGGGTACAAGGAGCAGGGAGGTGCCGTTTCTATAGGCCTGTCTACTAACACTTGGGGCTCTTGTTCTCTGTGGAATCAGGCAAAGGGCATCCCTGTGGGCAGGATAGAGCACACAGAGAGGCTGCTCAGAGGACACTGGGTACAGCAAGTCGCGCCTGCTGCCTCTCTTCTCCGTCACATGTGGTCAGGAAACTCTCAAGGAGGCCGGCTCCTCGCGCACTGTGCCTCCTTCCGTGCCAGGCCGCATGGGCCGTCGGTCCTGCCCTCACTTCATGTCCCGTCCTTGATTTCCCTCACTCGTCGAGAACTCCTAGGTTGTTTTACCCCAGTACAATGTCTCCTGTGTTCATTTGTCAGAGGGCGACACGAGCCAGCCCTCAGGGGGGAAAAAAAGGCATGTGCCCATTTTGCAGAAGGCCAAAGGGAAGATAGGAAAGGTTCCTCATGCTCCTGACTGGTGATACTGGAGAATGGGTAGTGGGGTGGGGGTATGGTGAAGCTAGGCTGTCACTCATGGTGGGGGAGGGCTTCTCCTTGACCTCATTGTTTGAAGTTCTTCCTACATGGTTGTTGCTAACTTCCTTCTTAGTTGGGTATTTCAGCCAACTCGCAAAGGTAGTCTGGTTCCACGCTTAAGAGGCTTGCGTTGTAGCTCAGTTCCTGCCTTGAAGGTACTTTGATTTTGACATGAAGGACAAGCCTCCAGGCTCAAGGTGACAGGGGAAGGAGTAAGGAACGGAACCCCTCCTCTCAAGCCTCACTGTCTCAAGCATATTCTAATTAACTCTGCCAGGAAAATAATTGGCCCCGATCTGGGTGGATCTGATTGAGGATCTAAATAACCTCCCTGAGCGGTGTTTAAGACTCCAGCGCCTGGTGCAGTCATGATGGGGCCTGCACGTTAACTGCATGCTAAGTGGGGTGTGTGTGTGTGTGGGTTGATAACACCCAGGCGTGTCCACGCGACGCCAGCTCTCCTAATCTCCTCGTAAAGTGGTGCGTGGGGAGATTCTAGAAGGCTCGCTTCGCACGGGCAGTTTCTCAGAAGCTCATTTGAAAGTGATTACGGGAACACACATTGTTTCCCTGTGGTTGGCATCAACTCCCCCGGTCAGAGGGTCAGAGCGGCGTTAACAGCAGCGTGTCTAAGTGCAGCTAGAGGGGGAAGGTCCGCAGACCCAGCCGGCCAGCTGTGGGTCTGTGTGGTGGCAGTTGCTTAGTTTAGGAGAGAGGAGAGAGAGGAGGGACTCTTTCTGAGACAGACTCTGTTGAGGGTTGAGTATAGAATGTCCTCTGCATTCACTTGGTATCCGGCTGGTGGCCCTGGTTTGAGAGGTGGATCCCTTAGGAAGTTAGGTCTAGCTAGAGGTAATGAGTCACCGAAGAGGAGTCTTGAGATGTTATAGTCTGGGGACCACTTCTTGTCCATTCTTTGCTTCTTGGTCCATGGAGATCTGAAAAGTTCCAACCACATGCATCCTTCATGAGGATGGCCTGTAACTGCTCAGACTCAGAGCCAAACAAACCCTGTCTCGTCTCCTTTGGTCGCTTCGGTCAAGTGTTTTGCCATAGTAATGACCAAAAAAAAAAAAAAAAAAAAAAAAAAAAAAACAAAAACAAAACAAAACAAAACAAAACACCTAACGTAGATCCCTGTAGAAATAGCTAGATGATGCTCTGGCCGAGGATGGTGGCCAGGGAAGATCTTCTCTGACCTGTTTTGCAGGGAAAGCTCGGAGTATGAGCGTCACGATCTGCCACTGTCATGGCTGGTGACTGAGGAAGACCACACAGGCGAATGTGTGAAGGGAGAGGAGGGGTCAGACGATGGAGCTGGATCCGGGTTGGGGAATGGTGGCTGTGTTCGGCTAAGAGCTGGCTCAGGGACTCTGGAGAATTCCAAAGCTCAGCCCAGGAACTCAAGGAGAGTCGAGCCTTTAGGGCCCTGGACACACTGGAAGGGGGGGGGGATGAGAGGTCATGAGGAATATCCCGTGGTCTGTGGATTAAAAAGCCAAGATGAGCCGGGCGTTGGTGGCACACGCCTTTAATCCCAGCACTTGGGAGGCAGAGGCAGGCATATTTCTGAGTTCAAGGCCAACCTGGTCTATAGAGGAGTTTCAGGACAGCCAAGGGCTACACAGAGAAACCCTGTCTCGAAAAAAACAAAACAAAAACAAAAACAAAAACAACAACAAAAACCCCAAAGAAGCCAAGATGGTGTCTCCCCCACCACCACCATTAGTTTTCAGCAGCAGCTTGCTCCTGCTCCAGTGATCCCTGTCTTGACCTTTTCCTTTTCTTCACGGCCTGGTGCCCTGGCCCCTGTGAGTCCTGTCGGTGTCATCCCCCAGCCTCCACAGGAATCTTTCACCATGGCTCTATTTGGTTCAGGAGACTAGAGTTACACATCCTGGGAAGTGAGATGGGCTTTGGGGCCACTATGTTTTGAAGAAGCACAAAGCTGGACACGCATGTGTGCATCATAGGAGATGTTCAAAGTCCCTGGCTGTTGAAGAAGTAACTGGCACCTGGACCAAAGAAGAGGCCCCGAAGCACGGCTGGGATGTCTGCCTCCCTTGCCGAGGATTCCAGGCCTTCCAGGAGAGGAAGCAGAGGCAGGTTCAAGGACTAAGCATTCATTACTCACTAGAATTTGTTTCATCAGGGGAGCAGGCACTGGGAAGCTTTTGGGTCAGCAGTCTGTTCCCAGAGTCAAACCTGTTCTCCCATCGCAGAAGGTCCCCTCTGCATCTTCCAGCCTGTGCAGGAACAGTTGACCCAAGGCTGACCAGGTCCCGACCAGCCAGAAGGAAATATGATGTCACGGAAAAAGACCCGCGCCACGGAGAGCCTCAGTGTGCCTGTGAAACTTTCATACCAACACCCAGCATGTAATTTTAAAAATGACATAATTCAAGAGATGCCAACATGTTTAGAAAGAAACAAACAAAACCCAAACAAACAGAAGCTACTGATAGGAGAAGTAGACCCAATTGTAACCAGCTAATGAAATCATGTAGCATGGCCTTCAGACTTCGGGTCTATTGGAGAAATTTTAAGTGAGGAACTTTTTTAAAAATGTATATGAGTGTTCTATTTGCACGTATGACTGCATAATAGATGACAGCATAAGACAGAAGATGGTTGTTTCATCAGGGGAGCAGGCACTGGGAAACAGAATACAGATGGCTGTGAGCCACCATGTGGGTGCTGGGAATTGAACTCAGGACCTCTAGAAGAGCAGTCAGTGCTTTGCACCACTGAGCCATCTTTCTGGCCTTCAAGTTTGGGATTTTTAACAGTGAGTTAGTTATTGATTTTTAAAAAAAGAAGGTAAGCCGGGCGTGGTGGCGCATGCCTGTAATCCCAGCACTTGGGAGGCAGAGGCAGGCGATTTCTGAGTTCGAGGCCAGCCTGGTCTACAGAGTGAGTTCCAGGACAACCAGGGCTACACAGAAAAACCCTGTCTCAAAAAAACAAAAAACAAACAAACAAAACAAAACAAAACAAAACAAAAGAAGGTATGTACACAGAAGTTCTAGAATTGAGAAGCAGTGATGGAAATCAATTACTTTAAGGAAAATTTAATTTCAAAAAGGGAGAGAGTGAACTATTAATAGCTCTCTAGATTTTAAATATTTATTTATTTATTTAGTATGTGTGTTTTGTGTGTGTGTGTTTTCTTTTTTTTTCATGAGTTCTGTGGTTCAAAATCAGGTCATCAGACTTGACTCTTGTCGACAAGAGTCTTTTCCTACTGAGCCTTCTTGTCTACCTAGGTCCTTGAATTTTTATAAAGATGCCAAAGTAACTTAAAAGAATAATTCACAAAGTCTTTTGACACTTTTCAAAGAATCTCTGAAAACCTACCTCACAACATACACAAAAATGCCTTAAAAGATAGACCTAAGTGGAAAGCTAAAACTATTGAATTTCTACAAACACACACTAGGACCAACCCACAAACAATAATAACAACCCAACAACATAACACAGCTATTAGGACTTTGGCCTAACTTGATTCTAAAAGCATGAGCATTAAAGAGAAAAAAGGGTAGGCTGACCATCATCAAAAATATAAAATGTTACTCTTTCAAAATAATGTCCCCCTTCCCCCAAAATGGGAAAACCCAAAAAATAAAAAATAAAAATAAAAATAGTTCCCCCCCCTAAAATGTAACTTACTGTTTTACTGTATTATTTTGAACTGGGGTTTTAAAAAAATATTTTAAGCTATAGTTGGTTGAATTTGCTGATGGGTAACCTGCTGACACAGAGTACCTTAAAAAAATTGGCTTAGAAAATCCTTTTAATAAAGAGAAGTACAAGTCTAGATGACTATGACGAACTGCATTAAATGTTCAGGACGAGGATGCTTACGGCTCCAACTAGGAACTGTTTCTGCAGGACAGGAAAGGGTAGACCTCTCCAACTATTTTCTCAGACAAGTGTAAACTTGGTGCCCAAACCACACATTTAGGAAGATTACGGGCCAATCTCATTCATATGTTGTACGACAATTCCAAATAAAAATATGAGACAAACCCAACAATATGTAAATGATGAAATATTATGATCAACTTGGGGTTATTCTAAGAACCCAAGATTAGTTTAACATTTGAAAATCAGTCGGTACAATTCATGTCAGTGACAGTCCAGAAGAATGGCAGTTTTTCTCAGTGGATACAGGAAAGCACATGGTAATAGCCCATTTATCAACGTACCATTTACCGATGTTTCCTTTTCCTTATCAAAATCTTACAGCAAGGTAGGCATGATGACAAATACCTGTAATTGCATCAATGAGGAACCAGGGCAGAAAGAGTGCTATGATATATATATGTATGTACATATATAGACACAATATATAAGAGTGAACATCTATATTATATATTTGTGATGGTTTGCATATGCCCATCCCAGGGAGTTGCACTATTAGAAGGTGTGACTTTGTTGGAGGAAGCGTGTCACTGTGGGATTGGGCTGAGATCTTCCTCCTAGATGCCTGAGGATGCCCAGTCTGTTCTTTGCGTCCTTTGGATAAAAGTGTAGAACCCTCAGCTCCTCCTGCACTATGCCTGCCTGGATGCTGCCATGCTCCTGCCTTGATGACAATGGACTGAACCTCTGAACCTGTAGGCCAACCCCAAGAAATGTTGTCTTTTATAAAACTTGCATTGGTCATGGTATCTGTTCACAGCAGTAAAACCCTAACTAATAGAGAAATTGGTACCAGGGACTGGGGTATTGCTGTGATAGGCCTGACCATGCTTTTGTTTGGAAGAATGTGAATTTGGGGACTTTGGATTTGGAAAGCCATGGAATGCTTTAAGTGGGGCTCAGTGGGCTAGCCTAGTAGGATTATGGAAGACCTGAGGGTCTTTTGAACCATGTAGGCCTAATGGCCCAAGAGGTTTCAGTGGAGAAGAACTATAATATGTGGGCCAGAGACTGTTTTTGTGATGTTTTGGTGAAGAACATGGCTGCTTTTTTGCCATTGTCTGAAGAGACTGCCTAAGGCTAAGGTAAAGAGATTTATATTAATTGCATTGACAAAGGAAGTCTCAAAAAAAAAAAAAAAAACTAACAGAGACTTTGTTCTCTGGTTAAGTCTGATGAAGAGCATTTTGAACAAACATAGCAAGCTGAAAAAGAAAAACATACAAAATATATAGTTGAGTATTAAAGGGCCCACATCAGTGAAATAGGGGCTGAATTCAAGGATATTAAATTGGATTAAGGGAGTAGTGACCTCAGGGCAAGATTCCACAGGCTAAATTTGGGTCCAGGAAAGGTTGTACAAGCCTTTAACCCCAGGAGGCAAAGATAAGCAAATCTTTGGGTTCAAGGCTGACCTAGAACAGAGCAAGTTCTAGGTGAAGAACTTAAATCCAGACTTGATGGATCACACCTTTAACCCTAGTGCTTAGGAGACAGGCATGCAGATCTCTGAGTTCAAAGTCAGTCTGTGGAGCAAGATCCAGGACAGCCAAGCTTAGGCAGTAAAGGAGCTGGAATAAAGAAAGCTAGTGATGATGTAATAGAACAAGGGGGCCAGTGTTCCTAGTCCTGCAAGCAGCAGAACTCAGCAGCTTCAGCCATGTGTCTCTGGCTTTATATTCAAGAGGAGAAGGAGACTACTGGGACAGTTGATGCTGGTTAGCTGGAGCTAAAAAATTAGCGGTGATTAAGAAGAGACCAGTATCATTGAGGTGTACTCTTCTGGGAAGTGTTTTCTGAGAGCACAAAGAAGCTGTATTCCAGAGAGAGCCAAGGTTGTACCTCACTCTGCAGCTGCACTTGGTAATGTGTTAAGAGTCACCCAGGTGGTACTGGTTTTGAAGGCATGAAGGCATCATGAAGAACAGCTGAGGCTTGGCACTGTGAGAGGCCATGGAAGGCCATTGGTGAACGTGCAGCCTCAGTTGTAGTTGACAGTCCAGGACTGAAGGAGTCATGCAAAGGAGTTGAGGCTTGGCACCATGAAGAGAGCTTATGAGAGGCTTTGGTGAAGCCTAGTTGCAGCAGAAGACCCCAGCATATTGGAGATGCCAGTACCAAGGATGATCACCAAGAAGAGCAGTGGCAACAGAGTGGATCAACCTGAGCTTAGAGTGCTACAAAGGGAAGAGCAGAAGTGACACCAGCTCTTTGGAGTTGCACAGAAGACCATGTGTGGATCTCAGACATTGGAACAAGAAGCTGTGAAGCCGAAGTTGACTTGGGGACCCCAAGATGTTAAAGGTGCCAGAGCCACAGGATGCCTGCTAGGAAAGCTGCTAACAGGGAGTGGAACCAGCTCAGGAGAAAGAACTTTGTTGCAGTCAACAAAGATGAAAGAGGAGGTGAAGATCTGAAGACTGCTTTGACATCAGACATGGAGATGCAGAGTTTGGAGTTTGCCCAGCTCGTTTCCTGTCTTGCTTTGGGGATTACAGTTAAGTGATTGGATGAATCTCAGAAGAGATCTTGAACTTTGGACTGTTAACACTGTTGAGACTGCTATAGACTGTGGGGACTTATGAAGTTGGAATAAATGTATTTTATGCTATGTTTAGGTATGGCCCCCGCAGGTTCATGTTGAACAAGCCTATGGGGGCCAGGGAGTGGAATGTGATGGTTTGTATATGATAGGCCCGGGAGTGGCATGATTAGAAGGTGTGACCTTGTTAGAGAAAGTGTGTCACTGTGGGGGTTGGGCTGAGATCTTCTTTCTAGATGCCTGAGGATGCTCAGTCTGTACCTGGTGTCCTTTGGATAAGGATGTAGAACTCTCAGCTCCTCCTGCACCATGCCTACCTGGATGCTGCCATGCTTCTGCCTTGATGACAATGGACTGAACCTCTGAACCTGTAAGCCAGCCCCAATTAAATGTTGCCTTTTATAAAACATGCATTGGTCATGGGGTCTGTTCACAGCAGTAAAACTCTAATACAATATTCAATATATTACATATAAAATATTTTATATAATATACACATTATATCATGTCATGCAATATAGTACATATTTATTATATCAATATGTGTTAATACATTATATATACTATACATTATATATAGTATATAACATATACTATATATTATAGTATATAATATATTACATATTATACACATAAAGTTATATTATGTCTATAATATATGCAATAATAGTATTGCATATATATGGTATTTATATAAAAATAGATAAGTGAGCAAATGCTTACCTAGATTAGGACTGTAGCCAGGCTTGCTGCAGCCAGCTCTACTCTCCTGATCTTCAGAGAGCTCCTTCAAGGCACCTCTCAATATATATATATATATATATATATATATATATATATATATATATATCACGAGGCAGGTGAAATACTGGCTTCTTCTTCCTCTTGGGTTGACATAGGATCTGTGTCTTCACCATTTATATTTACTATTTCACCTGTGGCCTAAGCCAACACTTTTAAGTTTCAATATTTAGAAGGCAAAAAAGATAACCTACTTCTTTTTCTCTTAACGAGTAATATGACTGTGTACGTAGACAAGTGATTTAAACTTACAGCTTATTGCCATAAATTGTCAGTTATCAGATAAAGACAGAAAATAGAACAAGGCTTACAGTCCCATAGCAGAAATAAGCATAGAACAAATTTTACAAGTAGATGCTGAGAGCATTACTCTATAAAATCAGAAAGAAAATAAGTCTAATGACATATTTAGTTCAAGGCATGAAATCCTATTGAGAAAAACAAAGGCAGACTTAAATAAATGGGACACGTACAGTGACCATGGACTGAGAATATGAGGAGAAAAAGACAAAGTTGAAAGGGAAACTTGGTAATGCTATTACCTTTTGATAATAGGGTTGGAATTGATTGGAAGATTTAATAAAGTTCTAGTCAGAGTCCCTGCAGATCCCTACAGGTGTGCATTCATGTGAAAAATCAATAAATTGACTCTAAATTTCACAGGGAAATACAATTTCCAGGTATCCAAGGAAACACAATGCCAACGTTGGCTTCATAAGATGCCAAGACTTCTTACTAAGCCAGGATGTGATGTTAGGACAAGCACAGGCTGGTGGGAGAGAGTGGCATCGGTTAGGGTCGTTAGTTATTGCTTGCTGCAGAGAGAAGGGGGAACGGCCGCTCTCAGAACACGATCCTGAGTCCGTTATCTGCGCCAATGATGAGACACGGAGAGCAGCTCTCCCTCCTGCCAAACACAAAGCCGATCTCAAACGATTACCAATCAGAGCTCAGAAGCTTGAACAGGGTTGCTCCCTTCCCAAATACCAGCCTTCCACTGCAAGCCCTCTAAAACCGTGAGTCAAAAAAAATTCTTTCCACCATTTAAGTGCGATTCTCTCAAATGTTTCTGGCCATGGCTACACAAAGTAAGGAACATGGGAGAGATAGACATGACGAGAGAGAGCTAGCCAGACACACGGCAGCCAGGTCCTCTCTCCCCGAGCTTCCAGGGACTTCTCACCATACCTGAGGGGCCATGGCTCTCCCAAGGCAGTAAACGCTTTGTAAGCAACCAGAGGAAGTTTGAGCTTAGAGAGCTGAATTCATCGGTTTTGCCACTCCACTCAAGGGCTAACGGCTGAAGTCACGCATCACAAATGGCATGTGTAAGTGAGTCACGGTCACGGGGAAGGGAGTCCAGGTCACCTTGGTGAGTTGTCACCTAAGAAGTGTTTTGAACAAAAGAGAGCTCAGAAGGTGAGAACTCTCACTAGGGCCCACCATAGAAAGCTCATACCCAATAGCAATGCAGCATACCCAGCACAATTCCCAGGAAATTCTCTTCTCTTCTCCACCCTTCTTTTTTCTATATTCCTTTTCTTTGACAAAATTTCTTTCTTTTTAAAGTTCAATTTCCCCCTCCCCCTGCACCCTCCCCCCCCTGTTTTGTGCTTATCACCTATCTTGATTGCTTTTGCATGCCTGGGCCTAAAATACCCTAAAGAACAATTTAAATGGAGGTAAGCCTTATTTTGATCAATATTTCAGAGGGTGCAGGCCATGGTCACTTGGGCCCATGAACTGGGTGGGACATCATGGAAACAGAGCGAGTGGAAGAGAAGACTGTTCACAGCATGACGGACAGGAAGTAGAGTGGAAAAGCTCACAGTATGGCAAACAGGAAACAGAAAGGAGACGCTCATAGCATGGCGGACAGGAAGCAGGGTGGAGGAGCTCACAGTGTGGCGGACAGGAAGCAGGGTGGAGGAGTGGACAACTGGGCAGGCAAAGGCAGAATGAAACAAATCACTGCAGACAGGAAACAGGAACAGCTAACAATATGGCAGTCACAAACAGATCAGTTCACAACATTGTATGTAACAAACAGGACAGCATACATAATAGCAGACAGGAAACAGAATGGAGCCATAATAAGAAGGGTCCAGAGTAACTAGGTATAACCCCCAAGGACCATGCCATCAGTGACCATCTTCCTCCAACCAGGCCCCTCCTTCCATGAATACACCACCTACTAAGGACCTGTTCAAATTTCGGATGCATCAATGGACAGAATCATTCATTAGATCAGACTTTTGGAAAATCTTCACAGGAACACACAACTTTACCAATTTCTTAGTTGTCTGTCAATCAAATGAACTATCAAGATTAACCCCGAATGTCCTGATTTCTAATTTTACCTGTGTTTGTGGTTCTTTCTCTTTGAAGTGATCAGTCTCTAAGTTCTAGTCTCTTCCCATCTTGATCCAACTCTCACTTTGTCTAGACACTTCCCCAGTCAATTAATTCTCCTGGATCTCTCACTGATAATTTCATTTATGACTCTTTCCCTCTGTCCTTCCTCCTATTTCCCATGTTAGCTCATAAAATCACCTCTAAATCCGCCTTGATCCCTCTGACAGACACACATTAGTAAGAGTAAAGGGTTCAGGAACCCGTGAGTGGGGCGACATCATAAAACCATCTAGGAAGCAAATATCACACATCCCTGAGACACATGCTGTCCCTGTAAACAACCGGTGACATTTCATTGCTGTTAGATTTTGTGTACAGTGAGAGCCCGGGCTCACACAGGCATATTGGTTACTGAACCATTGTATCCTGGTGACATCTCAAAGCAGAACCAGAATAAAATAAAGGAAACAAGAAACAGCATGTTCAGTGTGGCTTAGACCCCTTGCCTAAGGCAGGCAAACTATCATCTACATCTATCTATCTCCAAAGTCCAGATTATAATGTAATTTAATATTCCTCTCCCTCTCTCTCCCTCCCCCTCTCTCCCTCTTGTTGATAGAGAAAATAGCGTAGATCCAATTTAAGGATGGCTCATTAAAACAATTTTAAAAATCACTTAAGCAATTAGCTGAGGAGAGATCTTTTGAGTTAACGGCATGCCTGAACAATTTATGAGCCGGCTGAGTCTTGATTAAATTAATCAATCAGGAGTTAACCGTTTTAGCTGCCAGCGCCACCCCCGGATGGCTGCTCTTGGGTGAAATCACCGGTGGTTTGCTCTGATAGTCAGAAGCAGAAGCAGGACTCCGTCAGAGCCATGCCCTGCTGCAGGTCGGAATAAGTCATCGTTCCCAAGGAGGGGCTCGGAGAATCCTGAGAGAACAGGGAAGAAATGCGCTCGGGGTTAGGCAGCTGGAGCAGAAATGGTGGGATGGGGAGGACTCAGTGATGGGAAGAGGAGGGGCAGCAGCAGCAGCAATGGCTGCCACTTTGATGAACACTGAGAACCAAGCACTAAGCACTTTCCACAGGCTGTAGCCGTCGAACATCTCAACTGTCCTGAAGGACAACTACTATGTTGTTTTGTCAGAGACATCACTTCCAGGTCACAGCCTATCATTACGGGAATCAAGGCAGGACCCCAAGCTATATCTTGAAACAGAAACTATGGAGAAATACTGCTTATTAACTCTCACTGGCTCGGTCATCGGCTTCTGGTTAGCTAGCTTTCTTTTTTCCCAGAGTGCTTTCTCAACGCCCCTCAAGCTCCTACACTGACAGCGTAACCTTCTATGTTATCTCTCTGGCAATTACAGTCCCGACACGCCCAGGGGCTTTTACCACTGGGAAAGTGGACTAACTTGGGAGTTGGAGAATCCATGTAGGTCAAAGAGCTGGAAATAGAAAGTCTGACTATAGCTACAAAATGACCATTCCGAGACAGGCTTCTGGGACAACGGCAGTGAGCACTTCCAGGCTTCACATCTGCTTCTAGCCGTTTCTGTTTCTCTGATTTGGGCAAGTTACTTACCTTGCTTGTGCTCCAATCTTCCCCAGAAGAGTCTGTGGCCTGTCATGGGTCGGGTGACCAGATGTAGGGCAGGAAGAGCTCAGCTGTATTGGCCTCTCAGGCAAAGGTGGGCTTATTGCTATAACTAGGTAGAGGTCTTAACTGTGCCCCTTCAAGGTCGTATGTTAGAATCCTAACCCCAATACCTCAGAATGGAACTCTGTTTGGAAACAAGGCTTTGAAGGCTGTTCTGGTTTCTTTTTCTGGTGTTGTGAGAAAACATTAACTTAGGGAGGAGAGGATTTATTTGGCTTACATTTACAGGTCACATTCCATCATTAAGGGGACCAAACACTTCCAGGTCACAGTCCATCATTAAGGGATTCAAGGCAGGACCCCAAGCTGTATCTTGAAACAGAAACTATGGAGAAATACTGCTTATTAACTCTCACTGGCTCGGTCACCGGCTCATGATTAGCTAGCTTTCCTCTACGGCTTGGGACTACACGCCAAGGGACGGCATCACCCACAGTGGGCTGGGCTCGTCCTATATGTCCTATGTCAGTTAAGGCAACAAGACAATCCTTCATAGATGTGTGTAGTCCAACTTGATGAAGTCAATCACCCAGTTGAGACTATTTTTAGATGATTTTTTTTTGTTTTTTGTTTTTTTTCGAAACAGGGTTTCTCTGTGTAGTTCCAGGCTGTCCTGGAACTCACTCTGTAGACCAGGCTGGCCTTGAACTCAGAAATCCACCTGGCTCTGCCTCCCAAGTGCTGGGATTAAAGGCATGCGCCACCACCGCCGCCCGGCCTAGATGATTTTTAAGATGTAACTGATATCGGACTAATGATTATTGGAACAGGTCCTTGTAACAGGCTGCAGGGAGAAAGCACTGCCATGAACCAAAGGGTGAGCCCTGACCAGAAAGTGAGTCTACGCCCACCCTGACCCCAGTCTTCCAGGCTCTTGAATTTCTTGAATTTATCTGCGGTTTCTAATTTTGTTATAGACACCAGAAGAGAGTGAAGCAGGGCTCTAAGCCAGTCTGATTCAGATCCTTATAAAAAGTTAAAAAAAAAAAAAAAGACCAGGCTATAGTTGTCTAGAGGGAGACCATGAGTTGCATAGGGCGAGGACTGCAGGGGACTCTGACCTGACTAAGCCTTAACTTCTGACTCCTCATCTCCCAGACGGAGGCGCCTGTCTGTACTTTTGTATGGGAGAGTTCACAAGCATAAAAATAGCAGAAGGTAACAAGGACACTTCTTGTCCCTCGTGCCTTTTTTTGGAGTGCTCGTTTCTGTGGTGAATTCCACCAGAAGGGACGGTCTCTCCCATCTCTTCGCATCCCTTCCCAGCTGTGAAGCCTTGGTGTTACTCTCAGGCCAGTGTGTCCCAGCAGACTACAAACAGCTGAAGGTTCATCACAGGTGCCTGGGGCTTTACAGCTCAGACCCAGGTCAGGAGAGCACTTGACTGTAATATCACAGATGGACCAAGCGCCTCCCGCCCTGCGAGACGTCACTGTCCTCACTAGTACAGACACCCTCCTTCTGACCACGTTCCAGGATCCACGGGTCTTGCTGCCTGCATCCCCCCCCCCATCCTTGTATCTACGGGTCCCCAATAAACAGCCTCCTTGTAATGTGCTCGCCTGTCTTTGGTCTCACAGCACCTTGAGGCAAGTCCTCACATACGGGCTGGATTGCTCTGAACACGAGGGTGCGCCTATAGCAGCTTCTCATACCCTCCTGTCTCCTCCACAGAATGTAGTTTCCGTGAAAGAACAGCCTGCTAACGTCGCGAGCTGAAAGTGCCTGGACCTCTGAGCGCATCCCCACTCGGAATGACAGTTGGTAGTTAACCAACCTCTTCATGGTGTTCAGAGAAACAAGTCTAAGACAGAAGCTTCCCTCGCTCCCATCCATCCTGTGAGAATCTGGCTTCCGCGTTGTTTCTCTTCCTAGCAGTGAGGCCCCCATCTTCCCCCATTCTGTGGCCTGTTTCTTTTGCATGGTCTCTCTCCACTCCGTGCATCTCTTTCTAAAAGATGAGCTGTGCAGGCCCAGGGATTCCCACAGCTATCACCCTGAATCGCCTCCCCAACCCTAAGTGCAGAACTGCACCTCTTACCTCCCGAAGACTGGCGGGCAGACAGCGTCCACACGCTGTGGAGGTCGGGAAGAACAAGGCCCAGGCGACTGCCTCTCTTGCCCCTGAAAACTCCTTCTTTGGATAAAAGTACAAGTGTGTCCACAGCAGTATGAGACGTTATATTTTTAAGCATATTATTCTGTTTTCTGTGGCGGCACACACCTTTAATACCAGAACTCCACAAAGAGACAGATGGATCACTGGCCTTGGGGACCTCATGTTTACCTAACAGCATCCTGATTGCACTGGGAGGCCTCATTCAAAGACAGACCCGAGCTATGCAGGGCGGTTGTGTAGAGCAGGCACACCCTACGCTGACTGCAGACTGTCAACGCCTCCTGAAGACGGTTCTGGGAAGCATCCTGCTGCGGTGCTTGTGACTGCGCTGGCGCACTTGTGGAACCTCTAGAAATGTTCTAAGACCCTTTAAAGGACAGACATAGGACAGGATGTTTCTACTGGCAAATGACCAGGCAGCCCAGAGAGCACCTTGATGCTCCTCTCTGCTCCTGGGCGAGCTTGAAACCAGCTCCAGGTGCAGCCAGAGTTCCTGTTACCCTTGATGTACAGTTGATTTTACTCCAGTTCCCAGCAAGGTCAGACTTTACTCACTCAATGCTTTGGTTCTTAAACACACACACACACACACACACACACACACACACACACACACAATGCAGAAGGCAAGGGAGCAGGGGAGAGCCTTGGCTGCAGTGATGGGTGAATATTTTATTTATGGGGCCGTGTTACCCCAAGGTGCTATGGCTGCAGCATAATAAAGCACATGCTATGAATACCAAAATAGCAATTTAATAAGGCCACCCTGTAAAGCTCTAAGAGAGATGGATGGTGCAGGTGGGGATGGGATTATTTGTAAATGTGGGTAGACACCGTAGCAAATGGGTTCTCGGTGTGTTTGTGTCCTGCACAGTGCACGCTGGTGTGCATGTAAAGGCGTGTGTGCACATCCATGTGGAATGAAGAGACGGACTCCAGCCCGGTCTTAGACCCAGCCCCGGGCCCCATGTCTGAGGTGGAGACCTGACCTTGCGGTCTCCCCCTCTCCTCCCAGTCAGAGCCCAATGACATCCCTGCGTCTCGCACGCAGCACTGTGGCACTGCGTTCTCACACAGGGAACTGCAGAGCAGCAGTAGGTACCAGTGGGAGCAAAGATTGTCGATTCAACCTTTTAGAAAAGCAAGGGGTGGAGGGTACGTATCAGGCGCTCTTAAACATGTTTATGCCGGGTTTGCAGTTGCCTTCCAAGATAATCTAACCTAGGAAAACAACCCAAATATTAACCCATATTTTGGTACATGTTTTTCACTCCTCCAGGTCAATAGATGTGAAAATTATAAGCTAATTTTTTTCTGGTGGATCCTCTTTATTGATGAGCCTCCAACCTCCCCCACCCAATGTCAATCCCTTCCATCTACCCCCCAAAAAGAAGGTAGTGAAAGGAAAGGACCATTGGGATTCTGCACCCAATGAATGAGCAGTTAGAAAGGGAATAGAAATCAAAACAATCATAGGATGTGACAGAGATTGACAATCAGGAAGTTTACATGAGTGGGAATGGGGAGGGCGAAACAAGGGTAGGAGAGATGTCATGAGGCCGTATCTGCCATCACCCCTCCTGCTGAGGGGCTGGAGAGACAGCCTCAAACGTTAAGTGCAGGCCCTGAAGAAAGGAGATGGTGTTGGAGGAACTGGATGTCCAGGAAGGAGTGAGCGCCACCTCTCTTTGTAGACTGGAGCCCCCGCCTCAGGGGCAGCAGCGGCACAGGCCGAAGACGCTTTCATCACTGTAGGCCATGTACAGAAAGAAGTCGTCTTCATGGTGCTCCTGGTACAGCTGACCCATCGTGGCACTGGTGGGCGGAATGACATTGTTGACAATCAAAACCAAGGCATCTTCGGCACGGAGACGAACTCGCTTCCGGATCAAGAAGCAGAACTGACCAACTGTGAGATCAGAAGGAACCAGGTGTTTCTTTTTGTCCAGGTCTCCTATCCGAGCTTTGGGAGATTTTTCCACTATCACCGGGATCCGGTCTGGGTATTTCTTTCGGATTTTCTCGCTCTCAGAGCGGCGCTTCTCAAGCGGGTGCTCCTTTTTGTACACGAAGTTCATTCTGGGCTGCAGGAACCCCGGCGGGTGGTGGTGGTGGTGCCGAGGCGTGGTGGGGGCCGCGGGTTTGGTGAACAAATCCAGCAACCTAAATTTCCAATAAGAGAAGAATCATTAGAGCCAACCATTCTATGAGATAATATTGTTCTCCAAAGGATCTTTACAAAGAGCTTTTAAAACCATGAAATGCTCAGGAAACGGATTACAGAAGGGTGATTTTAAGGGATCCTCTCCAGGCCTAGTCTTGGAGCTCTGTGGGCAGAACGCTTGCAAAGAATGCATGAACCAGCGAGTTTGACCCATAGTACCACATAAATGAAGTGTGATTGTGCACATGGAATCCCAGCACATGTGGAACAGCAAAAGGATCAGAAACCATGCCCCCCCTTAGCCCAGTGACTCTGAGATCAGCCTGAGCCACGTGAGACCCGTAACAGTACCCCCAAATCAGGCAGCCTCAGCTGTCATCAGGCCCTTGAGAAAAGACCTGAGTGGGTGACAGAGGAAGGCTGGAGAGCTGGCTCAGCAGTTGAGAGCTGTGTCTGAGTACCTGAGTGCCCACCGGGAGTGTGGGTCCCAGCACCCACAAAACAAGCTGGGTATCCGGCCCACACCTGTAACCGCAGCTCTGAGAGGCTGGAGACAGGAAAAATCGCTGGGGATAGCTGGCTTCTGGCATATCAGACACACCTCAAGCTCTAGGCTGTGAGATAGACGCAGCCCCTAAAGAACAGATAGAAAGTGAGGGGGAGGGAGCCCAGCACTTTCTCTTGCCTCTCCAGGGACATGTACCTACACTCTCTCTCTCTCTCTCTCTCTCTCTCTCTCTCTCTCTCTCTCTCACACACACACACACACACACACACACACACACACACAGAGCTGGGCAGTGGTGGTGCACGCCTTTAATCCCAGCACTTGGGAGGCAGAGGCAGGCGGGATTTCTGAGTTCGAGGCCAGCCTGGTCTACAGAGTGAGTTCCAGGACAGCCAGGGCTACACAGAGAAACCCTGTCTCTAAAAACCAAAACCAAAACCAAACAAAACAAAACAAAAAACAAAACAAAACACAAAGCCCAACGGATTTCTGAGTTCGAGGCCAGCCCGGTCTACAGAGTGAGTTCCAGGACAGCCAGGGCTATACAGAGAAACCCTGTCTCAAAAAAAACAAAAACCAAACCAAACCAAAAACAACAACAACAACAACAACAAAAACAAAAACAAAAAACAAAAAACAAAAAACAAAAACAAAGCCCAAATGTGTTGAGGATGCACAAATTAAAATATACAGGCTAAAAGAGGACTGAAATGCAGTAATCTACATCAGTTGTTTTTTTTTTTTTAAAGCTTCTCTTTGGGCAGTTAGCCCCGAGGTGAGAATTACTTCCTTTCTCTATTTTCCTGACCTTCGATGTGGTTCAGTAAACTCCTTCCTTTTAAGGAGCGACTACGTGGCAGTCCTTAAAGTGTCGCTAGTGCTCTGTATGGAGGAGATAGCTGTCTCTTTCCAGTCTTGCTATCATGACGATGACACTGTCCTGCTCATTGTTTGACGCGGTGGAACTGTGCACACAGCAGCCAGGACCCAGCCTGTCAAGTCATCCAGGATGACCCAGAGACCCGCCTAGGAGAGCGGAAGGCCCGGCTGGCCCGGCACAGGAAGAGCAGGTGAAACGGCAGCTACCCCGGCTTCTTGTAAGTGTTTAAGCTCTTCTGTTGCTTGCTGATGGTTTTTTGTTTTGCATCGAATGGGCAAAACGAGAAAAAGTTTGTGCTGGTTGTGGTGGCGCACTCTGGTAGGGTTTGCTGAAGGAGGCAGAGGCAGGAGGATCATGATGAGTTCAAGGCCAGCCTGGGCTACACATTGCTGGGCGGTGGTGAGGCATGCCCGTAATCCCAGCACTTGGGAGGCGAGGCAGGCAGATTTCTGAGTTTGAGGCCAGCCTGGTCTACAGAGTGAGTTCCAGGACAGCCAGGGCTACACAGAGAAACCCTGTCTCGAAAAACCAAAACAAATAAACAAACAAACAAAACAAACAACAAAAAACCCAGGCCGCACATTTCCACCCCCCAGGACAGAGGATGGCAAACTTGTAACGAACACAGACGGAGCGCCAGTGTTTGCAGGGTTTAAAGTGTTGAGCTCCCGGAGCCCAGGACATCCAAATCACTACATGGGCCTGCATAGGCCTCTGTTGCTTTAAGAGAACCCGTAAGCCGCCAGGGTGATTGGTAGCAGAAAGGCTTTTAAGTAGCAAGATTTTCATTTAGGCCTGACAACTGGTCTGTTAATTTAATTTTGCTGTCTGCAGCCCCCAGCTTTCCCAGTTACATTTGTAAAAGCAAAACATTGGAGGCTGTGTGGCTTGACAGAAGGGAAATTCGCAAACAGATAAACGATGCCTGTGCCTGGTAGTGTCACCAGATCCTTCAAGCAGAAGTTAGCGAAGCCACAGTGATGGGGTTGCCCATGGGACTGACATGTTTTTCTCAAGCAAAGTGTTTGGAAGTTCTCTCTGCCAGGGATGAGGCCGCTGACCTTATTGTAGATGTTATTGCAAATTCAGCTAAAAATATGTATTAGGTCAGGCAGTGGTGGCGCATGACTGTAATCCCAGCACTCTGGGAGGCAGAGGCAGGCGGATTTCTGAGTTCAAGGCCAGCCTGCTCTACAGAGTTCTAGGACAGTCAGGGCTATACAGAGAAACTCTGTCTGGAAAAACCAAAAAGAGTATATTAGGGTTTTCTAGAGTCACAGAACGAATGGGTAGTCTCTATATAGTTAGGGAATTTGTTGATGACTTACAGTCTGTAGTCCAACTCCCAACAATGGTCAGCAGCAGCTGTGAATGGAAGTCCAAGGATCTAGCAGTTACTCAGTCCCACAAGGCAAGTAGAGGAAGAGAGAATGAATCTTCCTTCTTCCGATGTCCTTATGTAGGTCTCCAGCCGAAGGTGTGGCCCAGATTAAAGGTGTGTACCACCAAACCTGAATCTGGGACTTGCTTTGTCCCAGATGACCTTGAACTCAGAGATCTCCCCGTCTTTATCTTCTGGAATTCATAGCTGATATGCCTCAAGATCCAGGTCAGAAACTTGTATCTCCCAGCCTCCAGATCTGGATCACAGGTGAGCCTTCTAATTCTGGGCTGTAGTTCATTCCAGATCTAGTCAAGTTGACAACCAGGAAAGGTCACTGCGAAGTGTAACATCAGAAACGGAATGTTTTGCTCTCTTCCTGATTTTCACTGGGACTGGACGTCCAACCGTGCCCATGTGCATGGTAGGCACTTGTACCTCTGAGCCACACCCCAGCTTTTTATTTTGAAGTAATGATGTGAGAAGCCACACAGCATTGATTTAGAAGTAATATCCCCACTAAGAAGCCAACAGAAACTACATTTGGCTCTGGTTTTGGTTCGTGCATACTAAGTAGATTTTTTTTTTTTATGCTGTGGTATTTCTGCCAGTGAATGACAATAATCAGCATCAAAGATTTTAAGTATTAGAATAGACTATACAATGTAATGGTTCTGGGCTGGAAAATAGCTTAGCAGCTAGGACAGAGCCCTGCTTAGTGTGTGTATGTCTGTTCTCTGCAAGAACAGGAGTAGAGCTCCCAGCCCCCATGTACAGCAACTCACACCACCTGTCACTCCAGCTCCAGGGAAATCTGACGACCTTTTGTGGGCTCTTCAGGCAACTGCACAGATGTGGCATACACACAGAGATGCTAGCACACATATTAAGAAAGAAAGAAAAAGAAAAAGAGCTTCCCTGCTGAGTCACTGCCCACCTCCGTCCTATAGGGCACGGCAGCCTGGAGCTGCAGGCTCCATATACTTTTGGGGCGGCTCATACCCTAATGACCTCTCCACTTCCCTGGGTAGTCTGAGCCACCCATGGCCGGCTTTGTATGGAACCACTCCTTTGAGTGAAGCCTCTTTCCTCTGCTGTGAGACAGTCACCTCTGCTGTGAGACGGTCTCTCCACTGATGTGGATTTTCTTTTGTCTCTGGGTGACTTAAATCTCCATCTAATTGTGTGTGTGTGTGTGTGTGTGTGTGTGTGTGTGTGTTGCTCCCCAGATTTTGTTTTATGGTAGGGTTGCCCTCCTGGCACGTCCCATCTTTTTCTGAGACAGAAGTAGCCACTTCAGGTCTTCAGCTGTTGGGCTTTTCGATGGTCACGCTTGGCTGGGTCGGCCTGAAGGCTGGCACCGCCATCCCACACTGGCAGATGAGCTCATGGGCGGGCAACACCATCACAGCCCAGGCCAGGTAAAGGGCTCTGAACAGAGTGTGTCATGCAGAGAACCAGCTTGAGGACCCTCAAAGTATACAACCCCATGCTCGCTCTGACGGCAGCCTACAGAACACTCCAGCCCTAATAGTGGTATCCCTGGTGTTGGGTGGGCTTCCAGGCTATGTCCGGTACCATGATGGGTATTAAGTACGTGGTCTCACACTCGGGGAGATGACAAAGTGAAGAAGGCTGGAGGTGTCGTTTTCATGGTGGGAGGTCTTGTTGCCTCAGTAGCATGCTCCTGGATTGGTCATGGGATTGTCACAGACTTTTTTTTTTTTCAAGACAGGGTTTCTTTGTGCAGCCCTGGCTGTCCTGGAACTCACTCTGTAGACCAGACTGGACTCGAACTCAGAAATCCCCCCTGCCTCTGCCTCCCGAGTGCTGGGATTAAAGGCATGAGCCACCATTGCCCAGCGTCACAGACTTTTATAACTCTCTGATTCCCATGAATGTCAAGGATGAGTTTGGTCCTGCCGTGCATATCAGCTGTGTGGGGGCTTCTCTGTTCTTCCTGGGAGGCACGCTGCTCCCTTGCTCCTCACCTGGCACCGAAAGCACCCCACTTCTTCTACCCTAGGTCGAAATCTGCCAAGGAAAATGTGTGAGCTGGGGCACTCAGGCTGTAGGCAGGGTGTGGGCCGCCTCATCACTCCATCCCTGGACACCATGGACAGTTCTCTGGTGAGGTTGGGGGTGGGAACTGGATGAGGAAGACAAAGGGTGAGGAGAGTGTGTGCTTTGTGCACTAAAAAAAATTAAGTTTTGAAGAAAAATTAATCGTTTAAAATTTAATGAACGGAAGCTGATACAGATACAAAATCTTTCAGCAGGGCAATGAGGGCTTTCTCTATTGGCTGACACTAATCATACACTAAAATTACAGAGTTAACCAATGCATTCGATAATGATATGGAAGTCTTGTAAGTAAATCCTCTAGATTTGGGAAAGGATTTTTTTTCTAAATCCATATAAATCTTTAATCCTGAGAATCTCAGTGCATGCAACTCTCTCTCTCTCTCTCTCTCTCTGTGTGTGTGTGTGTGTGTGTGTGTTTGTGTGTCTCACACACACATACACACACTCTCTGTGTCTCTCTCACATACACACACACACACACATGTGTGTCTCACACACACATACACACACTCTCTGTGTCTCTCTCACATACACACACACACACACATACACGCACACACATTCACACACACATCTTCTTTTAGAATTTTTAGCACTTCCAGGGAATTGAACATATTCAAAGAAAGACTTGCAAATAAAGAAATAACAAATTTATCTCTCCACTGAAGTGAAGAAAGCATGAAACAAAACGTAAAGAACTGCACACGAGCCGAGAGCAGTGTGTGAGCGCTTGTCTGGTAAGCGGGCTTTGGAATAGTCTGAGTCTTGGTATAGCACTCCAAATTTAGCCAGTGTTATTTTACTGGAAAAGTGTAAAATCGAGAAAGGTTACACTTTTCGTAACATCTAAATTTGGCAAAACACTTTTAAACACATAGTAGAGGTATCTTACTTGGCAACTTTTGTCTTCAAAGAGTCTGTTGAAGAAAGACACTTTGAACAGGCAGTCCCTGTGTGGATACTTAAGCTAAAGTGTTTCTATACTCTGTAGCAGAGCCGGTCCTCCATGCAGTCTGAGTCATCCTGTACCCAGGCACTGAGGAGGGAAGATTTTCTCATGTGACCCATTATAGAACTCTCAGGTGACCCGTGGGCCCTGGGTTCAATTCCTTGCATAAGAAATAAATAAATCGCCTGGCGGTGGTGGCACACGCCTGTAATCCCAGCACTTGGGAGGCAGAGGCAGGTGGATTTCTGAGTTCAAGGCCAGCCTGGTCTACAGAGTGAGTTCCAGGACAGCCAAGGCTACAGAGAAACCCTGTCTTGAAAAACCAAAAAAAAAAAAAAAAAAAAAAGAAAGAAAGAAATACCAAAGATGTTAATGATTTCGAACTAAACTGCAAAGGCAAGTTTGAAGATCAGAGACAAGTCTATAAAAAACAGAACAAAACAAAAAAACAAAAAACAAAACCAAAAAAGTAATATAGGAAGACCATACAGAAGAAAGCACGGGAATGTCTTTAGGAGAGTGGCAGTGTACACAGATCTCTCTATATCTTTTTTTCTTTGTTTCTTCCCCACCCCCCAGACAGGGTTTCTCTGTATAGCCCTGGCTGTCCTAGAACTCATTCTGTAGACCAGGCTGGCCTCGAACTCAGAAATCCGCCTGCCTCTGCCTCCCAAGTGCTGGGATTAAAGGCGTGTGCCACCACCGCCGCCCGGCTTATGTTGTCTTTAAAGCTCTAATCAGTATAAAGCAGTGCTTCTGACACTTGGCTCCAGTGTGCCTAGATATCCGCTCCTCTTAAAGAAAACATCCTTGTCAAAGTTCTAAAGACAGCGGTGAGTTGCAGATCCATAGGTAGAATCACTGCTCAGTCAGTAATCACTAATTTTGCAGTAGTGACCATATTCATTATGTTTCCTTTTGCTGAGTCAAAATCTCAGACAAAATCAGCTTAAGGAAGGAAGGGATTATCTAGGCTCACAGTTCTTTGCAGTGCATCATGGGGGAAGGTATGGCTGCAGGAGCCCGAGGCCGCTGGTCACAGGAAGAGGTGAGAGACAGCACAGGTGCTCACCCAGCTCACGGTCTCCTTTTTATACAACCTGGGATCCCAGCCCGCGGATGGTGCTCCACACAGATATGGTGTGGTGCTCCACACAGTTACGGTGTGGTGCTCCACACAGTTATGGTGGGTCGTCCCTCCTCAGTTGACCTAAACCGGAGACTCCTGTACATGTATGTCCCGTGTTGTGTCTCCTGGGTGATTTTAAATCATGCCAGTGATTTAATAAAGATTAACCATCATAGAGGCTGGGGAATGTGGTTCGCTGGAAAAGAGAGCTCACCCTAAAGCATGCGGATCTGAACTCAAATCTCCAGCATCAGCGTAAGAAGCTTGGCGTGGCCGTGTGTGTCTATAAGCCCACCCAGCACTGGGAAGCAGAGACAGGCAGACCCTGGGAGCGTGCTGGCCAGCCCGACCAGCCCTAATGGCTTCCAACATAGCACGAGACCCCGTCTTGAGGAAAAACTGTGGAAAGCAGAACAGGAAGACACACAACAGCGTCCTACTCTGGCTTCCACATGCTCACATACATGTAACACACACACACACACACACACACACACACACACCATCCGCATATCCCAATTACTGAAAACCAATTTTAATAATTGCAACGTCCTCTCACAATCCTGTGGGCTTAGCAGGTATGTGGTAATGTGTCCTATTATCTGTCTCTCCCTCTGTGCTCATGGGCACTTCCGCTCTTGGGCTCTGACATGCTCTGACATGCTGAGCTCTCTGCCTGCTCTGCCTTCTGCACGCGAGCAGCTCACTGCAGTCATTCAGGACAAGCCTGGTCAGTCTCGTGGTATAGAACGCTCAGCTGTATTCGTATCCCCCTCCCTCGTTCCCACTCCACTCCCCCTCCCCTCTCCACCTCCCTCCCTCTTAAAGCTTTCCGTGAGATTCATGGGAGCCCAACGTGTTCACCATTCATTCATTCTTTCATTCACTTATTCGTTCATCATTTTCCCACATGCAGATGAAAAGGATGCTGGGAAATTGAGGCCTAGAGAGCCCCATGCTTGAGAAACTTAGGTAGCTTAGCACCTACAGGCAGAGCAGGGCAGCTCACACTGGCACTTTCTCCTCTGCCACGCATCCTGCCGGCTGCTTCCTCTTGTTCCCCGCAGGGCAGAGCCTCTATCCGTTGAAGCCTTTTTTTAAAGATGATACAGTGTCAACCTCAGACGCTGGTGTAGCCACCAGGTATCTTCTTGTCTACCTGCGCCCTTGGTGGGGACTGCTTCTTCCAGCCTGGAGTGTTGATTCCCACAGCCCAGAGAAGTGCAGAGGCATGGGAGACACCCTTCTCCCTGCAGGGCACATTTGCTGGCGGCTCTGGGCACATCCTAAGCAAAGCCACGCTCTTTCTTCATCTACGCACACAGCACTTCCCCAGCCTTGCCACCCACAACGCTGCACGAGCCCAGCGATCTTCTACCCAAACCCAGGCCTCTCTGCCTTCACTGACGGCCTGAAGTGCTGTCTCCTGAGTCTGCTTCGGTTCCTGTGGCCCCTTCCCAGAAGGCTGCTGTTCTGCTTTTTCACGCTAGTCAATATCATCGTAGGAAACACGCAAAGTCTTGCAGAGCTAGCCACTAAAAATGTAAATTAAATGCATTTTTAAAATGTGTGTTAGGAATGTTAAGAGAAGGAGGAGAAGGAAATGGGGATAGATGACTAGAGGCAGGCCAGATCCAATACCTACTCTAGTTATCCTACCAGAAGAGGCACTGCAGATAGCACTGTCAAGCAGGGGGAGTGTGTTGTAAGTTCACACTCAGAGAAACTGGGCCCTGTGGCCCCACATGCCCTCTACCCCATGAGAAGGAGCAGTGAGTGATAACGTGTGTGCATCCCGCCTTGCTATAAGCAGGTACAGCCCTATGTGTGCGCTGACCTGCGTTTCCTCTGTATAATTCCCAGGGCTACAGAGCAGCCTCAGGCCAGGCCAGGCCAGGCCAGGCCAGGGCCTTCTGTTCTGATACTCTGCTTCCCTGTGTTTATGGGGGAGCAGCCCATAAACACCTGGACCAGCGACTGAGAAGAAACCCCAGACTAAATCCAACCCCAAGAACAAACCCAACCCAAGTCCAATTGCGGTTCTGAACTCAAGTCCAAACTCAAACTCAAGCATATTGTCGAGCTACAGTGGGGGGGGGGATGCCCCATGCTCTGTAGCACCTTAGGATCTGCTGCTTCGTCCCATTTCTTTCTTCATGTTCCCTGACTGAAAGTTTGTGTAGTGGCTATTTCTGGTTGTCAACTTGACTGTATCTGGAATGAACTACAATCCAGAATTGGAAGGCTCACTTGGGATCCTAAACTGGAGGCTGAGAGATACAAGTTTGTGACCTGGATCTCGGCATGGAGATCTTGAAGCATGGTGGATACGAATTCCAGAAGATTAAGACAGGGAGATCTCTGAGTTCAAGGTCATCTGGGATTAAAGGTGTGGTGGCACTCACCTTTAATCTGGACCACACCCTCTACTGGAGACCTGCATTGAAAGAAGGAGGCCTGACTCACTCTTTGCCTGCTTGTCTCATGGGACTGAACAACTGCTGGATCCTTGGACTTCCATCCACAGCTGCTGCTGACCACTGTTGGGGAGTTGGACTACAGACTGCAAGTCATCAACAAATTCCCTTATTAGATACCCATTCGTTCTGTGACTCTAGAGAACCCTGACTGATACAGAATTGTACTGCCTGCTTTTGTGTGTCAACTTGACACAGGCTGGAGTTATCACAGAGAGTGATTCAGGTGAGGAAATGCCTCCATGAGATCCAGCTGTGGGGCATTTTCTCAATTAGTGATCAAGAGGGGAGGGCCCCTTGTGGGTGGTGCCATCTCTGGACTGGTATTCTTGGGTTCTATAAGAGAGCAGGCTGAGCAAGCCAGGGGAAGCAAGCCAGTAAGGAACATCCCTCCATGACCCCTGCATCAGCTCCTGCTTCCTGACCTGCTTGAGTTCCAGTCCTGACTTCCTTTGGTGATGAACAGCAATGTGGAAGTGTAAGCTGAATAAACCCTTTCCTCCCCAACTTGCTTCTTGGTCATGATGTTTGTGCAGGAATAGACACCCCGACTAAGACATTATGTTAAAGAACCCCCTCCGATTTCCCTGATCATCTTCTTGAGTGTCACTAGTGCTATGCCTGGTCCTTCTCTAAGCATGTGTCCCCTGTTAAGAGCAACATTGAATAGCCAGTGTCTTACACTCCCGTGGAAGGAAATCGAGGCAGAGTTTAGGTGCTGTACCCAAGGAGAAACAGCCATTACCTGGAGGAGTCTGGGTGTGTTTCAGGTGGTCTGACTTCTCATCCCTGGTCCCTGAGCTCTCGGCCACAGTGCCTATGTCTGTGAGAAGACAGATGTCACCACACGGAAGGTTAACGGACTCCAGGCTCTCTGGGAGAGTGTAATAAACGAGCAAATTAAAGCCGCACAGTGTACCACTTTGTATCCTAGGACGCTCTGAAAAGGTGAAGAGGAAGCAGGTGCTTGACAGAGCATTAGCGGAAGATGCCACGGCCCAAGGGACTCGGAAAGCAAGATAGGGGAGCTGTGGCATAAACTACAAAATAGAGAAGAGAAGGGACAGAAGGATCTGGACAAAAATGGAGGATCCACTTTGCACATACAAGAAGAGATGCATGCGACCAAGTGTGATCGTTATTCTTCATGGGTCAACCTGGCAGGATGTACAATCACCATGGAAACACATCTCTGGGCGTGTCTGCGAGGGGTTTCCAGGGATGAGTAACTGAGAGGGGAAGACAACGTGAGTGTGTGTGTGTGTGTGTGTGTGTGTGTGTGTGTGTGTGTGGTGCCACCCCTATGCTCTAAGAGCCTGAACTGAATTAAAAAAAGAGAAGGCAGAGCCAGGGGGAGCTCAGTAGGGAGAAACATGCGAGCCTGGTGACTTCAGTTCAATCCCCAGAACCCATACAACGGTGAAGGAGGGAGCCAGCTCTGCCAAGTGGTGCCCCGACTCCATACATGTGCCATGGCCGCGTGCCTGCATACATGCACATCACACACACTACAGCAGTGAGAGAGACAGAGGGAAAGAGAGGGAGAGGGACAGAAATACAGAGAGAGAGAGAGGGAGAGAGGGACAGAGAGGGAGAGGGACAGAGAAAGGGAGAGAGAGACAGACAGAGAGAGAGAGAGCTGGGTGCCAGTACATTACACACACTATAGCAATGAGAGAGAGGGAGAGGGAGAGGGAGGAAGAGAGAGAGAGGGAGAGAAGGAGAGGGAGAGAGGGAGAGAAAGAGAGAAAGAGAACTGGGCACCAGCATTGTGTACTTCCTTAGTGTGAATGTTTGTTTGTTTGTTTTTAATTTTTGAGACAGGGTTTCTCTATGTAGCTCCGGCTGTCCTGGAACTCACTCTGTAGACCAGGCTGGCCTTGAACTCAGAAATCCACCTGCCTCTGCCTCCCAGGTGCAGGGATTACAGGCGTGCGCCAGCACCGCCCGGCCCTTAGTGTGAATGTGATGTGACACGCTGCCTCACCCTCTTGCCACCACGCCTTCCTCGCCATGCTGGACTGTCTCTTAAAGTTGTGAGTCAGTGTAAATCATTTATTCCATCTGGCGTTTTTTGTCACAGCAACAACAACAACCGCACAAGTTTAGAACCATTTGCTGTCCGGGTGGTGGTGGTGCACGCCTTTAACTCCAGCACTTGGGAGGCAGAGGCAGGTGGATTTCTGAGTTCGAGGCCAGCCTGGTCTACAGAGTGAGTTCCAGGACAGCCAGGGCTACACAGAGAAACCCTGTCTCGAAACAAACAAACAAACAAACAAACAAACAAAAACCAAAAAAACCAAAACAAAAACAAAAAACCATTTGCTGGGCTGGAGAGCGCTCTTAACTCAGTGGTTAAGAGCACTGACTGCTCTACCAGAGGTCCTGAGTTCAATTCCCAGCAACCACATGGTGGTTCACAACCATCTGTAATGGGATATGATGCCCTCTTCTGGTGTGTTTGAAGACAGCTACAGTGTACTCATATAAATAAAATTAATAAAATAAATATTTTTTAAAAAATTGCTTTCTGGAAGCAACATATAACTCTTCTTAGGATTGGGCTTTGTATGCGTCAGTAAGTCCACAGCTGAAGCCCTTCTAGCATGTCTGAAAAACGTCAGTGTCTCTGTCAGTTGTAGTCCTGCACATGGAGCTGTGCTGTGCCGTTCTCACGGGAGTGTGCCGTCTGCCTGTTCTCACCACCCGATGGATGGGCACTACGAGACAAATCTGGGCTCACCCAACATTCACAAGGACAGATTGTTCCCACCACTTCCTCAAGCCTCTTTCATGGCCTCAATCACTCGCTTCTTACAGTCTGAATCACTGTAATACCCGAGCCATTTTTTTTAAGAGAATAAAGTCTTTAATTAATTGTGTGTCTGAGGGTGCTTGTGTCTGTATGAGTGCATGTGTCTGTGTGTGTCTTTGTGTGTGAGTGCCTCTGTGTCTGTGTGTCTGAGGGTGTGTGTGTATCCGTGTGAGTGTGTCTGTTTGTTTCTCTGTGTGTGAATGTCTGTGTCTGTATGAGTGTGTGTCTACATGTGTGAGTGTCTATGTCAGTGTGTATATATCTCTGAGATTGTGTGTGTGTCTGTGTGTGTGAGTTATCTATCTGTATGTGTGTATATCTGTGTGTGTATCCGTGTATGTGTCTCTGTGTATGTTTGGGTATGTGAGTTTCTCTCTCTGTCTCTCTGTCTCTCTGTCTCTGTCTCTCTGTGTGTGTGTGTCTTGCATGTGTGTTTGTGTGTGTCTTGCGTGTGTGTGTGTGTGTGTGTGTGTGTGTGTGTGTGTATGTGTGTTGCGAGTGCCATGGTATTACAGAACAACTTTCAGGAGTCGATTCTCGACTTCTGCGTTGTCGAGTCAGGGTTTCCATTGTTTCCGCTGCTGTGCTGTGTGCGTCAGGCTTCTGACGACTCTCCTGTCTCCACCTTTTGTCTCACAGTAGGAGTTGGCATTACAGAGGTGGACCTGCACTTGACTTTCTACCATGGAATTCGGTGGTCAGACTTCTTCCCTGCCCGCCCAGAAGGAAATAAAGAAATCATTCTGGGGCTTCAGAAACACCTCTGTCTAAAACTCTGACTTCTCCTCCTCCTCTTCCTCCTCCTCCTCCTCCTCCTTTTCCTCCTCCTCCTTCTCCTCCTCCTTCCTCTTCTTTTTCTTCTTCTTCCTTTTCCTCTTCTTCCTCCTCTTCCTCTTCTTCATTTCCTGTTGTATCTACTGACTTCCACTTACTCCTTCTTATTTTTAATCACATTATAGCTGAGTTTGGGGACCTGCTTTATTCATTTGTATTTTTAAATCAATATGTAGTTTTCTGCTCTAAACAATATCAAGAAATAGATTTTCCTTTTGGCAACACAGCAAAATGTGATTTGTTCTGGAGCCTGGCAAGCTCCGTGTATTTGACTATAAAGAATAACATTGATGGTGTCCCCCACTAATAACCTGTCTCGTGTGGAATTCGGGCTTTTGATAAATTAATGATCTTGCATGACAGACTAATTAAATTGCCATCTTGAGCTTGCAGAAAGGCAGGTTTTTCCAAATGCCTCCGATATGCTTTGTAGTTCTTAGAAACCATCAATCTCCCTTTTTCTATTTTTTTTTCCTTTAAGAAAAGCCAAGTCAGAACCTCATACTTAGGAAGATGCATGCAGACTGCCTGTGACAGCTAGCCTCTCAGGACAGCAGGGAGGTTCTGTGACCCTTCCTTGGTTAGGAGGTTACCTTTACCCCCGCAGCCTCCCAGGACAGGAACCAAAATAAAAAGCCAGGAAGACAAAGATGAGACCATCCCAGCCTTTACTAGACAGGTCGCCTGTCCCAGCCTTCAAGCCTATCCCTTGAAGGATCCCCAGAACCGTTGTCATGCTGGCCACAGAAGCAGGTGCCCCTAAGCAGCCTCACAGAGCCTGAGGCGCTGCTTTCCTTCCCCACAGCACAGCTGTGCACCTCAGCAGCCTCCCAGAAGCGCTGTCACCCAAAGAACGCGAGTCCATCAGAAGGAGCGGAGCTTTCCAGGGGGACACAGTTGACTTAGAAGTGAGGTGACGGGCTGGAGAGATGGCTCAGCGGTTAAGAGCACCGACTGCTCTTCCAGAGGTCATGAGTTTGATTCCCAGCAACCACATGGTGGCTCACAACCATCTGGAATGGGATCTGATGCCCTCTTCTGGTGTGTCTGAAGAGAGCAACAGTGTACTCATATAAATGAAATAAATACATCTTTAAATATATATATATATATATACATATATGTATACATATATACATATATGTATATATATGTAAAAGAAGTGAGGTGTTGGTAAGTATTAAGATGACAGGGGCACGATAGCTCCCTAGTACTTCCATTTAGTCAATTGGAAAGCGCCCCATAGCCCCCAGTATGTTCCAGGCATGCTGGAAATGTGGGGTCACTGAGCATGCCAGGGTTAAGCCTCGTTGGCATTATGAGGTCCCCCTCTATGTACTACCGGAAGGCCGTGGGGTCTACACTGGCCCATCAGTCCTCCCTGAGGCATCCAAGGAGTGGGGCCACAAACTTTTTGTGTTCATATTTGATAAAAATGCATCGACAGAGCAGTCAGGAGTCACCTTTGCCACCATATGAAGAGTGTGCCTCTCACATACGCCCCCTGAGGGAATGGTTTGGCCTTGTGATGAGGACTTCCCAAGCCCAGTGGGTTGCAGTGTTTGGGCTGGCCTGTGGGCGTCATAGATCATTCAGCTGCCGAAGGTGGAGGCTGAAGGGACCAGGGTGCCCTCCACATGTTGGGACTGTGAAGTTCAGGAACAGAATCTGGGCTCTTGGGAAGAAAAAGGAACAGCGACGGCTCAGCTGGACAGAGTTATGGAAAGTCAGGGGCTCAGTGCTGAGAGACAGAGAGCCTGGGACTAGAACCCTAGGACCTCCCCAACTGAGATGCTCAGTCACGCCCAGGATGCCAAGGCGTCACTGTGATATCAGCTTGCCAAGCTGATCCCTGTAGGGGACCCCAGTTCTTGCATTCACCCCTATAAATTCAGAGGTCAGTCCTGACTTATATGTGGACCTGGGATTCATGTGGCCCTGACTGACTGTCAGTTCAGCCAAAACAACAGCTGGTGGTGGAACTGAATTGGCCTTTTGGCCACGTGACAAAGCCAATTATGGGTGTAGACAGGCCAATTATGTGTATCGACAAAAGCTATAATGAACTCTCAAATTGTCTGTGTTTGGTAGGATTCCAAGCCAAGTTACCTAACTTTTCTCAGCTCCATTTCTTTTTGGAGATCTGGAGAGAGAAATAAAAAATATCTGGTGAATCAAGAGGAGCGTACCCCGATGCCTCCTCGGCATTTGATCTAGCAGAACAGGGTCGGCCCAAGTATTCATCTCAAGGACTAACTACGGTGTGGTGTGTGCAGATGGAGTACCAAGGTACTATGAGGAGAGAGAGAGAGAGAGAGAGAGAGAGAGAGAGAGAGAGAGAGAGAGAGAGAATGCACAGTTTTTGCATGCATTCATGTGGCTATGTGCACTTGCGTGTGCAGGTGTATTGCATGCATTTGTATGTGGAGGCCAGACGTGGACATCCAATGTCTTTCTCCATCACTCTGGGCCTTATTTTTTTCAAGGTCTTTCATTAATTCTACAGCACATCAGCTCTGCTTGTGGACCAGGGAGCTCCAGGTTCTAAGTGCATCTTTCAGGACTGGGGTCACAGAAGAGCACCACCACATCTAGCTTTTCCGCGGTGTTCTAGGGTCACGGAACATCACCGCCATGCCTAGCTTTTACACGGTGTTCTGATTAGTGTTGAGTGGCGGCTCTCCTGTGTTCTTTCCCCAGGCTCTGCTGGCCTGCTTCCCACATGCCCGCAGGCCTGGCTAGAGGCTCTGTCACTGTATTCTCCATCCCTGCATGGGCGTGCCCCTCTTCGTATACAAACTTCAGACTCAGTTCCATCCTAACCCAACGTTGCCCTCTTCTGAGTACGTCTATTAACGTAACAGGCTATAAAGCTGTTTCTGCCGGAAGCGCGGTATTTTCCGCGTGGGCGTGTTGATGCCTGGTGACAACTAAGACATGGCGAGAGCTGGCCACTCAGTGCCTTTGTTCTGACGCCTTTCTGCCTTAAACTTGGGGCAGAAGCTGTTCAATTCGCTCTTTTTCTAAACCTGGAACCCCGTCTCCACCCATTCAAGGCTAAAGTCGCCAAGATAGGGCAGCTGTTTTTAAGATTCTAGGTACAGGCAGGCCTCTCAAGCAGATCACCTCATCATGGGACTGTCCCAGAGTGGAAACTGAGGCTCTCTCGTAAGCAGGAGCAGCTGGAGGTAGCTCTACTACTTTTCTTTTCCTTTCTTGTCTTCCTTCCTTTCTTTCTTTCTTTCTTGTCTTCCTTCCTTTCTTTCTTTCTTGTCTTCCTTCCTTCCTTCCTTCCTTCCTTCCTTCCTTCCTTCCTTCCTTTCTTTCTTCCTTCCTTCTTTTCTGTCTTTCTAACTTCTTATTTATTTTCTTTAAGGTCTCCTTAAGCCCTTTAAACTCACACGCTTCGAATTTGGAATCCTCCTGCCTCCTGAGTAGCTAGGGTGACGTGCCACTAGGACCTGGAGCTTCTTTTCAGGCTACTACAGAGCCAGTGTCCCTGGAAAAGCATGTGGGAAGCAGTTCTTCTTGGGATGGTGGAAATCCTTTTCCCTGGTTGTCGTCCATCTAAGGATGTCAGAGGCAACCCACAACTGGGGCACCAAGGGGCTCAGGACAGAGCGCCCCCAAGTGCTTACCCAGGAGCACCTGAGGTACGGCACTCATAAATGTATCTGTTTCAAAAACCACAGCTCCCACTCCGGGGCCTTTCCGCAAAGTCATTCTCTTTTCAGTGGAGTAGTAGATGCAGTTCTGGCTGTGTGGCTTTGAGCGCTGTGACCACAGAGAATAAAGAAGAGTTGAGAGGAAAGATTCAAAGGACAGATCACCAAGGAACTGCCGGGAGGCAGAGGGCAGAGCCTGTGTGTCTGGAGCACAAAGAGATAGGGGCCAAAGGTGATGTGTGGGAGTTCAGAGGCCTGAGGCAGTGGGAACATCAAGCCTGCAGAGGAACTTACCATCGTCAGGCTGCTTTAAAAAGCTTCTGGTCAGCACCGGGTAATGTTGGTCTTACGGGGCCAAAGCCTCACTCGTGGGGTCTCTGTAGTATCTCCAAAGCGCTGGCCCTGGGCCCAATCCCAGCTTCTTCTTAAAGACCCGTGGCATTGGGATCTTCCATAGCTAGGCGAATTGCTTTCTTAGAAGGATCTTTCTTAGGCACCATCCCCCCTATCTCTCTTTTTCCCTCCTGGTCTCTGTTTCCTACCATTTAGGTGATGTGCTGTGTGCACACGATCTGTATGTGCTCTGTGCATGTGTTCTGGGTACTGCTAGCACATCTGTGTGTGCAGATGGCCGTGAGACAGCAGCGCAGAGACTGTTCCTGTTGGCACAGAGCACTCTTTAGGGCCGCAGTGCTGCTCAGTGTATTTTCCTCTAACTCAAGAAAACGCAGCCAGCCAGGTTGCACGGTGTTCCCAGCCACTTTGCCAGAACAGCACAAGCTGATTCCAGCCCTGCTGGAAATGGCTCTGCACATAGTTAAGGTACTTCTTCCCCACCCCCAGTTAAGGTACTTCTTCCCCCATTCTTGTTCAGGTGCCTAAGTGTCTCTCTTTCTAGAAAATGCCTCAGGAATGGCCTTGAAGCCAAGGGCGTTCTGAAGGAACCAGGATCCTTAGTATGGGCCACACTCTGAAGCTGCCTTCACAGCCAAGGGACATCAAGAGAAAGACAGAGCGTCACTTCTTGGTGGTCCTCTCTTCACCAAGCCCCTTTGTTGCCTTCAGAAATTGGAACAAGGCGGGACAAGCACATGTCACCAATGTCCGCCAGCAGGCCACACCAGCTCTAGACAGTGAGGTGACTTAGGGAAACTTTAAAAACCCTCTCTTCCATCAACAAAGGCTCCCACATGAAAATCCTCCTTACCACAGGAAATCACCCAGAACACGAAAGCTGTTGAGGGTGTGCCGCAGAGTTAAGTCCAGGTCTCCGTCTGCCCTCACAGGCTCCTCCCTCTCGGACCGTTGCTGTTGAGCTCATGGAATCACTCAGCTCACACCCCCAGATCCGAGTAGCTTTCTCGCCACAAGCCACCTCCATGAATCTCTGAGTCTAAACGCTGTGCTGGGGGCTGACTTGGAAGGAAGCTTTGCTTGTGGGTTTAATTTCTGACACTTTGATTGGGAAATATGTCAGGCATGAAAAATAGGAACGTCAGGCTAGAGAAATGGCTCAGTACCTTTACCCGACATGTTTATTGATTACTTGGGAGTTTCACGTAGTGCAACCTGATCACATTTACATCCCAGTGTTCCCACTCCCCACCCTAGTGACCTCTCCCTCAAAGAAGAAGAAAGGAGAAGGAGAAAGAGAAGGAGGAGGAGGAAGAGGAGAAGGAGGAGGAAGAGAAAGTAGTACTGAGCATTCTTTGTGTTGTTCATACAGTCACTGGACCATGGTCAAATGCCCAGTGGCCAGCCCCTTAAAGAGAACTGAGCCCTTTCCCACCCACACCCACTAGACGCCATCAACTGTGAAGAGATACATGTCAGTATCCCTATGACAATTTTTAAGTGTTTTCTTCAATGGTTTCCAGTCTAGACTGTTTTTATTTGGGGGTGGGGCAGGTGAGAGGTCGGCACAGAAGCCTCTATGTCTCTCATTCTCAACCATGAGTGAGTCTGCAGACATCGATAGCACCGGCAAAGAAGCTTCCCTGCCCTTTACAGTCAGTGCAGCACGGACCACGGACTTCCACGCAGTTCCTGGCGGCAACACGGACCACACACATCCACGTGGTCTCCAGCGTCAGCACTGTGACAACATCATGGCCCTTGGCAACAGCAAAGTCATGAACATCAACATGTCCTCCTGTGGCAGCAGAGAGTGGCTCAGTATTTCAGAGCACTTGTATACAAATGAGTACCTGAGTTCAAATCCTTAGCACCCGTGCAAAAGGCCAGATGTGTTCCTTGTGTGCATCTGTAAGCTCAGTGCTAGGAAGAGGGGAACTCGGGGACAGGAGACTACTGAAGCTTGTAGTTGCCAGACCCTGAGAGATCCAGTCTCAGGGGAATAAAATAGAGAATGATAGAGCAGAACACTGAACATTCTCTTCTGACCTCTGCACAGGTACACACTCATACACAGACACTAACACATGTACACACACTCACATACTCACGCACACATGCACCACACCAAACACATTCTTACACATACACCACACACACCACACCACACTCACACATACACATTCACACACATTCACCAATCAAACATGCACACACACTCACACATACCACACCACACTCTCACACACACAGTCACACACATACACTCACATACAATGCATCATATGCACACACACTGACACACACACACTGACTCACACACACCACTCCATATACACATAGTCAATAACATACAAATACATACACACACTCTCACACACAATACTACACACACATGATGTACACACACAAACACACTCATATATACAAACATCACAACACACACTCATAACATATCACACACACTCACTAACATAACATACCAACAACACACACCATACCACACACATACATACACACACATACCACACCATACACACACAGAGTTATACCCACCACACCACATACACAACAATGCACACACACACACACACACACCACACCACACATTTACATATACTGACACACACTCACACCATACCACACACACACACTCGCACATACCACACCACAAATACATACCACACTCACCACATCACACATTTACATACACTGATGCACACTCACACCATACCACACACACACACTTGCACATACCACACCACAAATACATACCACACTCATACACTCTGCATACATATACAGCACACTCATATACTCACACACGCTTACACACACATACAAGCTACACCACACACACACACACACACACACACACACACACACACACAAATGCATGCAGCTGTCGAAGAGCTGGCTCAGAGGCTAAGAACATAGACTGCTGTCCCAGAAATGCCAAGTTTGGTTCCCAGTAACCTAATTTGGCAGGTCACAAATGCCTCAACTCCAAGCTCAAGGCATCTGATGTTCCCCAGACACCTGTACTCATGTGAAACACACACACACACACACACACACACACACACACACACACACTTTAAAATGAAACAAAAATGCGAAGGTAAGTGCCCTCTGACCTTCCAAAGCTGGAAGGGGCTTTGCTTCCCAGCTGCCATCTGAACATTCTGAACTAGACCTACATATTCTCTGATCCTGGTGATATGAGCTGTGCCCACTGCATCTTTATGGTCGGCTAAGAACAGGCCCATAGGCCACTACAACACATCTCAAAGCCAGAGCCCGCGCGTGTGTGTGTGCGTGCGTGCGTGCGTGCGTGCGTGTGTGTGTGTGTGTGTGTGTGTGTGTGTGATGTCACTGCTCTCTGACAAAGCCACCTCTTATTTTGCCACGGAAGTTCCACGTACTGTTTAACCTGCCACCCAAATTAACTAGGAAATTAGGCCAATCAGTTCAATTAACTGATATCATTGTGTGCCCAGTGTCCCTGGCACCCTAGCGAAGCTGGTTGCGTTTCCTCCTGGGACAAAGAGCAATGGACTGCGTGGGCAGCTCCTACCTATGCTCTAACAGCTTCTGCTTCAGAACTCCCGCCAAGCTGACATTTTCCTGTCGAACATCAGTAAGGGGTGGTGCATGTGAGTGGTGTTGGGGGACCCTGAGCAGCACCATCCTGAGAAGGGCGTATTGGGTATGAAAGGCCAGGCTCTCATCTGGTCTGCAGGCATGGCTACCGGCCAGCGAGCCCTGGCCTCTACCCCCTAGCTCCCTGTAACCAGGTACAACCTCTTCTGAGGCCTTGTGGGTACCTAAACTTGTCATAGTCCAGAGCCAAGTGACTACTAAACATTCACTCAGGACGCAGAACAACCGAGGAGCACTTGATCTGATCCCCAGACTGGCTTCCAGAACCAGCCATGCGCTGGGCACCCCTGAATTATGTATCAATGAATGTCCTCCTGGCACAAGCAGGGGAAGAGAACAGGACTAGAAGGATGGACTGCCATGGAAACAGCAAGGGGAGGGTCCCAGAGCAGTGGGTGTGGGAGAGCTCGGGGCAAAAGGCACATGAGTCTTTTGGTCTTCTCTTTAAGGCTGAGCCTGCCTCTGTTTCTGCTGTTGTTCATAGCCCTGGAGGCTTAGCGAAGAGGCAGGAGCCCTGGCCTCTGCCCACCAGCTCCCTTTAATTCTCCGCAAGGATATCTGGGTACCTGAGGCTGTCACAGTCCTGTGCCATTTACATACGGAACACTCACTGTTCTGTCTGGTGGTGAAGCTTGTCTGTCTTGGTAGGTGAGTTCCCACACAAGCCTGTAAGAGTCTGCTATGCCCCTTGGCTACCCTGAGTTCTAACAACGCATCTGTATTGTGTTAAAATGTTGTGCTTTGATGTCTGCTCTTAGAAACAGTAAGTCCCTCCAGGGAAGGACAATTTGCATGCATCTGCATATTTGATAGCAGCTTGTGAGGACTGGTAACTGTACTGAACTATTATCTACGTGGAATCTTTGTTGGAAGATTCAAGCCAGTTTGGTGACTGGTGGAGGCATCCTTGACTTTGTTGGAGACTTTTGGACAAGCAATGACAGAAAAGCTTTTCCACAAGGTCAGGACATCCCAGGACCTGACAGTACCTGCCTGGAACCCTGCAGATGGCTTTTGGTTATTTCTTTTCTGCTGGGGTGTAAATCCAAGACATTACGTGGCCTGTCTCCTGTTTTCAGCACCCAGGGCATTGTTTGAAGGGACAGATGAAATACATAAGTAGGGATTTCTTTTCCTAGACAAACATTTGTCCATAATAGCTGGTCTTGACTGCCAGGGTCTATGTCAGGTGCTGAAAATTCAGAGGAAAGGAAGATGTGACCTTTGCCCTTGAGAACGTCACTGTATAGGGTTAGGGAAGAATCAATAGGGGCAGATACATGGACACATGGATGTGAGCAGAGAAGTTCCTTCTAACCATTGAGGTTCAGAGATGGGAGCAAGCTCCTCCGGCCCTGCAGGCTGGGCTAGGCATGAAAACATCCTGGTGGGTAGTAACCCATGGAAACCAATTGTCTGGTCCTGTCCCAGACCATGTTTCCCACTGCCCAACCCTGGACAGAGACATTTTCCCTGCATGGTTACCAACAGGCACCGTAAAGATCTAAGAATCTTAAGCATGCCATTCCTATGTAACAAGGACACAGGGTGTTGTCCTATAAGTTCTCCTCTGAGACCCAGGCATGGATGACCCTCTTGCGACCCAGTCTCCCTTAGTGAGAGAAAGTAACTGAGAAGCCTCCACTTTTAGGAAGGAAAGGTTACATTTGTCTCACAGTTTGAGGGTGTGATCTCATGAAAGAAAGTCATGGCGTCAAAGGATGATGCAGTTGGTCACGTGACACCCACAGACAGGAAGCATCTGGTCACGTGACACCCACAGTCCGGAAGCAGAGAGATGAAGACAGATGCTCCCAGATCATAGAGCAATGCCTAGCACATTTGGAGTGATCAATACTATTATAACTCCTGTCTCAGCACAAGGGTCCAGGCATGTTGGCAACCGGGGCTGATGCTCACCAGGCTGACATTACTGTCACATTACTGGCGGAGGCTGCAGGGCAAATGTAGCTCACTCAGGAAAGTTGTTCCTCTGAGCACTGTGGTCCAGCTTTCAGGGGTTTTCTGTCTTCTCCAGAGACACTCCAGATCCGATCACTGAACGCATACATCATTAATATTCCAGAGCACTGTTTCAGTGCACGGAACAGCAGTTCCAAACAGCTCAGCACCTGAGACCCACAATTCATCATTCAAATTCACTCTGTTCAATTATTCATATCCTGCAATAGTGTGTCCCCAGAGGGGCAAGTGAGCTCAGAAGACACCTTACAGGATCCAGGAGACAGGAAAAGAATCCAAGGGTAGGAATGAAGGGTTTTGGAGCAATCTGATGACTTCACACAAGACTTTTCTCCTCTGGATACACTGGTCTCGGTGTCTGGTCCTGATGATGCAGGAGAGGCAATGACTTTCCTCCCAACACAGGAATCATCACCAAGCGAGGGTTCTTTGAGTCATCAGGGAATGAATTCTGAGGACATTTTGCAAGTATTTATTTATCATTTAGGATGTGCGACACACACTGTGCTTGGCACAAAAGATAAGAAATGCACAGCTCTCTACCCAGACTCTGCCTGGGCAGTTAGAATGGAAGTGACCTGCCCAGCACAGCAGGTGAAGCTGAGAAGACCCTGTGGGGTGAGGACCCACCGGTCTCACCCTCTGGCGGGGGTGTGTGCCTCACGCTTCTCCCAGAGTGAGCACTTTCAAGGTCTGGGAGGAGGAGCTCCTCATCTGGATCTGGCTGTAGCTGCTTCCTGGACAAGATGAGGGACGGTGCCACTGAAGGTGGGAAGGATGGGAGCACAGCCTCCGGGGTCTCCACTCTGGACCTCGGTATAGCCATGGGATTGCGCTGAGCTAATTTCCCCACCACACTTTGATAGGCAAATCCTGGGAATTAAAGTGAACTACTTGAGGATTGGCTGTGCTCATTAATTTTTTTTTTTTTTTTTTTTTTTTTTTTTGTATATTAGAAACCATCAGAGGCAACCTAAATGTTAAACAACAGGGAGGAAATTAAGTAAACGAAGCAATCCATGCATCTGGTGAGAAAGAAAATAGCATCGGAAAAGACATCAGCTGCTCATTCTGGTTATTTGACAACTCTGTTGAGTCCAAGGAATGAGGCATTGAGCTAGAGGAGTAGAGAGCCTGGGACTTGGGATCTGCTGGAGGAGGGAGCCAGATACTGGGTCGTAAGTGATACATCTTTAGACCTGAAGGTTGCTCATGGGGTCAGGGGTCAGGGGTCAGGGGTCAGGGGTCAGGGATGGTTCTGCAGGGTCAGAAGTTACAGTTCCCTGAACAAAGATTGATCAGTGTAGAGGGGACAGCAGGGAACAAAACCCTGAGGTTGGAGTGTGCTCAAAAGGGCCCATAGCAAGCACATGAGTTACTTATCTCTGACAAAATCCGTGACATGAAGCGTCTTCAGGAAGGTTTTGTTTTGGCTCACGGTTTAAAAGGGTGGTTCATCACTGTGGGAAAAGCACGCCATCAGGGGCTTGAGGTAGCTGGTCACTTCCAAAGTCAGAAAGGAAGGAGGAGAGCTGGCCATTGGGCAGGAGACACTTGCCACCCCCCACCCTGACCCAGTGTTGTCTACCTACTCCTGATCCACACAAAGTTCCAGCTTCAGGAGGAGAGATATAGTCTCAGAAAACTAGCAAAGAAAGGGTCTTCGGAAACGTTGTGGGAATCTCCGGGAAGGTGACCAGTGCCAACTGCCTCCTTGTGTGGGAGAGTCCAGCTCGCCTGGTACAGATGGCAGGTATCCCTGGGAGAGGCACTCCTATGCAGACTGTCTCAGTCAGGGTTTCTCTTCCTGCACAAAACATCATGGCCAAGAAGCAAGTTGGGGGAGGAAAGGGTTTAGTCACCTTATATCTCCACACTGCTGTTCATCACTAAAGGAAGTCAGGACAGGAACTCAAGCAGGTCAGGAAGCAGGAGCTGATGCAGAGGCCATGGAGGGGTGTTGCTTACTGACTTGCTTCCCCTGGCTTGTTCATTTTGCTCTCTACTAGAACCCAAGACCACCAGCCCAGGGATGGCACCACCCACAAGGGCCCCTCCCACCCTTGATCACTAATTGAGAAAATGCCCCACAGCTGGATCTCATGGAGGCATTTCTCAATTGAAGCTCCTTTCTTTGTGATAACTCCAGCCTGTGTCAAGTTGGCACAAAACCAGCCAGGACACAGACTGAGTCCATTCCTTCCCCCACTGTTCAGCAGGGCCTGAGAGTGTGGAATGCCACAAGGTTCTCAATGCTTGTGGTTTAAGTTCTTAAACCTTGATCCCACTGGAAACCTTGTCAGAGACTAGAGTCCTCAGAAAGCAGGTTCTGAGGGGGCCTTAAATGTGAGGTGTGCCCCAGAAGACCCTAGAGGTTAATAGGGTGTGTGGGAAGGAGGCAGGATTAGGAAGTATGATGAAACCATAATTTAGATGAAGACCTCCAGGAAGGCCCATCAGACCTGGCCATGTTGTACCCATGTGGCCAAGTCTTGGATCTTACATCAAATCAGTGGCCATCTGAAGGTTGACCAGAAGGAGCAGGACCTTGGCCATGGTGGCTATAGGGACTAAAGGCTGCAAACACCTGATAATGGCAGAAACCTTTCTAGAAACAAGGATCTGAGCTATGTCATGAGTATGTAGTGATCATACGTGGGAGGGTGATAGATGCTCTGAAAAGCCTGTATTTACCACAATTTCCAGATTGGAAGCAAGTCGAGAAATTCAGTACCTTGCCTGTCACAGTCTCTACAGAATTCCTTTTCTTAAATACAAAGAAGCCTCAGGCCTTGTAAAGCTTTCTGTACTCCCAGATGGATGCACAGTTCTCTGTGTGGCTTTGTCCTGGGGTCCACCAAGCCAACCCAGAAGTTAAAAAAAAAAAAAAAAGTAGAGAACAGACTCTTAAACTGCAACAAGATTCATAGTGGTTATTTGTACATCTTGTCTGTCCAGTTGGCAAGAGAAGACTGGGGAAGCTGGAGCTTCCGGAAGGTTGTAATGTATGAATGAAGTTGACTTCTTCTTCAGGCCTTTGGGATTCATAGACTGAGAAACAGGAATGGGGCACTCCAAGCAGGGAGGCTTTGATCAGAGTTAGAGAGTAGTCCAGGGGCCGCAATGGCCGAGTTCAGGATGTTTGCCAGCCGCCAGATGAAGGGTGACTGTGCTTTAAGCCCTGGAATGTTGATCTCCGGAAATGGCAGGCTGCCGGAAAGCCTGGAGGATGGCTTTGCCAAGGGCAGTGGGGTTCTGTGTGGTTAGGTGAAGACAAAGGGCTGTGGAGGAGAAGCAGGCTCATCCGCCAGGCAGAGGAATAATTAGCAGCAGTGGTGATCGATATCAAGCCACAGGCCAGCTCTGAAGCTGGATGTCTCCTTCCAGCCGTTTATTTATAATGTCTGTCCCAAGGGTGTCTGCTCTCTCATGAGCCCCCCCACCCACCCCGCTCTGGGATTCCATCCAAGGGGCGTGGCAGTGATGGATCCGCCACAGCACAGCAGGCTAGCCTTGGCATATCAAAGACTCCCCCTACCAAAAAAACAAAAACAAAAACCCTGACAAGTCTGTCCCATAGGACATCATTTTCCAAATAGCCATGTTGGGTCTTAGCAATACCTGTAGACACGTATGTCACTGAGCACACTGAATGAGCACACGATAGCACGGCGTGCATCCTGGGAGTTCAGCGTGTTTTTTATCTGCAGCTGGTTTTGGGAGCCTAGTTCCAGTTTCCAGCTCACAAGTGACCATTGACTGGGGAGGTCTTCCCTGAACAGCCCTCCTCCTCCCCAGGGACAGGACGGCCACCCCCTGGAGTTCCGTGCTCCACCTCACTTGCCTCTACAAACTGACCCACTTGTTCCTTCCCACCTCTCCCCACCCACTACCTGCAGGAGATGAGAGACTCGGAGTGTGGCATGCAGGGATCTACAGGGACATCTGTATGGCCCGTGGCTTCTCGAGGAGATCGAGCACAAGCTGAGCCTGAAGCTGACCACCAGGAGGGGAGGAGCACTGTGTACCAAGATGACAAAGATCTGATCCCTGTACGCAGCCCGCTGCAGATCCAGGCTTGGAACAGGGGTTCAGGGGCCAAAACTGACACTGTTTTAAAAGTCCACATCAAGAAAAGGAATACAGCCGGGCAGTGGTGGCGCACGCCTGTAATCCCAGCACTTGGGAGGCAGAGGCAGGTGGATTTCTGAGTTCGAGGCCAGCCTGGTCTACAGAGTGAGTTCCAGGACAGCCAGGACTACACAGAGAAACCCTGTCTCGAAAAACAAAAAAACAAAAAACAAAAAAACAAAACAAAACAAAAAAAAGAAAGAAAAGGAATACAAAACTACTGCCTATTTACAAAACACATGGGGACACTTTGCCAGAGCCTCTCCCTCTGTGTAGGAGAGCGTCATTGGCTTTGTAGTGGCTTCGGCTTGTATTGATGGACCCCACCTGGGTTTAGCGATGAAGAAGCTTGTGTGGAGGATAGCAGGGAGATGCCATCTATTTATTTATTTATTTATTTATTTATTTATTTATTTAGTATGTTTCATAGCCAGACACGCCTCTCCCTCCTGCCCTTGATCCCTGTACACAGAGGCTGCGAGGAGAAAGACTTTCGCACGTCCCTCTGACAGCCCAGAGTATTGAGCCTGAGCTGGATTTTAGCCCAGGCTCACCCACCACCGTGTCTCAGCTCAGTCACACTCATGCCTTATTACCCAACACTGGCACTCTCCCCTGCAACTCCTCCTGAGACTGGGGCTCTGGCCAGATTCCTGGCAGAGGCTTTCTCTGACCTGCCTACGCCACTATCATCATGATCTCTGTGTCCTCAGAGGCACTGTCATCCCGCTCTCCTGTGACACTGGCATTATTTAAGTCGCCGTCTGCCTCCCACCCATGGGCTCACTCAGACCTCCCTTGCTGAGTGTGGATTCTGAGCCAGACGTTTCAAGGGCTGTATGCAATGATGTACACAGATTGGACGTGAGCCCGAGAGAAAACTCTAGTCCTGCACGTGGCTGAAGTTGTGGTAAGGGCATCAGAGAGCGAGGAAGACAGAGACGGAGGTGACAGGCACGAGCAGTTGTCACTTGCCGCCTCACATGGGCTGTGTATGCAACGTGTTGTGGGGCAGCATGAGCGCCCGCAGGCAGCGGCTAGACCTCAGAAGCTTGCCCGTGTGTTCTTCTGAGAACAGCACAGGCCGTTCAAACGGCGTTAGGTAAATATTTGTGGATCGCTTGGCTTTTGTGACTTAGTGTGCCTCACACAGCTGACAGTCACTGTGTCCCCCTTCCTGGCCTCAAGCAGCTACTCAAAGATAAGTCTTTGGGTGTGAGCATAGACATCAAGGCACTCCGGACGCCATCTTGTTGCAAGCTCTTCTCTGCAGATCTTCCTAAATGGAGCAGTGGTGGCCGCCAGCTCCCCGAGGCCTTCCTGGCGGAGCTTGCCTCTGCTCTAGCTCAGCAGCGACACGGGTATCCCTCGAGTCTCATAGACGCGGACACTTTATAGCCTGTGGAATGTACAAGTTACCAATGTAGCATGACTTTCAGAGGAAACGGATGAGCATCCTACAGCTTGGCCTCAGAGAGAACACGCCTTCATAAAGACACACAGAGGTTCAACGGGCTCTTGGAATGGCCCATAGCAAGTCGATGAGCCGGGTGAGCCCCGTGTATCGCTGAGAAGTGGTCTGGTCCAGTCGGGACTCTTAGAGCACCAGGAGCTGCCTTCTCTGCAGATGTCTTTCTTGGGTCTGGGTCTTCTGCCTTAGGTTGTTCCCAGCATCACAGTGTCCACCTGCTGAGTTTGGCGCTGCTCTCATTCTGGCCACAGGCAGGGAGCAGGCCAGGGCGTCTCCATCCTTTGGAAGCCCCGTTTGCAGCTGCAGAATTCGGAGGAAGCACAGCCTGAGGCAAGCTCCCGGCTACACCAAGAGAAGCGAGGGGCACCACGAGATAGAAAGGTCCGAATAATCGTAACACAATTTTTACTATTACTATTACTATTACTATTACTATTATTATTAAACAAAGACTCATGTAGCCCAGTTCAAATTAGGACTGTCATGTAGTCAAGGATGATCTTGAATTTTTTGATCTGCCTGCCTCTACCTCCCAAGTGCAGGATTACAGGAGTATCATCACACCTACTTTTATAATGTGGCTCTTTGCATATGTAGGCAGGCAGGCACTCTAGTAACGGAGCTACATGTCCAGTTATTTTCCTTTCACTCTCTCACTGTCTCTGTCTCTGTGTGTGTCTCTGTATCTCTGTTTCTCTGTGTGTCTCTGTCTCTCTCTGTCTCTCTCTCTGTGTGTATGTGTCTCTGTCTCTCTCTCCTTCCTAAGTAACCCAGACTGACCTAGAACTCACAACAATCTTCTTACCTCATTCTCAAAAGTGCCTGAGTACAGGAGTACACCACCATGCTTGGCTCTGGGGGAAATCTGAGCAGTGTTTTGCCTCTCCTGGGCCTCTGGAGGTAGGGAGGCTGAATTGTTAAGTAAGTCTGTCACAGAAAGGGCTTCTAGAATGGTTCTCGGCTGCTCCCCTGAGGGTGGTGACACAACTGCTTAGCACCCTGGCTCTCTCGGGCCCCAGTTTTCATTTCCCATCAGCACTAGCTGCTGTCACTGAAGACTCCAGCCCCCCCCACCCCCTAGCCCCCCACCTCACCCCCCACAGTTATTCTAGGTTTTCAAACAGCTTCCTTTTCAGCCAGCTGGAACCTCCAAGTCTCCAGAGAGCCCCGCCTCTTTTCATTTATAAATTGCTACCTCACTCTTGCCCTCAGCACCTTGCCTGGCCTCCTCTGGGGTCCCAAGTGGATGGCCTTTTCCAGAACCAACCTCCCCTATAGAACATAGATTGCTACTTAGCAGGGCCTTCCTCTCGGCTTGTGCCTTCAGGGCCACCGTACTGCCTCTACTGGCCCATTATGGAACCCGCCTAGAAGACCAGACTTGATGATTGTGAGGCTAAGCTAGAAACACACGTGCCGTTCTTCAGTTCAGAGTCTAAATGAGTCTCCAGAGGACCACAGCTGTCACCTTCTCTGCTGCCAACTGTCTTTGCTGGGTTCTATCCTGGGACCACCCCTCACATAGCAAGGCAGAGTCAGGGAGTGTTTGTAAGCAGCACCACCGGGAAAGAGAGAGAGAGAGACAGAGAGACAGAAACAGAGAGACAGAGTCAGAGACAGAGAGAAAGAGTCAGAGATAGAGAGACAAAGAGACAGAGACAAAGACAGAGACAGTGGCAGAGAGAAACAGAGACAGAGAGACCCAGAAAGACAGAAATCCTTGGCTGACACATGAGACAGTGCGAGACAGTACAAAGCTCTGAGCTCCTCCGGCATTATAAATGCAAAGTGTCTGATTTCCTGGCATTTTGCCGCTTGTGTTAATTTATCCAGCTTACCTATTAAATTCTAGAAGAAATAGATGCACAAAATATATTTTAGAGCTCACATCATCCTCACAAGAAAAAATCCACGTTTAAAGGCTTTTGCTCTCCTGATATTAACACAGATGCCAATAAATAATGAAGTAGCATTTGGCACGTGGGAAGCTCTTCTTTGGGCCCCACGGAGCTTACACACATTAACTGTACCACCACCACCACCACCCCCCAGCCAGCCGACCGTTGTCTCTGAGCTGCCAAGATATCTCAAAAGCACACCAGGAGCCTCAGTGTTGTTTGTTGTTATTTGGTGGGGTTTTTTGAATGCATAAAAAAGAATTCTTTCTTGACTTTTTTATATTCGATGTTATTAAATATTCAAAAACTGACTTTTTTTTTTAGTCTCCTGAAGAAGAAAATGTTAAATCTCAGCCAGAGAAATCTGACCCCAGAGGTATTATTTCTCTAGAGTGGAGGAATTCTTGCGTGTGTGTGTGTGTGTGTGTGTGTGTGTGTGTGTGTGTGTGTATGTGTGTATGTGTGTGTGTGTGTGTGTGTGTGTGTGTGTGTGTGTTTGAGACAGGATTCTCTGTGTAGCCCTGGCTTCCCCCAAGAACTCACTCCGTAGAGCAGGCTAGCTCAGAACTTACAGAGATCGGCCGACCTCTGCCTTCCAAATGAATGATGGGATTAGAGAGGTAGGCTTCCACCTGGCATCTGAGCGGGGGAATGTCTTGTTCTACTTTCATGACAAAAAGACCCAAAGCCAAACTGCTCTCTGGGCACCATCCACCACAGAGGAAGTGGTAGCCTCAGAGCCATTGGCTACCCTCAGAACTCCAGGTTCCATCCACACGGTGACTGTGCCCTCTAAACATGGAGTGTGTGACCTCGGGGCTAGGGTTCTGACTTAGCTCCGTATTAATTTTTTTTTTACTTTGGGTTTGAGTAGCCACACGAGGCTGACAGCCACCAGGCTCTCAGCAAGAAGTAATCTTTGGAAATAATGAGTCCCAGCGGCAAGCAAAGTGGCTCTGTGACCCTGTTGTCAAACTCTAAACCAGGCAGTGGCAAGCAAGGCTGAAATAGAGCTCAGGGTATTTTTATTTTTCCATTTCCTCATATATGTGTGTAGTGTGTGCGCACACCTGCATGTAAGCACAGGGGGACACACGCATGTGGAGGTGTGAGGTTAACATTGAAATCACCTTCCATTGCTCTTCTACCTTTTTCAATGAAGCAGAGTTTCTCAAGCAAACCCAGAGCTCAACTTGGTTTAGAAACTGACCTGGGGAGAACAGAACAGGACCGGAGGCACCACTGTTTGGGAAGGTGCACAGGACTCATACTCAGTGGTTAGGAATATGCAAACCAGGGTGGTGGCAAACTCCCACGAGTCCAGAGGAAGACTAGATGGGGGTGGGTGGGGGTGGGTGGGTGTGGCAAACTGGAGTAGTCTGGCCACAATAAGCTGCAAAGTCTTATTGAACCAGGAACACTGTTCTCTCTGAAGGAGTCAGGTTCATATAAGACGTTGACGTAACAGTTTACTCTGTCTGAAAAACCTCTAAGCTCAGGAAAGGTTCTCCGAGTTGACCACTTTGCAACCATTTTGATTCTTGTGTTCTCAAAACCTGGCTTTTAAAAAAGGGCTCTTAGATCTTCAAAATAGAAACATCCAATGGCATTAGACAAATCTGCAGAGCCCCAAGGCTCAGGAAACTGGGGTTTGCTGTGTGTACTGACTGGTTTTGTGTGTCAACTTGACACAGGCTGGAGTTATCACAGAGAAAGGAGCTTCAGGTGAGGAAATGCCTCCATGAGATCCAGCTGTGGGGCATTTTCTCAATTAGTGATCAAGGCGGGAGAGCTCCTTGTGGGTAGTGCCATCCCTGGGCTGGTAGTCTTGGGTTCTATAAGAAAGCAGGCTGAGCAAGCCAGGGGAAGCAAGCCGGTAAGAAACATCCCTCCATGGCCTCTGCATCAGCTTCTACTTCCTGACCTGCTTGAGTTCCAGTCCTGACTTCCTTTGGTGATGAACAGCAGTGTCGGAAGTGTAAGCTGAACAAACCCTTTCCTCCCCAACTTGCTTCTTGGTCATGATGTTTGTGCAGGAAAAGAAACCTGAGTAAGACACTGTTAGCGCACTGATCTTGCTTCTAGGATAAGCAACTGCTTCCTGCACCTGCTGTGGTTCTAAAGACTCCAGTGCAGACCCCTTCACCAGGCTCCTCCATCCTGTGATATTTCTCACTGTACCATACTGTCATGGTTTGTATGTGCTTGGCCCAGGAAGTGGCACTATTTGGAGGTGTGGCCTTGTTGGAGTAAGCGTGTCACTGTGGGTGTGGGCTTTAAGACCCTCACCCTAGCTTCCTGAAAGCCAGTCTTCCACTAGCAGCCTTCAGATGAAGATGTAGAACTCTCAGCTCCTCCTGCTCCATGCCTGCCTTGATGTTGCTGTGCTCCCGCCTTGATGATGATGGACTAAACCTCTGAACCTGTAAGCCAGCCCCAATTAACTGTTGTCCTTATAAGAGTTGCTTTGGCCATGGTGTCTCTTCACAGCAGTCTAAATAAGACATTAACGATTCCCAAGTTGTTGTTGTTGTTCTTGTTGTTCTTCTCCTTCCCCTTCCCCCCCCTTCCCCCTTCCCCCTTCCCCCTTCCCCCTTCCCCCTTCCCCCTTCCCCCTTCCCCCTTCCCCCTTCCCCCTTCCCCCTTCCCCCTTCCCCCTTCCCCCTTCCCCCTTCCCCCTTCCCCCTTCCCCCTTTCCCCCTTCCCCCTTCCCCCTTCCCCCTTCCCCCTTCCCCCTTCCCCTCCCCTTCCCCCTTCCCCTTCCCCCTTCCCCCCCTTCCCCTTCCCCCTTCCCCCTTCCCCCTTCCCCCTTCCCCCTTCCCCCTTCCCCCTTCCCCTTCCCCCTCCCCCTCCCCCTCCCCCTTCCCCCTTCCCCTTCCCCTTCCCCTTCCCCTTCCCTGTATAATGATCCAGATGTGTTACTGAACTTCACTGTGGCCTTCGATCCGATGCCCCAGACAGCCCGGCCATCCCAGCCCCCGAGCATACCATTCTGAACACACAGTTTGCCCCTTCGAGCCCTGTGAAGTCAATGAATGATGCCTAAAGGCTTCAGCTCAAACTCAAAACGACTGTGCGTTATGAATTGCAGGGAGGTGATTTATTGATTTTTCTCTTCCTTTTGAGAGAAGGACTTATGTAACCAGGCCGGCGGCCAACTCTCTGTGGCCAAGGATGACTTTGGACTCCTAGTCCTCGAGATCCTCATGACTTCACTCTGGCAAAACAGGTGTGTGCCACCACATCTGGCTGAAAAAATCTTTATAGTGTTTACAAGGTTTTCTGCTCTTAAAGAAACTTAATGGTTTGATTACAGAAAACAAAGACCCTCATCCCTTGTATGCAAGTTTCAAGTTTGTAAATCTCTATGTGAAAAATGGTCCATTTAAAAAAATTGCTATTTAAGTAGCTGGCTAGAGTTTCATTAAAAAAAAAATCATTAATGAGTTCTGGCTTGGAATTAAGACGGAATTTCCAATTTCCGAAATAGCTCTAAGTATAATTCTGTCGTTTTTTTGCATTATATATTTATGCAAAGTGCCATTTTCAAACATTCAGACAATTACAAAGTTAAAATATCAATTAACTGAAAAACATTCAAAGTTCTGGGTCCTACAGTATCAAGTATTAAACCAAGCTTTGTGTTTTTGTATGTGTACATGACACACGTGTGTGTGTGTGTGTGTGTGTGTGTGTGTGCATGCGTGCTCACGTGTACTGGCTGGTTTTGTGTGTCAACTTGACACAGGCTGGAGTTATCACAGAGAAAGGGGCTTCAGGTGAGGAAATGCCTCCATGAGATCCAGCTGTGGGGCATTTTCTCAATTAGTGATCAAGGGGGGAGGGCCCCTTGTGGGTGGAGCCATCCCTGGGCTGGTATTCTTGGGTTCTATAAGAGAGCAGGCTGAGCAAGCCAGGGGAAGCAAGCCAGTAAGGAACATCCCCCCATGGCCTCTGCATCAGCTCCTGCTTCCTGACCTGCCTGAGTTCCAGTCCTGACTTCCTTTGGTAATGAACAGCAGTGTGGAAGTGTAAGCTGAATAAGCCCTTTCCTCCCCAACTTGCTTCTTGGTCATGAAGTTTGTGCAGGAGTAGAGACCCCGACTAAGACATCATGTGTGCTTGTGCACAACTTCATATATATAGTCACAGGACATTTTTCCAGAAGTCAGCTCTCTTTTTTTCACGGTGTGGGTCCGAGCAATTGGCTTCAGGTCCACAGCTTGGTGACAAGCACCTTGACCTACTAAGTCAGTTCACCTTCCCTCCGTTAAGACTTAATTCTTTAGAAAAGAGACCAAAGTGTGGATACTTTGGTCCTTCTTAGAAGGGGGAACAAAATACCCATGGGAGGAGATACAGAGACAAAGTGTGGAGCAGAGTGAAGGAAAGACCATCCAGAGAGCACTCCACCTGGGGATCCATCCCATATGCAGTCACCAAACCCAGACACTACTGTAGATGCCAACAAGTGCTTGCTGACAGGAGCCTGATGTAGCTGTCTCCTGAGAGGCTCTGCCAGTGCCTGACAAATACAGAGGGGGATGCTCTCAGCCAACCATTGGACTGAGCACAAGGTCCCCAATGGAGGAGCTAGAGAAAAGACCCAAGAAGCTGAAGGAGCTTGCAGCCCCATAGGAGGAACAACAATATGAACCTACCAGATCCCTCAGAGCTCCCAGGGACTAAACTACCAACCAAAGAGTACACATGGAGGGACCCATGGCTCCAGCAGAGAATAGTCTTTTTGGACATCAAAGGGAAGAGAGGCCCTTGGTCCTGAGAGGGTTCGATGCCCCAGTGTAGGGGAATGCCAGGACAGGGAAGCAGAAGCAGGTGGGTTGGTGAGGGGGGCAGATGAGATGGGGGGGGGTTGGAGGAGAAACCAGGAGAGGGGATAACACTTGAAATGTAAATACAATATCTAATAAAAAAGACTTAATTCTTTATATAAAAGTACCGAGGCACAGGCAGCCCAGTAGTCACAAGTCGGCTTCCTTTGACTTGCTAAGATTTTATGTGGACCAAAGAATTGCATAGCATAAACTTTTCATGAGTTATCAATGAGCGAAGGGCATTTGTGTTTTCTCTACCTGTATTCCAGGGTCATTTCTTGGGAGACAAGAGGTTTAAGAAGCCCTACTGCGACTCCCCTAATGAGTCCACTGACATTTGGTGTTCACTGTTCATTTGTTGGTCAGCTAGACTCACAAGCACGAAACACATGGCAACCCAAAGAAAATGGCAGGGAGGACGGGGAAGGAGAAATGTGCTAGAGAGCTGAAAGCAGAAGAGTCTCTGCTGGAAAGAGAGCAAACCGTATCAACTTATACTCCCAACCAACACGCACCTAGAAAGGCCCGCCCCAGAAACACAGGTCTCACAGAGCACAGTGGGAAGCAGAGGAGGAGAGCAGGTGGACAGGAGGTCTGCTTGGCCCAGTTTAATCCTGCTGCCCGTCTACCCAGGACAATAAAGCCCAAGGAGGAAGGGAGGATATGTGTGAAGGGGGAATATTTGTGAAGGAAAGATATGCATGAAGGGAAGATATTCGTGAAGGGAGGATATGCATGAAGGGAAGATATGCATGAAGGGAAGATATGTGTGAAAGGAAGATATGTGTGAAGGGAGGATATTTGTGAAGGGAAGATATGTGTGAAGAGAGGATATGCATGAAGGGAAGATATTTGTGAAGGGAGGATATGCATGAAGGGAGGATATGCATGAAGGGAAGATATTCTTGAAGCAGAAGCTAGAATGGCTGCTACAGTAGAGGGAGGGTAATAGAAGCAGGTGGGAGCTAACAAAGCTCTTTCTTCACAAGTAACTGCTTAGCAAGCTCTGGTACTATGAGACAGCCGCACGGTTCTGAATATACACTTGGCCTTGTAGATCGCTTAAGTAGGTGAATTTTACGGTTCGTGAATTGTATTTCAATCACGTTGTTGGAAAAAAAAAACTACTGTCAGTGTAAAGATAACAATAAGAACATGCAACTGTTACAAAAAAAAAATTACTTGATGGAGACTGGGGGTGTGGCTCGATGGTAAAGAGCCTGGCACGTGCTCATGAAAACCGGAGTTAGGATTCCCGCGCCCATGTGAAAAGCTGAGTGTGGTAGACATCCCTGTGGCCCGTGGTGGAGATGGGGCTTACTGGTCAACCAGCCTAGCCATTGATGAGCTCCAGGTTCAGCGAGAGAGCCTAGGTAATGATGGATCAAAATCTGTTGTATAAATTCATGAAAGTTTCAAAGAAGAAATAAAAATATAAAAAGTAAGGTACAGAGCAATTAGGAAGACACCCAACATTGATATCTGCTGCCACACACACATGCATACGCATGCATACACAGGTGAATACATACATGAGAGGGACACACACACACACACACACACACACACACACACACACACACGAACAGACAGGCACAGCTCCCTGCAGTCACGGGTGGCCAGACAAAATAGAAACTAGTCAGCGTCCAGCGTTTAGTGTGTAAAGGAAGGAGGTAGCATGCATTCGTGTTCCTTCATATCTGCCCCGGGGGTGGGGAGGGTAGGGGAGGTAGGGAGGGGTGGGGGTGGGGGGAATCCCAGAGGAATACCTAAGAATCAGGCATGCGTGTGGATGGACGGTGTCCTGGTTAGCTTCAGCTGTTAACTTGACACAAACCTAGAGGCACTGAGGAAAAGAGAGCCTTGGACTGGAGAGATGGCTCAGTGGTTAAGAGCACTGACTGTTCTTCTGAAGGTCCTGAGTTCAAATCCCAGCAACCACATTCACAATGGTATCTGACTCCCTCTTCTGGGGTGTCTGAGACAGTTACAGTGTGCTTACATATAATAAATAAATAAATAAATCTTTAAAAAAAAAAAAAAAAGAGGAAAAGGAAGCCTCAACTAAGGACTTACCTAAATTTGATTGAACTGTGGTGTGTCTGTGGCCCCTTTCTTCTCTTTTCCTTTCCTTTCCTTTCCTTTCCTTTCCTTTCCTTTCCTTTCCTTTCCTTTCCTTTCCTTTCCTTTCCTTCCCTTCCCTTCCCTTCCCTTCCCTTCCCTTCTCTTCTCTTCTTTTCTTTTTTTTCTCCTCCCCCCAACCCCCACAAGACAGAGTTTCTCTGTATAGCCCTGGCTGTCCTAGAACTCACTTTGTAGACCAGGCTGACCTCAAACTCAGAAATCCGCCTGCCTCTGACTCCTGAGTGCTGGGATTAAAGGCGTGCGCCACCACCGCCCGGCATGGCTAATGATGTAGGATGACAACAGGCCACAGGCAGAGGCACTACTCCTAGGAAGGTGGTCCTGGATTGCAGCTGAATGTGACCAGGGAGGAAGCCGTAAAGGGATGGGGTTGGACCGTGAGAGAACAGGAAGGGCGGCGGAGCGGCGTGGGGTCAAGGCGGAGGTACCGATGACGAGCTGGGCCAAGCTGACCACGTGTGCCATCACTTGGGCAAGAGCCACAGTAGGAAGCCAGCTGTGCTGTGCGAGGGAAGGAGTGTTCAGAGAGGATGCAGCGTGCTTGCCTTCACAGAGGTCAAAGTACCTCAGAGTCTTCCTCAGAGAGGCTTGCTGGCCTGCGGTGACTGCAGGGCTGAGCTGCTCTAGCAAAGGAGCCCACTGGGGTGGCAGGATGGGCCGGCATGCTGGATCCCGTGTCAGGGTTTCTGCCCCACGGCTCCAGCTGCATCGTTGTCTTCTATCCAGGATGCTGGACGGCGGCATCCACCCCCACCCTCACCCCCGAAGGACTTCATGACGACAGCTTTCCAGGCACCCTTCTGACTAGCTCAGAGTTAGTGGGTCCCGGCTGCCAGAATTCAAGCTCCCAAAGGCTGGGTGACTGTCACATCGGCCTCCAGATGACATTTGGGAACCACTTAGATAAATTATCTTAAGTGGTTCTTTTAAAGGCTTTGCTCTGCCTCGCATTGGCTGCCCTGAGGAGAGGTAAATTATAGTAATCCGTCCCGGTTCTCTCCAAGACAGAAAAGGTCTCGCGTCTGTAACCTTTACTCATCTCGGGAACATTTCTCCCGGAGTCCATAGTCATCACTAGACTGCTCCGTCCACGGAGAAGGCGAGGCTGCAGGAGCTGTCTGTCAGGAGAGCCTTCTCACCGCGCTAAAGCACGGCACTGACACAGGGCGGCCAGCACTCAGGTGCACTTGTGCCCTGGCCCTCTGAGGGGGCGTGGGATTCTCTGTGTGGGTAAAAGCAGACCGTGCCGGCACAGAAGACACCATAGTCCTTGGTGGCCTGGGTCTCATTTTCTATTAATGGCTGAATGGAAATGGGTGAATGAATTCTCAGACACATTTTTGTTTTTCGTTTTTGTTTTTGTTTTTGTTTTTGTTTTTTCGAGACAGAGTTTCTCTGTATAGCCCTGGCTGTCCTGGAACTCACTCTGTAGACCAGGCTGGCCTTGAACTCAGAAATCCGCCTGCCTCTGCCTCCCAAGTGCTGGGATTAAAGGCGTGCACCACCACCCCCTGGCTCTCAGATACATTTTAATCGCTCCTGAAATTATAGCAATGGTCACTTTACAACAACCTCCTCTGAGTGAAGGGTACGCAGTGGAAGCATGTGTGTGCGCAAAGGTGTGTCCATGCATGCACATGTGTGCACGTAGGAGTACATGTTACTAATAAGTTTGAGCCATGCATAGATATACAAGTACACATGTACATGTGTGTACACAGAGACCTATAAACATATGCATGTATGTTCCCTCATCCTTAGATGCCCACAAATTTTATTCCCATTTTCATGATAGCTAAAGCGAGGCTGTTGGAACAGTGGTGTCTGCAAGCGGGACTTGGGGGACACATGCGACAGAGTCAGCCGGCACACATGCTCTGTGTGGACACAGGGAGGAGTCAGCCGGCACACACGCTCTGCTCCGTGCTGCCTGGATCCCCCACCAGGTGCTCTCTCCCTCCGACCTTAGCTCTGTACAGATCCTCATGGCTAGAGCTCAGGGTGACGTCGAAGTTAGTGGACTTCCTGTCTCCAGTTCAGAGGCTGCACCTGTGGGGCTCCTCACATCCTCCTGCCGCCTGAGCGGCCTGGAGCCCCGTCCGAGGCTGCTCTGCCCTTGGCAGCACTGCACACTGGGCCGTTTCCTTCCTGCCTGTGTTGGCGGCTTCGTCTCCCTCTCTCCGAGGTCCCTCGTGCGGGTTCTCCTCATCTTCCATCTGCTTCCTGGTCGCAGCCTCGCTGCACGAAGGATAAGCTCTCTAACCCTTTCCTGGGCCTGCCCATGACCCTCCCTTCAGTCATTAGTCAGCTGGGCTCAAGGCCATAGCCCCACTCCATAAAACAATCCAGCAAGACCCTGGGCTTTTAGGAAGGCCTGTCCTCCATCTCCCGCCCTCCTCTGTCTCGCTCTCTCTTCCTCTCTCCCCCTCCATCTTTTTATGTTTTTGTTTTTGTTTTTTGTTTTTGGAGGTCTCACACTATAACCCAGGCTGGCCTGAAACTCACTATGTAACTCAGGAGAGCCTCAAATTCAAAGCAATCCTCCTGCCTCAGCCACCCAAGTGCCAGAGTGACAGTGCACACCCACATCTGCACCAATCTCTCCCATGGGTCTCTGCCTTCTTAATCTATGACCTCAGTCGGATCACCTGGGAGCAGGCTCGCCGTATGAAGGTGAGGGCGTCAACGCCCGGGTCGCAGCCTGCTACGGGACAGTCCGTGATAATCTTCGCTTAAGGTCCATAACTTTGATTCCACCTCCAGTGTCTCGTCTGGCACCACGATACAGGGAAAGTTTCAGGGACTAGATTGTGAATCCCGCCAAGGTGGCCTCCCTGCGTGTCACAGCCCTCACTGTGAAGAGTTTTATCTGAGAGGACAGTTGCTCCCGTGTGCGAATGCAACGCAAGCGATGGGAACATCCCCGTCTCCTGTCGGGAGCACGGTTTCCAAACTGCGGCTCTTACGACGGGATGCACTCAGCGGCCCTGAAAAGGCAGGGCCAGCCAGCGAGGTGCTCAGCAGAGATGGCCAGCAGGTAAGGTTGCCCGCTCCCAAGCCTCGTGATCTGAGTTCAATCCCCGGGGACCCATGTGGTAGACGGCGAGAACGGACTTCCGCACGTTGCCCTCTGATGTTTGCACATATGTATGTCGAACACACGTGATGCACGTGTGACCATGCACAAACACACACACACAAATTTAGAAATAAATCATATGAGTGTCTGTAGAGACACAAATGTTTCTCTACGTGGTGCGGGGAAGTATAAGTACTATTTGTCTAAAGAAAGACTATAGATTTATATTATAGGTAACACACAATCTGTACACGTGGGCATATTTATAAGTGCTATGTCTGTCCGTGTTCTGTTGCCGGTAATATTGTCCCAGCATAGGAGGGCCATAAAGAAAACATGTTCACTCTGTGCATGCTTCTAGGGGTCAGGGTCGAGGGGCTGAATGTGGAGATGGCTCTTTCCCCCAGAGTTCCCGAGACAGTGCAGGTTGTCACCGGGGAGGAGACAGGAAGCCCTCCGGTGTATGTCCTCTGGGCCGGTTGGATTCAGTAGTGTGGCCCAACCAGGAAGCCCTTTGCCCTGATCAGCTCCCAGAGGGACTCTCTGCCTCTTAGTACCCCACGGTGTGTGGGGCAGCACACGAAGCCCCAGACGCCCAGAGCAGAGCAAAGGCACACCTGGTCTCAGGAAGAGACACAAGCTGTCCCTGCCCACAGTGGGGCACCACAGAGGCCCAGGTGTGGGTCCGGCTACCCTGGTCTTGTCCCAGCTACACCTTAGGAAGAAGCTCCCCTGTTCTTTAGCCTCTCCCGCCTTCTGCAGATGGGACGGCAGTGCTGGCTTTCTGACAACCCTCTCTCAGGCTGCTCAGAGGATAAAATGGAGTAATCTACAAATGGTTTTAGAGTGGGACCTGGCACCGAGCCCAGCGTGGTGTTTTTATGACAAGCTGTTCAAGAATAAATGGATGAACCAGAAGTGGGGGGGTCCCATGCTCCTTAACAAAGCACAGAGCGGGTAGAAGCAGGAAGCCCAGCAGTTCAAGGTCATCCTCAGCTTCATAGTGAGTCGGAGGCCGGCCTGGGCCACATCTCAAAAACCAGCAAGACTATCTCAAAAAAACAGCAACAGCAAGACCCCCCAAATACTATATACATGGAACATAGACGGAACTGGTCCGTGTGAAAGATAGAGGCAAATCTCTGTGCCCCACAAGCCCTGTGGTGACCTTTTGGGCTTGTTGATGGTACTTCTTCTCAGGGCGGAGTTGAGAAAGAGATAGTGTATGGTCCAAGTCTCCCTGGGTCTGCAGGAGTGAGGCTGTGGGAAGCTGTGGGGAGCTGGGCCTGGCTGAGCACAGTCCCCTCACCTTGGGTCTAGTGGTTCTTCTGTGGTCTCATCCATGGAAGCAGCCATGTCTCTAGGCCGCATGCCTAAGCCCTGTTGCTCGGCCACAGGGTTCCCTCAGGGCCTGAACAGCTCAATGTCTGCCCCTGGGAGCCAGCAATGGTTGGATAAAGGGTTGGAGCTCTTTCTTTCCCCTTGACCTCTGACCTCCGACCTCCCACAACCTCAGGGGTGAGAGCTGGAGCTTCCCCTACCAGGCCCTGACACCGCCTCTCGTCTGCAGCTGGGAAATGTCAGGACCAATCCCCGCCAGTTGTCCCAGGAGCCCTGAGTCACTTTGGGCAGGAGCCATTTCCCAGAGCTTGCCCTCACAGAAACACAAGAGGCTTTTCAGAGGGAGTTGTGATGAAATGCCGAGGCGAGCTCTGAGCCAGGATTCTGGGAAAGGAAACTTCAGAGCTCCCCGTGACTAACCAGAAGCCGAGAAAGGAAATGGTGAATTTGTACTAAATCTCTGCGCTCGGTGCCCGCATGGAGCTCTTGGGTTGCTCTCTGTGCTACCCTCTGCAGACTGGCGGGGCCTAGAGCCTGAAGAATGTCTTGTCTTTCTAGCTCTTACTTTTCTCCTAAAGGTCAAACACAATGGTCAAGCCTCCTCCGGAAATATCTGCCTTCCACACAGTGTCTGAAATGTCATTGCCAAAAATGAGAGAAGCTGTAGACAGTGGGATCCTGGTGGCAGCCCGCCCACACAGACCCTGTCAGATCCTTGCTGGAGTGAATGCCAGGGGGGAGGGGGTCCTCTCTCTAGGGCGCCTGCTCCCTTGCGTCCCTTTTTTTTTTTTTTTTTTTTTTTTTTTTTGGTTTTTTGAGACAGGGTTTCTCTGTGTAGCCCTGGCTGTCCTGGAACTCACTCTGTAGACCAGGCTGGCCTTGAACTCAGAAATCCACCTGCCTCTGCCTCCCAAGTGCTGGGATTTACAGGCGTGCGCCACCACACCCGGTACGTCCCATTTTTGACTACACATACTCATCAGACTCATGGAAAATTATTTATTGCGAGTGACGTGGGAACAACATGAGTATAAGGGGACATTACTAAATAATCCTTTCCTCCTCCTTCCCTTCAACAAGATTCCTCTGTGTATCCCTGGCTGCTCTGGACCTCACTCTGTAGACCAGGCTGGCCTCAAACTCAGAGATCCGCCCACCCCTGCCTCCCAAGTGCTGGGATTAAAGGTGTGCGCCACCACCACCTGGCTTCTTTCTTTTCTTTAAAGGATAGGCTGACTTCAAACTCACGAACCTCCTGCATCAGCTTCTGGAGTGCTAGGATTTCAGACCTGAGCCACCATGCACAGGATCTTGGGGCTCTATAAGTGTGCCAGTCCACCCATTACCTGCCAGGACGTAGCCAGCTGATGCACAGATCCTGGGGAAGCCTGTATCTCAGGCAAGCAAGCTGACGCTTAGTTTCCACATCTCGATGCGAGTCCTCCTCTGCGACACTGCCTGGCAGAGCTGAGAGAGGGAGCTGGGTTTTGCTGACTCCCAGCTAACAGACAGTGTGGTGGTTAATATTCATTGCTGTCTTTACAGGGTTTAGGATCACCATGGTAACTACCTGTGGGCACGTCTGTGAGGGTGAGCGTCAGCAATCATTTTCTGCTTCCTGATCGTAGATACAATGGGACTAACCACCTCAAGCTCCTGCCGCCATGTCTTCCCCGCCATGATTAACTGTGACCTCTCAAACTTCCTTCCTCAAGTTACCTTCCACGGGGGTTTGATCATAGCCACAAGAAACGTGACCAAAACAAACAGGCTGCAATACTGAGGGCTAGCCCTGCCTTCATGCACTGGCCAAAGGCTAGCCTTAGCTACAGGAACTCGATACATGATTCATAACCAAGCCTATTCCAAACCGAAGTCTCCTGCCCCAGCTCAGGGAACACATGACTCATGTCCACCTCTGCCGTCAGGTGCCCTGAGAGCCCTCAGAGAGACAGTTTGGAAGAGTTAAGGCAGCTTCCAACACTCAGCGCCTGAGAAGCCATTTGAGAAGCTGTTTCCTCTTGACGGATGAGCGGCGGCCAATGCTATTTTTGGTCCCCTTCCCGATGTTTGCCTAGCATTAGTAAATCGCTGCTGTTGATCCTGGGGTTCTGCTGTTGTTGTCTTTGGAAGCTCTGGGTTGTGGATTAGATTGAAGGTGACAGGAGCCTGCGCCCAGGGCGTGCCATATGCACTGCCGACTGTCAAGACCAGTGGGCGGCCCTCTGGTCTCAGAGTCCTGCTCTACCACTGAGGCTTATCCACCAAGAGCAGGGACTCCAGCTCTCACTGGGGATCATACCGGAGAGCGATGCAACTTTAACTTCAGCATTTCACAATATCTACTTTGGCTTGTCTAGGGAGGTGCAGTTTATGGTAAAAATGCAGTCTCACCTAGCATTGAGTTGCACGTTTTACCACCAGGTTGCTTTTCCTGTCAAATCCTGATTACTGCCGCTGTGGCCTTCGGTACTCAGTGTCCCTGAGCGCCATACATGGCAGGTGCCGTGAGTTTTATACCTATAACTCAGTCTAAGCACCTCATATTCCAAACTGACTTACTCAGAATCCCAAATCTATAACAGCAACCTGATCCAAGAAAGTAGAATTCTAGAGTGAACCAAGCCAGCCCAGGCTCTTGAACAGTGAGCACTGCAAACACCCTCTGTTTTCTGTTGGAACATCCATAACAAAATCCTGCGGGCCAGTGGGGTTTGGTCAACAGACATTTGCTCATTGTCCTGAGAGTTGAAAGTCCAAGGCCAATAGGAGAGAAGGCTGGTTCCCCCTCAGGCTGGTGACTGCCTTCTAATGCCCTGGGACATTGATCCTCTGTCCTCGTCTCTGTGTGTGTGTGTGTGTGTGTGTGTGTGTGTGTGTGTGTTTTATATCCTGATTTTCTCCTCCAATGAGAGCCCCGGTCATACTGGATTAGGGGTACCCCAAAGACCTCACACTAGCAGACCCCCATCTCCAAATACAGTTACATTCTGAGCACCTGAAGGGTGAGCCTTCAGCACGTGAACCTCGGGGAGACATAACTCAGCCCATAGCACCCCATTTCTCAGATGATAAAATTGAAGGAAGCAGAAGACAAATCACACAGAGTCTTGACCCAGGCAAACGGTCCCAGGTGTCCACGGTCCTCCTCCGCCCCGTTGTGGCAGGCTGTCACACCAGGCCACGGCACCTAACTGTCCCGATGCTACAATGCTGGACTTCTGGAAATGGAATGAGTAGAGAGTCAGGGATGCGGGAACAGAACCGGCAACGCTAAAAAATGAACAAAGAGTCTCAGGAGATCATCTGTCTGATCCGAGGCATTAAGAAGAGAAGGTTCGAGAAGACAAGGTTCTCTGGGTCAGATCCCCCCCTGGGACCCTCTGCACTCTCCCCCTTCCCCCTGCACTACCCTCTTCAGTTAGGCACTCCATTGAATCGGAGCAGAGAACCAGAAGTGCCATGGTAGGTCACTGTAGAGTAGAAACTCTCATTTCACGAAGAAGACCCTGAGCCTGTCTGAGGCTTCTGTGAGAACCACTTGGTAAGTGCTATGACTAATCCTGGGATGGTGCCTTTCTCCCAGGACCCACAGGAGCAGGAGGAGGAGGGGGAGCAGTAAAGCCACTGACCCTCAGTGCGTGAGGAGGTGACACCCAGTCACAGTCTCAGGTCTTGACTTGAACCACAACTGCCCAAGGGCCAGGGACAACAGAGGACCCTGATGCCCATCCGAGCTATGCTGCGCTCCGGCCCCTATCGGGGAGACGGCCAAATACCCAGAGGCTTAAATTCCAGACTGATTTCATCTCTCCAGTGGTTTGCGAAAGCTGAGTTAGAAAAGAAATAAAGACGTCATTTCGGATGAGTGGGGGTGGGGGTGGCTCTTAAGGAGGCCCCAGAGGCTGGCTTTTACCATCTCCAGCTTCGCTGTGGCACTGGGGCCTTAGACAACTTGGCTATGAACCAGACCATCTGTGTTTCCGCTCTCAGGGACTCAGGGCGGAGGAGGCAGTTAAGAACCCTAAAGACCGTGCGGAACCTTGTTATGCCCCAGACTGGACAAAATGGGTTCTGGCTTGGGGTGCAGATGGACTTTAACTACCTATAGCTGGCCAAGCTTGACCTCACAGGGGAGCCTTATTCTGGATCCAGAAAACAAAGCCGACACAAACTTTCATCTCTGCGTCTGCCTCTCCCACTGAGAGAACTAAGTAACATCAGCATTGTATACAAAGTAGCCCAAGGCTAGGGCCCCGCCCAGTCAGACCTGCTCAGGTGACTCCAGCTTAGCATCCTCCAAGAAAGCAGCCAGGCCCCTGGCCTCCTTGGTTTCAAGTTCTAAACAGCTTGTCAGACTCAAGTGCTAGGAAAGTGCTCTCCGCAAGAGCAAGCGAGCCTCCTGCACTCTTCCCATAGCGCTCTGAACGCTGTCTCTCAGTGGTACAGTGCCGAGCCACCTCTGCACACTCCGGGCAGGACAGAGCTGACAGCAATAGTCTTTTCTACCTCTCACCAAAGCCCTCACAAGAAGTGAACAAGACTGGGGCCCGGTGTCTACCGCACAAGCTGAGCTTCCTGAGCGCAGACTGTACTGTACCAAACACAAATGACTGGAGGAGCCGGGGAGGGGTCTGAGATGGACGGCTGTGCTTTCTGGAGTTTTCGTTTGGTTGGTTTGGATTTTGTCTTTTAGCGGGGGACCTGCACTGGGTTATTTACTCTCTGATTTCATTTAGTGTCTTGGTTAGTTTTTGTCAATTTGATATAAGCTAGGAATCAGCTGAGAAGGGGGAACCTCAATTGACAAATTGTCTCCATCACATTGGCCTGGGACATTTTCTTGATTAAATGGTTGATTTGGGAGGGTCTAACCATGTGGCCAGTACCACCTCTGGGCAGGGGGTATAAGAAATCAGGCTGAGTGAGCCATGGGGAGCAAGTCAGTAAGCAACACCCCTCCACAATTTCTGCTCCAGGTCCTGCCTCAGCTTCCTGAAATGACTGGATTGTAAGCTGGAAGATGAAACAAACCTCTTGCCTCCACACTGCTTTCAGGCATGGGCTCCTTTCACTGTGATAGAAAACAAATGAAACACTTAGGTTTTGGTTTTGCCTTTCTCTGTACCCAAAGCTTGATGGATTTAGGCAAACACTGTACACTGAGCTGATGTCCCAGCCGCCAAGTTATCCTTGCTACAGGTGACACGGCAGTAAAGGCAGGTGGCCACCCTCCTGCAGTAAAGTCTGGGTGCTTCGGAGAGACCTGAGGGAGACCCTCGAAGACTGGCTTTCCAGAGAAGCCGAGTGGAATGGAAAGACGAGAGAAGTTCAGCGTTTGCTAAGCTGGGATCTCCAACGAAGCAAGAGGGTTAGGATCCGGACACGGGATGAGGGGGATGAGGACAGGGATGAGGGATGAGAACGGGGATGAGGGGATGAGGACAGGGATGAGGGGGATGAGGATGGGGATGAGGGGATGAGGACAGGGATGAGGGGGATGAGGACGGGGATGAGGGGGATGAGGATGGGGATGAGGGGATGAGGACGGGGATGAGGGGGATGAGGACGGGGATGAGGGGGATGAGGATGGGGATGAGGGGATGAGGACGGGGATGGGTATAGTCATTTGGGAGAAACGTGGATGCCCTCCTTTCCACAGCTAATTCAGTGCCTGTGTAACCCCCACAAAGCCCTGGGTTCCCTCCCCAGCACTATGTGAACTTGATGTGGTGGCTGGCATATGCCTGCAAGTCCAGTATTTAGGGCACGGAAGCAGGAAGACAGGAGTTCAAGGTCATCTTAGCTTCGCAGTGAGTTCAAGGCCCGCTGGAGCCTCATGACAAAAGCCCATCGATGGATAGCTTACAGAACACAAGTTTGAAGCCTGGTCTGGTGACACAAGACTGCATTGCCAGCTACTCAAGGGGCAGAGGTCGAAGGCTCTTGAGGTGAAGCTTTGCATGGGATACATTTTGAGAGCTATTCTGGGCGGCGTAGGGAGATGGTCTTGAGATAAAAAATAGAAGGCTGGGGATAGCCCACTGGGAGAGCACTTGGCTACCATGATCTGGGCTCCAGTATGGAAAGGGGAAAGAGCAGGGGTCCTCACAACAGACTGGTGTCCCCCGTGGATGCTGGGCTGGCTCAGCATCTGGCGTGGCTGTTTCCTGCCACAGGCAGTGCCCACCTGACAGTTCTCACATGGCAGGGTGAGGGCAGGAGCTCTCTGAAGTCTTTCTTATGAACAGAAACCAGACCACAGGGCTCCATCCTTATGATGTCAGACTACCCCGAAGTCCCTGCCTGCTCATACTAATCCCTGCTCATACTAATACTTTGGGGGAGGCTTTCTGATGTGGATTGTTTCTGGGGGAGGCAACGTTCAGTAAATGGTATTGGCTTCCCACAGCAGCTTATGAAGGTGACCCCTGGCTTGCAGCTCAGGGGTCTCTCTCACACACACATACAGTGACTTCTGCTTATCAGCCCTTGTCCCCACACCACTGGGGACACACTTGCCTCCTTCCTCTTGCTGTGTTGACTTCTTTCTAGAGATCCAGGCGCATCCCTCAACATCTGCACCATCATTTACTGCTACAGACCTGTAAAGCTCAGGAAGGGTCTGTGAATGCCAGGCTCTGAAAAACGGGCCCTAGGAACTAGTCAGGGTGGCCAACCAACCGGAGACAAAGATCTGACTGCCTGGGGACCACGGGTCAGTTTGTTTTCTCAAATGTAAACTGAGGGTCAAGCTAGCATCTGGTTAGCAGGTTGGGATGAAGAGATGGGTAATGCATGGTACATGTAAGGGCCAGCATGGTACCCGATTGCCAGGAAACTGAGTCAGTATTGCTACACTGCTGGTTGGAGAAAACACGGCTCCCAGCGTGGCGTGCCCATGCTTTAGGGGAAAGCGGCACCCACAGTCTGCCCGTGTGCTCCAGAAGGATGGAGCTGGCCTGTGTGACTCCTACCCCTAACCCTGGGTGCTCCTTGAAAATTCTTCAATACGTGTATTCCTCTAATACATAGAGACACTTGGGACCAGCATGAGCCTGGGCAAGCACTAACTGCAGGAGGTAAGTTCATGTGGATGGTTCATGAGGCCAGGGTGGGAGGTGGGGGAACTCAGAGATGTACCTAGGGGATGCAGCGTGCCAGGGCGCTCTGTAGTGACTGAGACCAGGAAGTAAGGTCACCAGGTATACACCAGTTGCAAGTTACTTTTCAAGTTTCTTTCTGTCTGTCTTTCTTTCTTTCTTTCTGTCTTTCTTTCTTTCATTCTTTCTTTCTTCCACAGTACCAGAGATCTGGATACAGAACCTGGGGTTTTATTCTAGCGAATGATCTGCCCCTGAGCTTTATAAAACCCCAGCCCATTTTTTTGTCTTTTTAAGGTAAACTCTGCCTAAGTTATTCAGGCTAATCTTGGACTGACAATCCTCCCGCCTTAACCTCCCAAGGAACTGAGAGTACATCTTTGGTTATTTTAGCTTTAATTGCTCAATTTTAATTTGCAAAAGTAATACTAGCTTGTGGTAGAAATTCAAGTAACTAACACATACAGGGTAAACAAAAAACATTCTCGCCTCAAACCTTTACCCTTGTTGTCAGTGGAGCCCCCGTGTATGATCCTTGGTTTCTTTCTAAATATCCCACGCATGTAAAAGCCCACTGTTTTTGTTTTACCTGAAATAAATCCCCACTATATATGTAAGTGCTTTTTTTTTCTTCCTCAACAAAACATGTCCCAGCGACAGACAAATAGAGATGTAGACGGTTCCTCTGACAGCCCAGCAGGAATCACTGCGTGGGTGCACCACAGTCTGCACGAATGTCTTGCTGACCCCGTCGCACTCCTTCAGGGCCCCGCTATGATAAACAGCCCTGTGAGAGCCGCTGCGATGCATGGACGCCTTTGCTTCTGCAAACACCTCAGACAGAGCAAAACCTTGGAACGGCTTCATCAGAGCCGTGTTCCCGTAAGGTTTTGACAGAGATTGCTAGATTGCCCTGCAAACACATTGCATCAATTCATGCTCCCGCCAACAGTGCAGGGCTGCGTGGGCTTGCTCTGGAGAGCAGTGCTCAGAGGTAGATGCTTTAAACTTTGTCAGTTGTGTGAAAGCATTTCAGGCTGGTAGCTCCTGTGCCTCACGACTGAACATCCTTTCAAAGGAAGATGGTCTTGTCTCATTTTCTGTATTGGTCTGAAAGGGATAGATGCTAAAAAGCGTTATCATCACTCAAAACAGAGGACTGGGACCCCTTTTGGGATTACTTATGTCAGGTTTTCTCTGACCTGGCTCCTCATTTGGGTCATTGGAAGATGTAATAAGGCATATGTATTCCTGGACTTTCTTCCAGGTTCCTGACCCATGGGTTGGGGTACCAAGATCTGAGGGTCTCTTGGGTTTGAGTTTTGTTTTTTGTAATTTTTGAGACAGGGCCTCCATCAACCTCAAAATAGGTGAGGATGGCCTTCACTCCCGACCCTCCCCCCCCCCCGTTGTGATTATAGTGTGTATTACCATCAGCTCTTCAGTCTTCTCTGTAGAAGTTTCCAGGGGACACTCATGGTTAGATTCCTTGGTGCCCAGCTTACCAACTATCAACATATCTGATGCAATGGAGGTTACAAGAAAGGGTCTGGGTTATCAAGCTTCCAAAAGCCTATTGTGATCCCCACCTCCTCCAGGATGCTATCTCAGAAAGAGGGCGTATGAGATTGAATGAAACAAGGGCCAGGTGGACCCACTCACTAGACCTAAGCCCAGAGATGACCGGTGTTCAGCTCAGGTGTTCCCTGTTCTCCCGGCTGCCTCTCCCTTTGGAGGGTGGGGAACTCCAGGCTCTGGCTCAGGACAGTTGGAGGTGACACTCCTCTGTCCTTAGGGCATCTGCCTCTGGCCTTGGCCTCAGTTTCTGTACCACCCTAAACCAAATCTAGCTCTTCAAGAGAAAGCCAAGTGTTGTGTCGGGGAGGAAGCTAGTGTCCCTAGACCCAGCTGGGACCCTTCCTCCCTGATCATCCTGAACTGCTTTCACCCACTCCATGCAGGTGTGAACTGCAGACATGGCTTAAATCTGCTGTTTATAACTGAGTTCACTTCCCATCGCATACCCTGTTCAGATGCCAGCCTGACTTATGAAAGTCCCTTTCTCTGCCAAGGTCAGCGATGGGCTAAGTACCTACAAGCTGATCCGTGGTCTAGCCTCTTTCTCTTGGCTCAGGAAGGCGGGTCTTTCCCAGTAGGGGCCTGATGACAGGGTAGGGATGTTTTGCAACTGAAAGCCCTTCTTAAACACTGTTTATAAATCATGCCACTTTGAGCGTAATAAGCTGGGGCCACTGGTGTTGCGTAATCGTCCCCGAGGAACGCTATCGTGCTCAGCCTATGCATGAAGAGGAGCCGAAGGAAGAAAAGACCAAATATAAACTCGTAAGTAAGACTGATTTGTGGATTGTGAAACTTACTTCCAAAGCCTCTGGCATTGAAGGTACATCTGGGACAATCCAAAATTCTGTGCCTCGCTTTAAAATGTTATTTAATTTTAAGTGTATATGTGTGTGTGTGTTCATGAGTGCAGGTGCCTGCAGAGATACAGGCAGTTATGGGCCACTACTGGGTCCTCTGTAAGATTACTCTGCATTCTTAACTGCTGTGGTGATGGATTAAAATCCACATCTTCCTAAATCGGGAGAGCACTCCAGTTTACCACAATCCCTCACGCCAGGATTTCAACACAGGTGGCTAAATTGCTCGGCAAACACATTGTATCAGCTTGTAAGGGTCACACATTGTATCAGCTCGTAAGGGTCTTTCCTTTAGAATGATACTTCTTCTCCAAAGCTGAGGCTCAAGTCGGCAGCAAACTACCTCCACCCCATTGGTAGGTAGTGATCCCGATATCTCTAAGGGCTGAACCCCCTACACACGCCTCCTAGGTGTCCCTTTCAAGGGTGATGGAGAAGAGGCTATGGTGCCAAAGCCTTCTCTGACTTACCGCATTGTGTCATTATAGCCTTATTTGGTGGGTGAGAGTTAAAGATAGGTTCTTAGGATCTGCGGCCGGCCTCAGACTAGCCAAGCATGACTTTCAATCCCTCTGCTTCTATTTGCCACATGCTGGGATCCCGAGAGTCCACCACCATGCCTGACCTGTGTCGTTCCCGTTAGACTCGGGCCTGCAGCCTGCCAACTGTGGTGCAGCTGAGAGGAAGCAATGGGGTACCAGAGATGGTAAATGAGTGCAGACTGATTCTCCTCTTCACCCCTGGGCGCCTCCACAGCAGCCCGGGAGCCGAAGCTCCTGTCTGACTGACCAGGCTGACAGTTAGAATGGAAACTCATCTCCCCACCATGGTCCAGACGCCCCAACCCTCTGCATTTTGTCCTTCCTCTCCATCCCAGAACCATCCCACAGTGTAGGAAACCTTTTAGCTGCTCGTGAGTGCCCTTCACAAGGCAGGCATTCCGGGCCTGCGTCACTTCACTGTCATGTAAGACTTGCCAGCGCACCCCGAATGATAACAAATATTTGTTCGATGACTGCGCAGCGAGGACGTTGCCCAAGCTCTGTCTGTGTTTGCTTTACCCATGGAAGATTGCTATCTCTCCGCGACTCTCCTTACCAATGCCCCTTTCAACCCTCCTTTCCTCCGGTATTTCTCTGCTGGTCGTGATGGTGGCTGTCGCTGCTGCTGCTGCTGCTGTCAGCGGTGCGTTTGTCTTGTTGTCTTGTTTGTGTCAAACTTGCTACAGTCTGGTATCATCTGAGAAGAGGGACCCACAAGTGAGACAATGCCTCCATCAGATTGTCTGTAGGCAAGTCTGTGGGACATTTTCTTGATTGATTGATGTGGGCGGGCCCAGCCCAACGTAGGCTGAGCCACGCCTGAGCTTGTGGTTCTGGGTTGTGTAAGAAAGCAGACTGAGCCAGCAGGGAGAAGCAAGCCTAGCAGTGCCCCTCATGACCACTGCTTCCAAAGCTTCCCTTCCTACCTCCAGGCTCCCTGCCTTGAGTTCCTGCCTGGACTTCCCTCCACGGTGAACCATAAACCTTAAGCTGAGATGCACCCTTTCCTGCCCAGATTGCTTTTGGTCATCCTCTTTATCCCAGAATCAGGAAGTAAAGCCTCCGCCGCCATCCCCTCACCCCCTCCACACACCTGCTAACCCCCTGAGTTCGATTCCTAACTCTTTGGAATTTATTTTTCCAGTGAAGGTCCTTAGCAGAAAACTGTTTTCACTTTTATGTGTCTGGGAAAAAACAAAAACGACAAACCAAACCAAAACAAAAAGTCATTTTCCTCTGATTTGTTTATTGAAACAGTCTCTTACTTTGTAGCCCCAGAAATACTGTCCCCAAACCCAGTCATCCTCCTGCCTGAGCCTCCCGCATGCTGGGAGTATCTACGAGCAACCACCCAGCCTGGCTTTCTCTGACTCTTGCACAGTGTTTATAAGAAGGGGTCACTAGGCTATCGGTTGTCCAGGTTTCTCTGTATAAAGGAGCTTAGGGTCACTGAGGTAGACCAGAGTAAGCAGCTGCCTTCCTCTGTAACCCCATTGCTAGAAGCCAGCCTTGCTCTGGGACTTTCCCAGGCTCCTGGCTCTGAACTCAGCAGCATGCTGCACACAGCCCTTGAACCCACACCTCATAAGCAGCTTCTTTCACAGGGGCCAGCAGCCACTGTGAGCAGATGGAGGGTTTGCTCGCTCTCCTTGGTGAGAGCAGTGACTCTGCCCCTCCAGAGAAAGCAGCTTTCCCCCAGAGTGTCCGCAGCATGTGGTCCATGCCCTTACCCATCCTACACTTCTCTCTCCTCTTCTTGCCAGCTTCTCTTCAGAGGCTTCAAGCCCGTGCTATGTTTTCATGCTTCGAAGCGGGTCTGATGCTCGTCTCGTTGCTATGACAACTGACACAAGCAACTCGAGGGAGAAAGAGCTTATTTCAGCTCACAGGTTGAGGGGTCAGTCCGCTATATCGGAGAAGGCATGGTGGAAGAAGCGCGGGGCAGTGAAGTGGAAGTTTCAGGTTGTGTCACGTGCCAAGGCAAGACCTGTGGGAGAACATGGGATGTTTGAAGAGAGTATAAGTAGTAATGGGGAGCTTGCATAGCTAGCCTTGCAATGCTTTGTTGGTCTCGAGTCTTCGCTGATCAGAGAAACATGGCAGAGAACTTCTCCTAGAAATGTGTCTGGTTCTGGTCGCTCCCACAGGCTCCTGCTGATTCGGCGGAGGCCTGGCAGTTTCTGCTGGATTGTGCCGCTGCTGTTGATCCATGTTTGGTATCCTGACACTACTGAACCGGACGCTGATATCCTGACAACAAAGGTTGCAATCACCCCACCCCCCCAAGAACTACTTCTAAGCAGGCATATTTGCCATCTTTTCTCCCCTAGTTTTGGATGGTGTGCTAAAAAGGGGGGATCGAAGCATTTGAGAACCCTTATTAAAGTAGGTTTTGAAAAATCTAAGCCTAAAGGGCAGCTGATCACAGCGTATCTGCACTCACAAAGCAGAGATGAATGCCGGTGCTCAACTTGCTGTCTCCTTTTGATTCCTGGGCATCAGATCATGAAATGGTGTCTTCATGTTTAGGGTGGTTCTTCCCATCTCAATAAACTCACTCTACAAACCTCCTCCCCAGAGGTTTGTCTTCTAGGTATCTCTAGATCCTATTGAGTTGACAATCAATAGTAATCACCATAAGGCATTTGCTCCTATATACGATATGGGTCAAATATGCAATAGCTCTCTGTGGAGCAAAGTTTCCAGAATGAATGAATGAATGAATGAATGAATGATGGAAGATTGCCTGCAGACCCCCTTCTTTATCTCACAGATAGAGCATGCTTCCTCTTCCTCCAGGTTTTATCATCTCTTCCTAGTATGGCTAGGCAAACTACCCAAAACAGTCTACGTTTTGGGGGCTTTACCAGCACAAGGCATCATGGTTGATCTGTCTGTTCCACTGCTTTCCATGACTGCTTGCTGCTGAACCTTTCTCCCTTAAGTACCACAAGGAGTATGCTACTCTAGAGCTACAGCGAGCTTGGCCTCACAGTGTCCTCAAGGGGTTCCTCTAGCCACTGGGGTCAGGGGTGGAATTGACTTCCCACCAGCCCTGGGTGGACTGGCTGCTATAAGGAGGAGCTGATGATGAGACCAACCTTCAGAGGCAAAACTCACTTCCACCCCATGGGCCAGACAAGAGTGTCACCATGATGGTTCATTTTGTTCTGTCTATACTGGTGGTGAGACATAACTTCCAGGTCTGTCTGTGGGGTCTCTCTGGAGAAGCCTCTGAGTTGGAGGACTGAGGAAAGAGGCTTACCCTCATTGATACAGTAGTGTGTAGTTCTCAGGGTCCAGCTGGAACACAGGGGATAATGCAGGCTGAACATACTTTCTCTGCTGGAGCTGGGAGCCCTGTTCTTTCTTACTGTCAAACCCCATGCTCCTGGTGTGACCTCCCGGCACAGACAGCACTGGCGCCCTGGTCAGCAGCCCCCACATCACGCATTCTCTGGACTTCCACCCTGAGAAGGGTGTGAAGGGGCTTCTTAGCCTCTGTCCTTGTGCGCCGGCCCCCGCAGCAGAGTCCTTCTGCAGACCCATGCGTTTCTCTTGCTGATTGCTTCTCTGGAAAATTTTGATAAATGTGGTCACTTGGCCCAAGGCCCAGCTTTCCCACCAGGATTTCCTGGTCTCTTCTTCTGTCAGACCAAGTTCTGGTCAGCAAGCAATGCTTGTCTCTCCTGATGACTGAGCCTCAAGCAGTGCGTTCTTGGTCTGCCCAAGTTAATTCCACCTCCCCTTCTCTCCACGAGCTTGCTCCCAGCAAGCAGTAATTATTAGACTTTTCAAAACTAGCAATTATTCTAATAAACATATTTTATTCTTGTGCATGCTTTATGCACAGGGTGGAACTCCTGGCTTTCTGTATTTATCAATTATTTGCCTGGATTAAGTTTTAAATTAAATTACATTTATACCATTAGTCAGGTGGAAGGCGGAATAAAGTGGCTGCGGCAGGAAGCATCTTCGGTATTGAATGCGAGGACAGCTGGATGGGGTATGGATGGAGCACGGGTGGAGCAAGGGTGGAGGACAGGTGGAGCAGGAATGGAGCACTGATGGAACAGGGATGGAGCACTGATGGAGCAGGGATGGAGCACTGATGGAGCAGGGATGGAGCACTGATGGAGCAGGAATGGAGCACTGATGGAGCAGGAATGGAGCACTGATGGAACAGGGATGGAGCACTGATGGAGCAGGGATGGAGCACTGATGGAGCAGGAATGGAGCACTGATGGAGCAGGGATGGAGCACTGATGGAGCAGGGATGGAGCACTGATGGAGCAGGGTTGGAGCACTGATGGAGCAGGGATGGAGCACAGGTGGAGCACAGATGGAGCATGGGTGGATCACAGGTGGAGCACGGATGAAGCAGGGATTAAGGGATCTAAGAATGATCCTCCATTATACTGGCTTTCACTAGTCACTCATAACGGAAGATTCACCATCATTCTTGTCTGTCACCACTTGGAAACTGCAGCCCAGTGTCCTCTAGAGAGAGATTTCTCTAGTTATGTTTTGTTTAATTTATTTAGCAGCAGGGGTCTATGTGGCCTAGGCTGGCCTCAAGCTCACTGTGTAGCTGAGGTTGGCCTTGAGCACTTGATCTTCCTACCTCTACCTCCAGAGTGCTGTGACACTGTGTGAGTGTGTGTGTGTGTGTACCATCATGTCAGCGTCTTAGGATTTAAATCTAGAATATCCATCTTAAGTGTCTGGTCCTCAGCTGACAGTGCCACTTTGTGAAGTTTAAGGAACTTTGAAAGGTGTGGTCTCCCTGCAGGAAGTAGGCCGCCAGGGGCGAGCTTCTGATTACATCTGCCCCTCCTTTCTTTGTGTCAACCCCCGCCTTATGCTCTGTCTCTGATCCAGTATGCAAGGAAGGAGCTGCTCTGTCACACAGTTTCCCCCACCATGTCCTGCCCAAGCAGTTGGAGCGGTCCCTCCAGGGCGTCCAAGCCGTGGACGGAGCCCTCTGTGACCATGAGCCAGAATAAATCTCCCTCTGCTGCCTCGTTTTAGGCGTGTGTCCTATCTGTTAGAAGGCCACTAACACAGAGACAACAGTTACGACACAGGCTCCTGGCAGCATCTCAGACAGGAAACAATCCCTAACAGCACCCGTGAACCAGAGAGTGCACACAGCTTCCCGTGCAGACTTGGAGAGGACAATCCAGATGCAACCAACCGTTGCTCGAGTTTGCTTTAGAAAAACACAGTTTTGGTTAGTTTTCCCTATCCCTTCCTCAACTACCTACCCACTCCTAACCTGCAGAGTATCTACTTTCATACTTATACACTGAAGCACCACCATGGGTCATGAGCATTGTAAAGACTAGAAATCATGTGTTAGTGGGGGAGGGGGCGGAGTGTACCAGAAGAAGGACTAAATCCGGTTCAGTTTATGTTCTCTTGGGCATCAGCAAACTACTGGTTCCATTGGGAGTATAGGCTTCAAGCCAAGGCCCAGTGCAGCAGGGATATCGAAGTCCCAGGGTCAGCTGTCAGAGCTGCAGGTGGGATATTTAGGGGTTTGTCTCTGAAAGCAGAGATGAGCTAAAATACAGACAGACAGGGATACTGTATATAAGCAAGCAAATGGGAGCCACTGATTTAAAAAAAAAAAACCGTAAGCAATGCAAGATGCATGATAGATGCTACAAAAGGCATCACAAGACCTGGGCATGCCAGGGCACGGGGGAGGCGAACACGGGGGTTGAAGTCAGGCTAGGTTACAGGGCAGACTGTCTCAAGGGAGACAAAGCAGCCACCAGGTGCGGGAGTGTGCACTTGCAAATCTCAAGAGTCAGAGGCTGAAGCAGAAAGAAGCTCAAGCAGAAAGACTCCCAGGAGCTTCAGGCCAGTCTGGGCTAATAGAGAAACCCTGTCTCAAACTCTAAACTAAACTAAACTAAACTAAACTAAGAACTTAAACCACCCAACAATCAAGAAGTCAAAAAAGAAGCAAACCATAAAGTTGTTTATAGAATGAACTCAAATACCCACAAACCAGGGCGTTGACTTTTAAAGGTCCAAACAGCTACACTTAAAACTCATCAAAGAGCCGGGCGGTGGTGGCACATGCCTTTAATCCCAGCACTTGGGAGGCAGAGGCAGGCAGATTTCTGAGTTCGAGGCCAGCCTGGTCTTCAGAGTGAGTTCCAGGACAGCCAGGGCTACACAGAGAAACCCTGTCTCGAAAAACCAAAGATAGACTTGATAGATGATAGATAGATAGATAGATGGATAGATAGATAGATACATACATACATACACACATACATACATAGATACATAGATATATAGTTAAATAGATAGAATAAAAATACAAACTATCACAGCAGTCCTTGGCCAGTGAACGAATCTGTTAACTTTCATTTCCTTTTGAGTAGAACCCATTTTCCAAATTCTCACAGTACACATTATATTGCTTTTTTGTTTGTTTGCACAAACATGTTTACTTACTAACCAAAGGAATGATCCTGGGTAAACCAAGTTTGACATGGGTTTCATGTAAAGTGTTTGTGATAAAGAGAACTGAACAGTCATGAAAAATAAAACCCAAGAAGTGAAGCCGTGTGGTTATCTGTGACCTGCTCACTGAACTGAGCTTACTCACGCCGGCGGCTGACGCCTGTCCGGGGTGATGGGGAAGCCCTCACTGCACCTTCTCATAGACCCGAGTGCAGGGGGCGTTGTTGACGACACATTCCACGCCATCTTCCCATCCTCCTGCTCTCTTGTCCTGCTGCCCTTCCCTTCCCACTTCTGGCGACGGACCAGAGCACCATCTGTGAAGGTGCAGACCCTCTCAGTTTTCCTGCCATCAGCTCGTTTCCTCAAACTTCCCTCCACCGCCGTCTTCACCGTGCTCTCGGTGTTGACTTGTTGCCATCACAAGTAATGATACAGTCTGGCTTGGCCACGGCAGCCATCTTCCTAAGAGCCAGTCCTACTCCTCGCTCTTTCATGTACCCCTTAAAGCCATGGCTTTCCAACAGGCGCCACTTCCCTTTGAGATCCTTAAGGCTGGCCATGACAGGCGGGAGAGCACAAAAGCAGCAGAGACGCCCGTGGTGGCGGGGACACTCCATATATTGTTTTAAAAAAAGATTTATTTTTATGTCTTGTCTACATGCGTGTCTATGCACCACATGCGTGCAGGTCCTGCAGAGGTTAGGAGAGTTCCCTAGAACTTGAGTTAAAGGTGGTTGGGAGCTGCCGTGTGGGGGCTGGGTCCTCTGGAAGAACAAGTCAGTGCTCTTAACTGCTGAGCCATCTTTCCTGCCCCGTATATTGCTTTTTATATAAGAAAACTGGGGAGCTGGAAGTAAGTGTGCTTGCCACACAAGTCTGACAGCCGGAGTTAAAGCCCCAGAACCCATATAAAGGTAGGAAGATAAAACCAATTTCACAAAGCTGTCCTGACCTCTACTAAGCACTGGTGAGTGTCTGCCCTTATCTCTCTCTGCCTGCCCCTCTCACACACAGTAATAATAATTAATAAAGTAAAGTTTAATATTTTAAATGTATACCGGCTGGTTCTGTGTGTCAACTTGACACAAGCTGAAGTTATCACAGAGAAAGGAGCCTCCCTTGAGGAAATGCCTCCATGAGATCCAGCTGTGGGGCATTTTCTCAATTAGTGATCAAGGGGGGAGGGCCCCTTGTGGGTGGAGCCATCCTTGGGCTAGTGGTCTTGGGTTCTATAAGAAAGCAAGATGAGCAAGCCAGGGGAAGCAAGCCAGTAAGAAACATCCCTCCATGGCCTCTGCATCAGCTCCTGCTTCCTGACCTGCTTGAGTTCCAGTCCTGACTTCCTTTGGTGATGAACAGCAATGTGGAAGTGTAAGCTCAATAAACCCTTTCCTCCCCAACTTGCTTCTTGGTCATGATGTTTGTGCAGGAATAGAAACCCTGATTAAGACAAATTGTATTTTAAAATTCTTTAATTTTTTGCCTTTAGCGGCATTGATAAAGCCACCGGGGATGGGGGTCACTATGGCCACATGGCCAGTGTATCAGGATCTCAGGCATTTTGTATTGTTTTAATATTGCTGTGTTAATTATTTTGCTTATGGGATAAGGATTTCAGGATTTAAAGTAATTTAAAATAAGCTAGATCAGGCCAGACCAGATGATACATACTGCAATCCCAGCTACTCAGAGGCTAAGGCAGGAGGATTGTAAAGTTGAGCCTTGCCAAGGCTGCAGGGCAACTTCAAACAAGTCTGGGCACCTTAGTGAGACTCTGTCACAAGTAAAAGGTGGAAGAGGGCTAGGGATATAGGTGAAAGGTGCAGTGTTTGCCATATGCCAAACCCTAGTTCAATCCCCAGCAGTGAGAGATGGACAGATGGACAGATGGATTGATGGACAGATGGATGGACAGACAGATGGACAAATGAATTGGTGGACAGATGGACAGATAGACAAACAATTGGACCAGTGGATGGACAAATTGACAAACAGATGGGTAGATGGATGGACAGATAGACAGACAGATGAAATCAAACACATCAAGTAGAGCTGACACCTCCTTTTCTTCCATAACCTTTTTGAGCACAAGGGCTTCCATGTCTGTAGGTGGGCATGGGAGGGCCTCCAGCACAGCGGCTGTGAAGGGCAGCTGTTCCATCCAGGGCATTCTCTGCCCAGGTGGTGTGTAAGGCATCGTATCTGCAGCTGCGAATGTGGTGAGGGAGAGACTGTGTCTTACTGTAGCTTTCTCCCCGGTTCATAAAACCCTGCTGTCATGCAGAAATGGCATTAAATTATTAAAGTGTGAGCCTGCGAAGCAAAAGGAAGGGCTTATGGACATCTCTGTGACTATTAAATCCACTCTGCTCTGGGCTGTGACTTTATTTTCTTAAATCCACGGTGACAGGCCACTCTGAATCACACAGGAGGGCAGCCACTCTGCTCTATGACGTCGTTCTTCTGGGTTTGTAAATCTGTGCAGTCCGCAGGAGAAGGAACGGAAGAGAGAGGAGGCTGGGTGGCCCGGAAGCAAGCAAGAAAGAGGGTGGGCAATCCTCAGACTGCATTTAAGAGGCTACAGTGGGAGACAGAGGTTGCAGCTCAGGTGGTAGAGGGCATGCCCAGCATGCAGAAAGCCTGGCTCTGCGCAGACCAGGGGAGGTGGCGGCACACACCTGCAGACCCAGCACTTAGGTGGTAGAGACAAGATGGGAAATTCAAGTTTGAGGCCAACCTGGGTTATGGAATATATATATATATATATATATATATATATATATATATATATATATATATATTCTCTCTGTGTGTGTATCTTTTTTACCCCGTCTACACATATTGTTTATTGAGAGAAACTTCTCCTTAGCCCACACATTCATGTTTCATGGCTCAGGAGCACAGGTCAGCAATGAACTTCTCTGGAGCTCAATCCAAAGAATTTTTTGCATTCTGAAATCACTTCCCACTCTGAAAGACGCTAGCCTTCCTCATCTCTTCAAAATCTTTCACTGAGTCGTGATTCCTGTAGAAATCGGCGCGAGCCTTCTTTCTTGGTTCAGTCACGCCAAACTGACAGGCAGCAGCGACTCCCAGGGCCACAATGAATGTGCCAACAATATGAACCTGCAGACCCTTGACCAGAAGAAGACCATGCATCTGAGTTTTCGGCAGCTGTGCACCAGAACTCACACTATCCACTGTCCTCTACCAATGTCCTTCCCGGTTCTCAGAGAAATGGAGAGCCTTGTGTGTACCTTTTAAACTTTGTATTTATTACAGTTGTAATATGACTGCGTGGGCGGATGCATATCACAGCATGGTACAGCATTCAGAGACGACGTTTGTGAACCAGTTTTTCCTTCTATCATGGGTTCTGGCATTGAATTCAAGACAGCCAGCTTGTACCACTATCACTTTGACCTGCTGAGGAATCTTGCTGGGCCCTTAATCTTCTAATTCCTTATTGATATTTTCTCTTTGACTCCACTTTTTCAATATACCTTAAATTTTCTAAATGAGGTTTCAAAATATTAATTTAAAGTGGAAGCCTCGGGCCACAAAGGGGGTTGTCCAGCGTGTGTCTTGTCCACCATGGACTAAAATTCTGATCAGAGTGAGTCTCTTTTCTTCTTTCTAAGTCCTGGAGATCAACTTTGTGGCCTCACACAGGCTAGGCAAGTGTTCTACCATTAAACTACACCCCCAGATCTCTTTTTACTTATTAGTCTTGAGACAGGGTCCCTCTAAGTTGCCCAGGCTGGCCTTGAACTCACTCTGTATTCCAGAAGACCTTGAGCTTAGGATCCTTCTGCCTCGGCCTCCTCTCTTCCTGGGATTTCATGGCTGGAGCACCAGGCCCAATTCTAATTTCTTTTGGTTAAGTCTGTGTCTTCCTCAGTCTGCTGTTGACAAAAGACAGGATACACTGTTGCTATTCTATAGAAAAGAAGAGATAGACAGTGTTGCTAAAACTGTCTATATTCCACCTATCCTGTAGCTGTGCTCATTACTGAGACCCTGAAGCCTTAAGTGTGGCTATGAACTTGTCTATTTCCCCTTCTAGGTTTACCACTTTCACCTAAAAAAAAAAATTTTTTTTTTAAAGTCGAGTTATGGCTTCCTCTTGACCTGTTGTCCTCTTTCTTGCGACACAACAATCACTTTCGCTCATTTAGTATGCTAGCCGTGTTTATGGTTGATGGTTTGTTCTATTTTTTATTTTTTCAAACAGAATTTCCCTGTGCAGCCCTGACTGTCCTGGAAGTTGCTCTCTAAACCACAAGGCTACTGAACTCACAGAGAGTCCCCTGCCTCTGGCTCTCAAGCGCCTCCACCACCACAGCTGCCGCTGCTACCACCTGACTCTGGCGTATTTTTATTTCAGATATTGGGTTATCATCTCTCCAAGTTCCACGCAGGCCTCGCCTCTTTAATTTCATCCTTATTCTTTCTTCTGCTTCCCTGTACAGTAGATTACATTTCTACAGTATCTGGATACCACCGTGTCAAACAGCATCTTCTTTCCTTTTGTTCCTGCTCTGATTTGCTGATTTTTTTTTTTCTCGCTCAAGATCATGGGTTTCCATGTTTTGTTTTTTACTTGCCTAGTAATCTCTGGCTGCATGGTGGACATTGTGGAATTCATACTTTTTGAGGTGTTGGATTTTTTTGATGACCTTTTCAGGTGTCAGACTTCCTGCTGGCCGGGGATCAAGTTACTCTGCATCAGTTCGCTGCCTCCTGGGCTCCTGCTGGCTTCTGTGCAGCAGCTCTCAGACTCAGACTGGCTTATCCTGACCACTCAGGTGATGTTTCCTGGGGGCCACGCCTGATGCTCTGTGTGCAGCCAGGAGTGCGGAGCCTGGGTTGTTCCCTCCCATATGTGAACCCAGGAATGATCGTATCACTGCTCTGCAGAGGTGTTCCCACACTCCACAGTCTATGCACGTGGAGACGATTATCCATCCAACAACCCAAGAGACTCCTTATAGAGGCTTCCAGAACTTTCTCTGGGTGTTCTTTGTTGCAGTTGCTGCTATTGTTCTTTCAAGGCCCTGCCTCAAGCTGGGTGGTGGTGGTGGTGTACTCCTCCTTTAATGCCTGCCCTCAGGAGGCAGAGGCAGGAGAATTTCTGTGAGTTTTAGGCCAGCCTGGACTACAGAGTAGATTCCAGGACAGCCAGAGCAACACGGAGAAACCCTGTCTCAAAAAACAAATGAAGCAAAACAAAAAATATCCTCCTCATAGATTCTAGCCACCTTGCCTTTCCGGGTCTGTTCTCTTCTGGTTCCCAGGACCTCAAACTGGAACACCCTGTACTATAGTCGCCAGCTGCCCCAGGTGCATGCTGGGCAGTTGCAGAGTTAGGTCTAGTCTGAGCAGTGGTCTCTACTCTTGCTTCCCACTGTCCACAAAGTCTTTGTTTATTAAGCTTTTGTTCTGTTCTTCAATTGTGCAGAGGAGATCTCCACCTTCTGAGGCTCATCACGGGTAGAGGTGAGCTCTACAACACATCAGGACTCCATTATTCACGATGTGAAATACACATCTCTCATAGATGTAAAACCGGGTCTGGGGTGCGTACTACAGTCCCAGTATTGGAGAGGTGGGAATGGAGGGGAAGGAGAACTGAGTTCAAGGGCAGCCTGGAGCTATACACGGAGGACCTGTATTGAAAAAGGGGTGTGGGGGAGAGAGGCTATTGAAAGGCTGAGTATGCAGCTCAGGTGATACAGAGCATGCCCAGCACACTCAAGACCCGAGTTCTGCCTCCAGCACTTGGCTGTAATCCCAGCATTTGGGAGACAGAGGCAGGGGTATCAGATGTTCAAGACCACCCTTGGCTATATGCAAACTTGAAAGCAGCCCGATCAGCATAAGACTCTGTCTCTAAACCAACCAACCAACCAACCAAACCAACCAACCAATCATTCAGCACTCTGCAACTGCCCAGCATGCACCTGGGGCAGCTGGTGACTATAGTACAGGGTGTTCCAGTTTGTGGTCCTGGGAACCAGAAGAGATCAGACCTGGAAAGGCAAGGTAGCTAGAATCTATGAGGTAGGATTTTGTTGTTGTTTGTCTTAGTTAGGGTTTCACTGCTGTGATCAGGCACCATGACCAATGCAAGTTTTATAAAAAAACAAAAAACAAAACAAAATAAAACAAAACAAAAAAAAAAAACAAAAAACATTTAATTGGGGTTGGCTTACAGGCTCAGAGGTTCAGTCCATTGTCATCAAGGCAGAAACATGGCAGCATCCAGGCAGGCATGGTACAGGAAGAGCTGAGAGTTCTACATCTTCATCTGAAAGCTGCTAGTGGAAGACTAACTTCCAGGCAGCCAGGGTGAGGGCCTTAAGCTCACACCCACAGTAGCACACCTACTCCAACAAGGCCGCAACTCCTAATAGGGTCACTTCCTGGGCCAATCATATACAAACCATCACATTGTTGTTTTGTTTGCATCTGCAAACACGGGAGGGTGGAGGACAGACAGATGCCCTCATAGCACCAGTCAGGGGGTCTGACGCTTTGAAAGCACTTCTTGAAGACATTTATTCTCGCTGTGATGTGGGAGGCTGGGCTGCTTGAGAACGTCGTGGATGATGAAAGGCCCACTGGAGGAGTCTGAAAAGATCTGACTAGAGAGGTGTGGGGGACCAGGCTTGTCAAACGGTCAGCCACAGGCTCGTGAAGACACCAAACCAAAAGCAAGACTCGAATGGAAGCAGCGCAGTCTGAAAGGATGCACTTGGCCCTGACACCACGGTTCAGGGCCGAGGCACTGTTGACATCACATTTCTGAGCTGTCACAGAGTGAGATGGATTCCAGACGGAGTCACCCGGGAGCGGTCCTGTGTCTCCAAGCATCCCAGGTTTGCTGGTGAAGCAATCCTTCGATCTTTCACTTTGTTATCTGAAAGTAAAGAACAAGAGCCTGGGCGATGGCTCAGATGGGGAAGCATTTGCTTATGCAAGCACAACCCGAGCCTGATCCCCACAGTGGTAGGGTGATAGGCTCCAGGACTGGAGGGGCAGAACGATCCCTGGCACTTCCTGGCCAGCAACCCTAACCTGCATAGGGCTGGAGGCAAGTGAGAGACTCTGTCTCAAAACCAAGGTGGACAATCACCAATGAACAGCATCTGAGGTTAACTCTAGTGTCCAGACATACACAGGTGCCTATGCACCTGCACACACGGACACCTGCACACACGGACACCTGCACACATGGGAACACGCACATGCTCACATTCACAAGTAAAGAAGATGGGTGTAGGATCTCAGCACTCAGGAGCCTGAGGCAGAAATACTGCTAAAAGTTGAAGGGTAGCCTGATCTACATAGTGAGTTTCAGGCTACCCAGGGATACACAGTAAAACCCTGTCTCAAAAAAAAAAAAAAAAAAAAAAAAAAACAACAACAACAAGAAAAAAAAACAAAACAAAAACCAACCTGAGAATGCTTCGCATTGAGGAGCCTTGACACCAAGACTGATGATCTGAGCTGAAGCCGCAGGACCCACGATGGAGGAAGAAAAGAACAGAATCTGCCCTCCAAATACTGTGGCACACGTACTCACACAAAACACATAAATAAACATAATTGTTGAAAGACTAAAGGAGGCCGGGCAGTGGTGGCACACTCCTTTAATCCCAGCACTTGGGAGGCAGAGGCAGGCGGATTTCTGAGTTCGAGGCCAGCCCGGTCTACAGAGTGAGTTCCAGGACAGCCAGGGCTACACAGAGAAACCCTGTCTCGAAAAGCAACCCCCCCCCCAAAAAAAAAAAACTGTCATGAACTGTTTTGAACTGGCGACTGAGGCGGGAAGGAAGCCTTGGACACGGAGGCTAGGTTATACTAGTATTTATTCATAAGCAACAACAAGCAAATAGAAAGTGAAATGGGGTCGCATCCATTCACATACACATTTCACTAACCTCCTGTCTGGCCGACGGCGCGGCTCAGTGGCAGTGTGTCAGGTAGGTCGAGATGTGGTTTTGGGTCCCGCTGGAGCTCGTGGTGCACTGCGGCTATCGGTGGGCATCTGGAACGGGTGGCCTGCTCCTTGGGGAAATAAGCTGGTCTCAGCACGAAGGGTCTCCTTTGGGCTCCGGGAGGATGAGCGAGTTGCAGTTGCTAGACTGGGGTATTTAAGCCGATTTCCACCGCTCAGGCATTCATGCATTACGTCATGGACCTTTGATTTTATCACCTCCATTTGTACACTCACCGAAGTTAGGGCATTTTGCCTTATCACATTTCACACACACATACACTCTGGGCTGTGCAACATTCATTTCTTTTACATTGCTTACATTTATTTCTTACAGGTGTCCCTCATTGGTAGAACACTTGCCCAGCAGGAGGGCAGCCAGGACGGTTATGCAAAAACCCCAGTTTAGAGCTGGAGTGTATATCTGGTGTTAGTCACAAGATATATATATCCGGGGCGCATCTCCCCAGGGTTACAGATCTGCCTTATCTGGCCTCATGATGCCAGACACCATAATATGGTCCAATAGCGGGATGTACCCCGGATGGCGGGCTCTGTGAGGACGCCAGAGCTGGGTGCATGTGCACATAAGCCCTGCTTAATGGCGCTTACACAGCATGAAATCGACATTGCTTAGCGGCGCGTTCCCTAAAGCACCTATCTTTTAAGTGATGCGTGACTTTAATTGAATACACGGAGAGGGGAATAAAACTCCCTTTATTATCAAAATGAAAGGAAAGGTTTACCTTTTCAAACCCAGGAAGAGTAGGCAATGCCACAAGAAGAGGGCACCTGACACGGAGAGGGTGGACTGCCTGCCGGAGGCATGGGCCACCGGAGCAGACGCCAGAGTCCCTCTCAGCTCCAGCTGCACCATCCCCGGTGTAGCCGGCCAGCTTCTGACTTACATCCAGGCCAGCGCAGCAGATGTGAAGGGCAGGGAAACCTTCTCCATTGGGAAATCCCACAGACAGGCAGGTGGCAGCATGCCTTTTATACGCCCCATCATCTCCGTGGCATTTATTTATATATGTGGTGGTGGTTGGGGCGATGTACACATGCTGCAGCATGCATGTGACTGTCAGAAGACAGCCTGTGAGAGTCACTTCTTCCTCTCTGAGACTATGTGGGTCCTGAAAGTCAAACTGACTCAGGATGCCTTTGCCCACTCACCAATCCATGCTTTCGTTTTTTGAGACAGAGTCTCATACTGCCTAGACTGACCTCTAGCTAGTTTTGTAGCCAAGGATGAACCTGAACTATTTATTGATCCTCCTGCCTCCATCTTCAGGGAGCTGCTGGGATGGTTGGCTTATGCAGTGCTGGGGACGGAACCTGAAGGTTAGAGCATGCTAGACAAACGCTTGACCAATGGAGGGCCCTCCATGGCACCAACAACTCTCTGTTGACCTCTTCGTTGTCCCTGCCCAGCACTGACACTTAGGCAGCACCGTCATCTCTGTTTCTATACAGGTTCTAGCTGTGGAGGCAGCAGACGAGCCCCTAGAGAAGGGCTGGTTTATCAGTTTATAAATTTATCAGGAATAAGACTCATTTACTTCAAAATCAACTATGCAAACAAACAAACAAACAAACAAAAAACAAACGTGGCATCAGTTGTTCTAAGCAAGTTGCCTGCTCATAACCTGCAGGTCACTATTCAAGTACTCAGTGCCTGCCTGTCTCAGGTGATTATGCCCAAGGACTGTTGGGGCAGATTCTGCAGTCTGGACCTCTCAGTCTCCCAATTCTCCATCCCTGTCTGCCCTGGGCAATATAATGGTGCAGTATCTCAAAGGTGTGTATCTCTGATTCCCAAGCACCTGACTCCTACATTGTAAATGAATCCGGGGTTATTCTTAGTCTTTAGTGAAGAATCCACCTCCAATCCACCAAGCCACCATCCCACCCACCTGCTGTGTACACAGCTGGAAGGCGGGGTCTATCTTCTGCATTCTCTACTGATACATTGTTGTCATGCAGAGTGAAATTTAGGGCTTGCGAAGGAGCCCACACCTGTAATCTGAGCACTTGGGAGGTCCAGGCAAGAGGTTCACCCAAAATTGGAGCCCAGCCTAGTTTATTTAGCTACTTCCAGGTCTGCCAGGATTTCAGAGCAGAAAAAAAGCTATCTTTGAAAAAAACAACAAAGCCAAACAAACAGACTAGAACTTGACTGATACTCTTGCAGTTATCTTTATGTCAACTCGATGGAGGTGAGACTTTGAATCGTTTACCCTTAGCTACTCAACGAAAATACTCAGGAATCTTAACCAATCAAGAGCCCAGACTCTAGTAGCTCCACTAGGCAAGACTCAGCCACCTTTCCTTTCCATCAGTGGAAGAGACAAGCAGAACGGCTGAAGGCAGAGAGTGGGAGATCTAATCCACGTGTCGGGGAAGAGGGGACAGATAACGGTCTGCTTGCCTTTGGAGACACTAACATGAACTTCAGATTTAAACTGAGAAAGAATGGAGGTGGGGCACAAGGTCTGTATAATTAACCAGTCCTGGTCAAGGTGTGAACCCACTCATCTCAGCTTTGCAATCTAAGACAATCTAAGAGAGTCCTTAGTGTTTGAAGGGACAGTGGCTCTCAGGAAATGAGAGTGAAACCTCGCCCTCATAGATAATTGCCCTCATAGCAGGGTTATTCGTCCTTGAAACTCTGCTATTCTTAGACTAGGTGACCGCAGGTGTGGGGCAACGGCTCATGTCAGTCTTAAAGGGAGGTGAGGTAGGCTAGACAGTCGTTCCTTGAGGGGTTAACATACATATACAGAGTCAAGCATATAGGGGATACCAAGGTATAGGAGATACCAATGCAGTAAAGACAGAGGTGCCAGCTTCATCCTGGGCCCAAGCGAGAAGTCAGAGCTTCTTGGTAGATACAGCGCTGAGTGCCTGGTACTGGACTGTCCCTCTCCATACCACTTTAAACAAGCACGCTAGATAATTACCCCATTAAACTGGTCCTGTAATTGCTTTGACATGACTCTGGATGAAACCTCTCTCCAAGGCTTCAGAGGGGCTCTGGGCTCATTGCCTGGTCCTTGGTTGGAACCAGCTGTGGCACGACCCATTTTTAAGGGGTCCCTCTCCAGGCCCTCTCTCTAGGGCTCTCCACTATCACCACCCTGCAGAGGCTAAATGCTTTCTTCGCTTGCCTGTAACCATGGCTGTCGCTGTTCTCTTCTCTGCCTCAGACCTCTGGACGTGTTGTTCATGCTGGTCTCTTTAGAGTCTGACTGAGGGCCTCTTCTTCATAAGACCCATCTTGTCTAGCATCCTCTGACAGCCTGGATCATTTCTTTTTGTCTGGGTACGCAGTGTCTGGCAGAGGTCTCCTTTGCTAACAGAGGTGCAACATTGGTGTGGTTCCCCCCCCCCATCCTCCCCCCCCAACTTCCTCTCCCGCCCCTCTACAAAGGCACGTTAAGCAGAGCAAAGCATTCGCAGGAGCTGAATTTGGTCACCAGCATTTCAAACACAAGAAGCCCACAGTGTGTAGTTTTGCTTCTCTTTTCATTATTTGCAGACATTCTAGGCCCAGCACAGACCAGTAATAAACACCTGTTAAAATAATTGATTGATTGACAGCCAGCTGGGCCCGCCGGATGTTTCTGTCTGGCCCCAGTGTCTGGGATTTTTTTCGTTTTCAGTAAAAATTGTAATTATTTTCATTGCAACTCTTCACCAGATTCCCCGCCTTTGTCTCATATTTTCTTCTAACTTTTCACTTGGAAATGCTTACGGCGTAGATAAAAGGCCTTGAGGAGCGAAGAGAGGTGGCTCCGGCTTGCTTGCTGCCTGACTCAACAGTAAGTGTTTCCATATGCATTTTCTCTTTCTTTCTCTGTCTCTATGTAGTATTCACGAAGCTCTCTATAAATATAAAGACTTTTTTGCTGGGTCATTTGAAAGTAAGATGCAGACGTTCAGACATCTCTCACAAATACACCAACACACAGTTCCTGAAAAGGAGGACGTTTTCTGCATAACCACAGTAATGTTGACCCAGCCAAGGAATTAATAATCATCTCAAAACATAGCCCAAGAGCCTTCCACTCATTCTCCAGTTGCAGAAGTTTGCTTTGGGGACAGACAAGGACGACCTTATGTTGAGTTCTGTTCTTGTTCCTACACACCCATTAGAGAAGTATATCCTAGAGTCACATTCTCTGATTCTGAGATGGTTTGCTCAGACTCAGGGAGGTAGTTTCCACAATGGCAGCCCAAAGCCTCCATAGCACCTCATCTCCTCATGCCCCAGGAAGGCTTTGCACTTTGAAAAATCACTACACAAAGCACAAAGCAGGGTATCCACACAGGCTTCTCTGAATCAGCCGGAAGCCTAGGTCCACTGGGAAATGAAGGCTGGGTCTCCAGAAGCAGGCTTAAACTTGGGGCATCCTGCTTCTGTATGAGGGGAAGTAGAGTCTCCTGATGCTGAAGGGACGTTACCCCATGGCCCGGACTTTGCTTCAGAATACAGAAAAGGAAGTGTACAGGAAAGGCATCCTTTAATGTGGACATGCGCAGTGTTGTACCTTGGACATCCTGATTCCTACCTGGCCCAGGTGAGAGTGGCCTAGATCTCAGGGCATCATGGAGGCAAAACTGCTCTGAGTCCTGAACACAGTTGGGAAGAGAGCAGACAGGAAGACAACCCCTCAGCACACAGCAAACATGGCCCCAAGGGAGCAAGAATGACTAGCGATGACATGAGGCGGGCTGTACGTCACCTCAAAGTCCAGGTTGGGGATCAGACTATGATACCTCAAAGAATGGCATGTTGATCTGAAGGAAGAAGGCTCAGAAGCTAGGTCTTTAGTTCCTGTGCCTCTCTCTCCTGTCCCCCAAACCCCCCACCCCCATTCCTTCCAAGCAGCCAGAAAAAGCAGAATTCCAGCTCTTCAGGCTAGAAACCCCCTCTCCCAAAGCCCGTGACCCCCATACCTTCCTATGTAGGATCTGGGGAACCCTCCGAGGATCTACTTTGTCCAGTTGTAGATCAGAAGACCCTTACTCCAGCAGGAGTCCTGCCACATGTTTAGGAGGAAGGAACACAGCCCAGAAAGGCCAAAATCAAACCTAATTACAGACCTCACTGGGCCTTCAGCTTGGCCTGTAAGTCTCCCTCCCACATGACACATGTCTGTGAACTGTACAGTTTTGTTGAATCTATGATAAATAGGGCATTTTCCAGGCTGGACCCTTAGCTCAGTGAATAGTGTTTGGCTAACCTGTACGAAACACTGGGTTGCAATCCTAGTACTATATAAACTGGGTATGTTGGTAATTCTAGCACTCAGGAGATGAGGGTGGGAAGGTCAGGGGTCCAAGGGTCATTCTTTATTAAAAGAGGGGGTTTGAGACCAGCCTGAGATAACTGGCTGATTTTGAGGTCCTATCTCAAAACAAAACAACAAAAACAAAGAAATCAAGTCTGGAAGTCTATTGTGAAGCCTCCCAGGACACAGAAAAAGTTCTGATAAGGTAAATCTATTCTGCCCTGTTCTTGCTGACCCACCCGCTGATACCAAAATGCTGCGTTGTTATGGAGAGGCCCCCATCTAATGGCCATTTGCCCTGCAGCCTGGACGCTTCAGCAAGAAAAGAACAATTCAGAATTACAAGGGGCCACGTCACTAACCATTCAGCTTCCAGCCACATTCTCCCCATAACCCTGGACCTAGGGAGGCGCCAGGGAGGCTACCGGAGAGTTCAGGAGACAAAGAACCTCTTCAGTGTGGGGACAGACCCTCTCGGGGTTTGCCTGACACCCTCAGTGACCTGGCAGCCCTTACATCGGGAACAGGATTGCTTCCATGTTCCCAGGAGGCCGCAGATCCATCTGGTGAGAGTTGTCCTGCCTGATATAGTTCCAGTCACAGGGCTCTAAGAACGGGGGACGGTGACTTACAACTAACTGCCCATTGTGGTTTCAGACTCTAGCACACGGAGTAACTTTTCTCAACACTCTTCACAGAGAGTTGGGGTGAAAGAAGCAGCGTTTGGCATCCTTTATTTTTGCTGAAAAGCAATTTGTCTGTGGACCGTGCATACAGCTTCATTGTACAGCCTGTCGGCCCTTCTGGATGCATCCCCGCACCAGCTCCGGGTCTCTCTGGTCAGCATGCTGAGCAGTAGAGGTGAGCAGTGCGGTGTGGTCAAGCACGCACTCACCACCTACGCTCTGGCTCCATCATCCTTAGAGCTGATTTCTGGAGGCGACTTCCCCGCACACTGCACCAAGAACAAACTAGAGTAGTGACCGCCTTGTCTGTGACTAGCGCCCAGAATACAGTGAGCCTGACACCCAGGCCTACGGGTTCAGGGTGATGGAAATCTTTAGCCTAAACCTTGGTGATACAGCACTTCTCATTCGCAGCACAAGTTGGGAAAATTTCTGGCCAGGCACAGAGGGTGGTCGCCATCATGCCTTGTGTCACTAAGAGCTGCTAACAGTGAGACATTAAGGTATCCTCCTTATGAGCTCCAGCCTCAGCGGCCCCTGGGAGCATGGTGGAACCTGAGAAGGACGTTTTAATATCTTGACAAAAGCCTCTGTGTACGTGTGGTTTAGATTCCGAGAGGGGAGAATTCTGATTGGTCAGTTTTGATGCTTGATATTCTTCTGCTCCTAGAGCCTAGAGACTTGGCACAGGCAGTCTGAAGACTTGAGCTCTATCCCAGCACCCAGGGGAAAAGCCAGCAGGTCTTTGAAATCCCAGTACGGGGACAGTGAAAGCAAGTAGAACCTTCACACTTACAGTCCAGTCAGCCTACCCCACTTGACAAGTTTCAGGTCCCAGTAAGAGACCTTGTCAGCCACCATGAGGTTGACCTTTGGCCTCCACAGGGTGTGTACACACACTCCGACAGCCACAATACATCTTGTTTCTATTCACACAGTCATAATTTTATCTACTTCCTACACAGCAATATTTTAGGACAAAACCCAGATAACCATTATGAAAAGTCTCTGCTACATGGTGCTCACCAATCCTGGCTCCCCGTGGCTCGGATCAGGGCTGCTTCAACTCTTTCTACTTGTGACTATCTATAAAGTAGTATACAATTCAAACATTTGCTAATAATACATCATAAAGAAATTTACTTGAAAACGATTCTCCATCTGTCATCTATCATTTTACCATTTATTAAAAACAAGAGAAAAGTTTCATACTCGGGAGACTAATGTGTTAAAGACTAAATGTTGGCAGAGCGTTTGATACTTCAGGACACTGCACATCTTCAGAGTTTTTCGGAGTTCATCAATATTTTGATTTTATAATCGTCAATGCTATGAGCTCTGCCTCACATAAATACACAGTACAAAACAGAATAAGTATGTTCAGAGACATTTCAGAAATTGGGAAATTCAGTCCTAACCTCAAGCCAAAATTCATTTAACAAATTTTTAAATGAAACTCAAGTTAGCGTCTCGAATACAGGTTTTTAAAATCAACACTCTAATGCAGCCTAGAGATGACACCAATTGGATACGTGCTGGGAGAGATGGTAGAAAAATATTAGCAGTCTTTGTTCCCTGTGATTAAGCCATCATGTTTCTACTGAGTCAGAAAACTGGATTACAGAAAAATGTAATCAGTTCATAGCATGCAGAAGCTTGAATCTGAGCCTAGGTGTTCCAGTGTTTGGTTGCTGTTGCGTGACATCACTGACTGGCGTGACATCATGCACGGCACACAAGCATGTGCTTTGTGTGCAGAACCCAGGCTGTGGTGAAGTCTCATGACATAGCATGGCCAAAGCACAGCCAGAAACAACTCCGACTCATCTCACATTTGATTCTGATTTTTTCTCATTGCGCATTTTGAAAACTTTCATTGTAGCCAAATTTTTGGTGATCTCCACATTCATCCTTTGTCATCACCCTCCTCCGGTTTCTTGAAGGTTTCTCTGTGTAGCCCTGGCTGTCCTAGAACTTGCTTTATAGATCAGGCTGGCCTCAAACTCAGAGATCCTCTTGCCTCTGCTTACAGAGTGCTGGAATTAAAGGCGTGCGCTACCACGTCCGGCTTCCACATTCATTCTTGATTCACAGTTTTCAGATCCTGAGGCTCAGATGCGGTGAGTGGTCCAGAAGGCTGCAGCAGCGGTACTGGAGCCGTGCTCACGTGTTCCTAAAAACACATTTCTGTTTCTACCCAACGACTAGTCAGGGAGCAAAGCCCTTCTGGCTTCTGGAACGAGAACATTAGATTGTATGTGACAGCTCGAGAACTGTGCCCTGCCAGGGGGGGCAACAACACTCATTGCTTGACCCACGACGAGCACGCAAACCACACCCTGCATCTCCCGTGTAGAGGCCCAATGCTGTGCATCCCTCACAGGCCAGTCTCTATGTTCTGCCGGCTTGAAATGAAGCTAACTGTCAGGATCCAGCAACTACAACTACTTTTCAAAGCAAATGCCTTAAAAATTACAGGGAAGTTATAGCAATAATGTGGAAAGCTCACCCAGGGTACCCAGATCCCCCGAGGCTGGAGTTACAGATGGTTGTGAATCTCAGTGCGGATGCTGCAAATCCATCTGGGTCCCCGCAAGAAATGAACTCAGCCACCGAGCCAACTCTCCAGCCCTCGACACCGTGACTCTTGAGCCCGGGTTTTCTCACCGAACCATGGTGATTGGCTAGACAGCAAGCCCCTAGATTTTCCTGTTTCTGTTTTCCTGGCGCTGGGATTAGAGATGCGTGCTAGCGTGTCAGGCCTTTTGTGTGGATGCTGCAGATCCCAAACAAGGTCTCCATGCGAGCGCAGCCAGCACTTTACCCACTGAGTCATTTCCACAGCACCTTCTGTGTGTCTGCGGCAGAGGTGACACCCCAGTCCTTCCCCTGTCATCAAGAGAGTTTCCCTCTTCTCCGCATGTTTACCCATCCTGACCAGTATGAGCTCACAGGTTTAGAGTTTCTTCAATATGTTTTGAAGGGAGCATCTTAAGTTTAGTGGGGGTGGCTGGTACTGCAACCTGCCCCCCATGCTATCCTGACACTGGGATGCTAGCCTCTCTCCTTTTTTTCCCCCTGCCTTTCTTGACTTTCTGTTAGAGTGAGATGTCCCAGACGCATCCAGGTACTCTCCAGGGAAGCAGGGCTTAGAGTGGAGCATGGCGTGGTCTCAGGGGATGGAGCTCTGGCACGACTTGGTTTCTTTTCCTGTTGCTGTGATGAAACACTCTGATGAAGGCAACTTGAGGAGGAAGGGCTTATTTGCCTCATAGTTCAGGTGACCGTTCATCATGGCGGGGAAGGCACAGCAACAGGAGCCCGAGGGAGTCGAGACGCAAGAGAGGCTTGAACGCATTCAGGTACTTCTCTCACTCTCCCCATTTCATGAGCGCTCCCAGATCCCCTGCCCAGGGAATGTGAGGCCTACAATTAAGATAGGTCTTAATGCATCAATCAGTGTAATCGAGATAATACCTCAGAGGTATAGTCAGAGTATAGCCAGAGGCTGGTCTCTGAGGTAACTCTAGAGTCTGTCATATTGACGACACCAACCACTACAGGGTGGGAGGTGTGCTCATGTCAGCTGGCTGCAACTGACCAAAGCCCATATGTGTATCTATATCTGTATCTATCTGTATCTGTATACATAAACACACACATATATGTGTCTATATCTGAATCTATCTGTATCTGTATATATAAACACACACATATGTATCTATATCTGCATTTGTTTCTATCTGTATCAATCTGTATCTGTACACGTAAACACACATACATATGTATGAATATATTTACATTGCTTGAATATTAAGGGTGGATGTGTGTGAAGAGAGTTCACCCTTAGCTTTGAATCTAGTCTGTAGGAACATTCTTTGCCTTTCTCTGTTCTCAAATAATGAAATTCCTAATTCCCCAAACAACAGCTTTACAATTTGCTGGATGACATAATGAATAAAATTGTTTAGTTTCTACACCCATTACGCTGGAGAAAAATAAAAAAGACAATATAAGGAAGGGTCAAAGCTCTTTGCAGTTCTTTTATTCTCTAGGCTGAGACGTAGAAAGTCCAAGCACTTCGTTTAAACATTACGAAAAGGCTGGGCATGGTGGTGCATACTAACCATCCTAGAACTGGAGAAGCCAGAGGCAGACAGAACAGGAGTGCCCGGTCATCCTTGGCTTCACTGCAAAAACTAAATGAGGACAAATATTTATTCTTTGGTTCCTTTATGTTCTTTACTGGCAGCAGATGAGTTCAGATGTGTGATTTGGGATTTCATTTTTATGTTCCTCTCCAGTGCTTTTTTTTTTTTTTAATCTTTGTATAATTCTTTTTTTGAGGCAAGATTTCATGTAGCCCAGGATGGCCTCAAACTTGCTATGTAGCAGAGGATGACCCTGAACTTACACGCGTCTTGCCTCCCCCTCCAGAGTGGTGGGATTACAAGCATGCACCAGCAAGTCTGGTTTGCGTGGTGCCAGGCTGGAGTTCAGGGAATGCATAGGTGAGCGCCCTGCCCTACCCCCTGAGCTACACTCCCTCATTTCCTGTTTTGACTGTGTAGATGATTGTCAAACAGAAAAGATTCCGAGAGGCGGCTCCTCCCGTTGCGGGGGTCTTTCTCTAGGAGTCCTTGTGGCTCACTGATCTTTCCCTTTCTTTCTTGATGAGACAAAGGTCTCGTACTATAGCCCATGCTGGACTTGAATTTACTATGTAGCCGAGGCTGGCCTCAATCCTCCTGCCTTAGCTTTCAAGTGCGTCAATTCACAGTCACGAGACACTCTCTATACCCAGCTTTGGCTCGTGAATCTTACTGTTTTCTGATTTATCATTAGTGTGTGTTTTACCCAAACAAGCAGATATATTTATGTTTTCCTATTTTCTTTCATTTTTATATATATATGAAAAAACAGCATATGATAATGCTCTCTGACACTTGCTTTTTTTTTTTTTTTTTTTTTTTTGGTATCGTAGCGTGTCCTGGAAATCACTGTGTATCTGTTCGCAGAAGTCTGCCTTATTCTTTTTTATAGTCTCGCTGACAGTGTTTTGTCAAGCTTTTGAGGTTTTGCCAGTTTGTCGGGGGATAAATACTATCTCTGCAGTTTTAATTTGAAACGGAGTGAAACTTAACATCTTTGCACACACTTGTGGGCTCTTTTTAGAGCGTTACTGGGAATTGTTTATAGTTTCTCCCATTTCTTAGAGAACCCCCCTCTTAGTGTTTAAGTTTTTTACATACCAGGAATATCTTTCCTTTACCTACGTATATGGACATAATTTCCTTCAATTTGCCATTTGTGGACATCTCTATTTTTGAAAAACACATGTAGTCAAACCTGACCAGTTCAATCACTTTTTAAAAATGTGTGTATGTGTGTATGTGTGTGTGTTTGTGTATGTATGTGTATATGTGTATGTATGTATGTGTGTATATGTGTATGTATGTGTGTTTGTGTGTGTATGTGTGTATGTGTATGTGTATGTGTGTGTATTGTGTGCATATGTGTGTATGTGTGTGTGTTTGTGTGTATATATGTGTATGTATGTGTATATGTGTATGTATGTATGTGTGTATATATGTGTATATGTGTATGTATGTGTGTTTGTGTGTGCATTTGTGTGTATATGTTTATGTGTGTGTGTTTGTGTGTGTATGTGTATGTTTGTGTATGTAAGTGTATATGTGTATGTATGTATGTATGTGTGTATGTGTGTTTGTGTGTGCATGTGTATGTGTGTGTGAATATGTGTGTATGTGTGTGTATTTGTGTATGTGTGTGTAAATGTATGTATGTATGTGTGTGTATATGTATGTGTGAATATGTATGTATGTGTGTGTATGTGTGTGTGTGTATATGTATGTACGTGTGTGTATGTGTGTGTGAATATGTGTGTATGTGTGTGTATTTGTGTGCGTGTATGTGTGTGTATATGTATGTATGTGTGTGTATGTGTGAATATGTGTGTATGTGTGTGTGTATATGTGTGTATGTGTGTGTGTGTGTGCACGTGTGTGTATGTGTGTGTATATGTATGTATGTGTGTGTATGTGTGAATATGTGTGTATGTGTGTGTATATGTGTGTATATGTGTGTATGTGTGTGTGTGTGTGTGCACACGTGTGTGTATGTGTGTGGTATAAGCACACATGTCCACCAGAGGAGTTCATCTGGTGTTCTGCTCTGTCGCTCTCTGCCTTAGTTCCGTGAGACAGGGTCTCTCACTAAACCTGGGGCGAAGCTGGCAGGCAGCAAGCCTACCATCCTCCTTGTGCCCACAGTACGAGGGTTGTAGATATGTGTCCCCACACATGGCTTACTCAGCGCTGAGATGGAACTTCATGTGTACTAAGCAAGCACACGGAGGACACAGGATGTCTGAAGGATATAAACAGGAGTCGATGGCCAGCGGCGGGGGCTGAGCTACGCTTGCCTATAGAGCTAGCTGTGCAACGCTCGTGGGTCACCAGACTTCTCTGATCTTGCTTCCTTTAGAGAAGGACAGCTGAGAACTTCTGCTAGTGCTCCTCTTGGTCCCTCCTCTGACTTGTGCAGAGGCTGAGGCCTTGTGTCTCTGCTAGGCCGTGCCACCGTTGCTGATTCCTGTTTGCTATCCTGACTCTACTAAACTAGACCGCTGGCGTATCCATGAAGTGTTTGCTGCTGGATCAAGCTGTTGCTGATGACCTGTGAACTGAACTGCCCATTTCCAGGCAACACAGACAAGAGTTACTCCAAAGAACCTTTCTAAACAGATCCACTTCTCCCATGGCCTTTCTTTCCCACTACCTCTGGTGGGTGATGGGCTGCAAGGGACGTTAAAGTATTTAAGAGCCATCATTAAAAGTAGGATTTGAAAAAATTACGGTGTGGGTGGGGCTTCCAAACTTGTACAGTTGGTTCATACCTGTTTTTCTGTAGCCCACGAGCCTGCAGGGCGGCTGTGGGGTCCTTGGCTGGCACTCTTGCCTTCAACACTGTGTAAATCCATTTTCTTGCTGCCTTACTTTTTGCATTTCTCTTAGGAAGTATGATCCTGCCTGCTCCATCTTTATGTCTTCCTTGCCTTCGAATTATAACACTGTGTGTGTGTGTGTGTGTGTGTGTGTGTGTGTGTGTGTATGTGGTGTGATATGTGTCTGTGGAAGTCTGTGTGTTATGGCATGCATGTGAAGATTAAAGGAGAACTTCCTGCATGAACTCGCACCTTCCCCCTTGCTGGAGATTTGGTTTCTTCATTGCTAGCTGGCCTGCAACCTTTTCTGAATTCTCTTGTCTCCATCTCCCACCTCATCAGAGGAACAGCTGTGAGTCCAGTCATGCACTGCCTGGTGAGACTTCCAGTGGGTCTGGGGATCTCAGTTCCTTACACTTGCGTAGCAAGCAAGTTATCCACTGAGGCACTGAGGCACCCAGGCCTTCTACTGGCTTAAATAAGAGGTGTCTAATACAAGCGCTAAGGTATGTCTTGGTTATTCCACACCATTTCTGCAAGGTGTGTGTAAGTCACCTTTGATGTGTCATGTTGAAATTTCCTTTACTCCTGGAGTATTTTCCAGATGAAAATTGTTGAAAGCTCTCTATGAACTGGAAAGTACTTTAGGGTGGTGATGATGCTGGGCTCAAACCCAGAGCCTTGCTCATGGCAGGTAAGAACTTAGCTCTGAGTTATATCCCAGCAGAGATTAACCTTTTGGGGTGTATGTGTGTGTGTGTGTGTGTGTGTGTGTGTGTGTGTACAGGATGAGGGTGTTGTTTTGAGACAAGGTTTCTCTGTGTAGCCCTGGCTGTCCTGGAACTCTCTCAATAGACCAGGTTGGCCTTGAATTTAGAGATTACCTGCCTCTGCCTCCTGCTTGCTGACGTTAAAGGTGTGTTCCTGTCCCCACCGGCTCAGATATCAACATTTTAGTATCAACTTTGTTTTACTTTTAAAGTTTCCTTCTCAGGGATTCCCATTCAGTGGACTCGGCTCCTCTTTCCTGGCCCTCAGCAGCTTCTACCTGAACCTTTTAACTCATTTTTGTCATCTTCATGCTCCTCCCTTCCTCCCTTCCCGTCCTTTCCTTCCTCCTTCCCATCTTTCCCTCTTTGCATGTGAATGTGTGTATAGTGTGCACATGTGTATATGCATGTTTGATTGTGTATGTGTGCGTGTATGAATACACGTACACAAAAGCCAGAACTTACATGTTCCTGTTGGGTGGGGACATGTCATACATGTATACATGTCTGTGTGGAGGCCAGAGGTTGACCTGTGGTGTGGTCTTTGATAGCTCTCTACCTTATATACTGGAACAAGGTCTCTTACTTTCACCAAAGCTTGCTGGTTCTCAGCTTGTTGAGCTAGCCAGCTCACCCTAGAGGCTACCTGCCTCTACCTCTCACGCACAGTGTCACAGGTAGGCTACCAAGGCTACCCACATTTTAGGTGGGTTCCTGGGGTTCTAACTCCTGGTCCTCACTTTCATAGCAAGTACGTTAACTGCTGAGCCATCTCTCCAGATTATTATTATTATTATTTCTTCCTCCTCTTCCTCCCCCTGCCCCTCCTCTTCTTCCCCATCTTCTTTGCCTTCTACTTCCTCCTCCTCCTTGTTCTTCTCTCTCTCTGTCTCTCTCTGTCTCTGTTTGTTTGTCTGTTTGTCTGTCTCTCTGTCTCTATCTCTCTGTCTCTGTCTCTCCTCTCTCTCTGTCTCTCTCTGTCTCTGTCTGTTTGTCTGTCTCTCTGTTTCTATCTCTCTGTCTCTGTCTCTCTCCTCTCTCTCTCTCTGTCTCTCATTTATAGTCATCTTCCTGGCTCAGCCTCCTGAGTGTTGAGATTACAGGTGACACAACCACCAACCACCATCAGTCAGTGTGTGTGTGTGTGTGTGTGTGTGTGTGTGTATGTGTGTGTATGTGTGTGTTGGGGAGCATAATCAGAAGAAATGTTAGGATTCCTTTTCCACACTCAGCAAAATGACTACTTTCCTGTTTCGTTTTGGCAGGAGGAGTCTTGCCATCCTCTCTGACTTCTCAGATAGGAAGCAGCTGGGGGCAGGGCTCCGGCTGGGGACTTTCTCTTCTGTCCTCTGCAGTTTTCAACAGATGTTGCTGCTGCTGCTGCGCTGGGGGAGGGGCCGCACTTCTCTTTGGGGTTTGTCCTGCTTCCTCTTCACTCTCTTCACTGCCAGGCCGCTGAGGGGCAACAGTTGTTCCCACTTCTCTGACTTTCCCCAAGACTCTGGGTGTTTTCAAGCCTGTCATCTGCTCAGTATTCTACAACTCTCTTCCCTGGTCAGTGCAGTGCTCAGATTCTAGTACTTGGGACGGAACTTCTCCTTATGGTATGACAGGCCTGTCTTCTGTGAAGGGCATCTGGAGGAATGGGGTGTCTGCTGGAATGGGGTGTCTGGAGGAATGGGGTATCTGGAGGAATGGGGTGTCTGCTGGAATAGGGTGTCTGTTGGAATGGGGTGTCTGTTGGAATGGGGTATCTGGAGGGATGGGGTATCTGGAGGAATGGGGTGTCTTCAGGAATGGGGTGTCTGAGGAATGGGGTGTCTTCAGGAATGGGGTGTCTGCTGGAATGGGATGTCTGGAGGAATGGGGTATCTGGAGGAATGGGGTGTCTTCAGGAATGGGATATCTGGTGGAATGGGGTATCTTCAGGAATGGGGTATCTTCAGGAATGGGGTGACTGGAGGAATGGGGTGTCTGGAGGAATGAGGTATCTTCAGGAATGGGGTGTCTTCAGGAATGGGGTATCTGCTGGAATGGGGGTATCCTCAGGAATGGGATGTCTGGTGGAATGGAGTGTCTTCAGGAATGGAGTGTCTTCAGGAATGGGATGTCTTGTGGAATGGAGTGTCTACAGGAATGAAGTGTCTTCAGGAATGGGGTGTCTGCTGGAACTAAGAGGCTCTTCCCTCTCACTTCTGAGAAGTCTGAGGTTCAGGAGGAGCTCAGAATCCTAGTAGCCCAAGGCTCACTGTGCACATTGTCCCGGATTGGGCAGACTACCTACCGCCCAGGGAGTCCCTTCCTCCTGCAGTCTGGACAGATCTCAGAAATGCTTGCAGGCTCTCAGGTACTGGAAATTCTTTTCCAGACACAGGGACTTGGAGAGTCACAAGGGCACGGAGAAGGTTACAGCGGCCAGAGCTGCTGTCAGAGAACTCTCTGCTGCCTGCTCTATTAAGTGGGTTACGATGCTCACCTCACTCCTTCAAGAAAGCAACCAATAAAAATCGAAAAGACTTAGAAACATAAATTATCATCTATCTCCCCCCTTTTTCATGTTTATTTAAAACCATCACCATTTTTCTCTTAAAAGCAGGTAGGGTTAGCCGTATAAGCAAGTTCCTTGAAATCTACCTTCCCTGTCTTAGCAGACTGCAGGGCAGTGCATGCCTGTTATTCCAAGACCCAGGAGTCTGATGCAAAAGGAGTGCTGCGAGTTTGAGGCCAGCTTGGGCTAGATAGTGAGTTCGAGTCTGGGTTATAGAATGAGACCTTGTTTTTAAAAATAAATTAAAAAAAATAAAAAAGCAAAAATAAAAAATAAAAACCCAAGAACCCACTATTGCCCAAATAGTAAATGAGACAGACAGCGGGCCGTGGCGACCTCTGCAGACTGGACTATTCCAGGTCTTTGGGGAACCGCGCGCCCGCACCCCGCGGTCTCCACCTGCCACTCCCGGGGACGCGCAGTGGGCGGGGCGTTGCTGCCATGGAGACTCTGCCCCGCCCCCGCGCCCGCCCCTCAGCGTCGATTGGTCGCCCTTTGCTCCCTGACCCCGCCGCCGGGCCGCAGCTTCCTGCCGGGCGCCGAGCGCCGAGCGCCGCCCGCCGAGCGCCGCGTCTTCCCGCGCCGCCGCCCCGAGCTCCGCCCGCCGCGCGCTCCGCCCGCCGCGCCGCCAGGCTGCCCGGCGGCCGCCCAGAGCGAGGATGCGGCGGCGCTCGCGGATGCTGCTGTGCTTCGCGCTGCTCTGGGTGCTGGGCATCGCCTACTACATGTATTCGGGGGGCGGCTCCGCGCTGGCCGCGGGCGGGGGCGGCGCCGGCAGGAAGGTGAGTGCTGCGAGGCCTGTGCGCCGACCCGGGCCTGCGGCGGGGAGGCGCCGTGCACGGAGGGTGCTCCCCAGATCGGGGCAGCAGCCCGGGGGGGACCCTGGCCCGGACGCGCGCCTCAAGTTTTCTCCGGGCCCTCAGGCCAGCGGCGCGAGCCCCGGCCCTGTCCGGCTCACCCGGGGCTCTGGGTGCAGCGACTTGTCTCCCGCACGCGGGGCGCGGGCACCCGAAGCCACGTACCGCCCTGCGCCAGGATCTTGGAGGTTGTTATCTCGTTGGCGACACTGCGCTCCACTCCCTGTGCCGGGATCATAGGGACAACCCTTCCGCCGGACTCCCTGCCCCCTGCCCCGTACTCCGCCCAGCTCACCCTGGAGCCCCACTCCCAGCTCCGGGATCTTGGGGAGATCATTGTCACCCGAGACCCTGTGCTCCCCGAGCCACATTCTGCTCAAATGGAACCCGCGACCCTCGCGTCTTGCGCCCAGATCTTGGAGATCTTGGTCGGGCTGGAACCCTGGTGCTCCAGCGATCAGAGGCGTGATTCCGCCCGATCCCCCTCATCCAGCACCCGGGCAGCGAGGACATACCGTGGTCCTGCCAGACCTCCCCTCTTACTTGCTACTGCCCACTTGTCTCTTGGCCCCTCACAGCGGCGGGAACTGCTTAGCCTTTTGCGCTTGCATTTTCTAACCCCAAGTCCCTCCTCGGTGTGTGTATCTGATGGGTTCCGTGGTGAGGCCGTGGGAACCACGGGTCGCTTAGAGCTTACAGGTTCTGATTCTCCGCAGTCGACTCGGCTTGGGTACCGAGTGGACACGGAGCGCGAGGTCCTTGCCTTGGTTGGTGCTGTCTGGGCTGTTGAATTCTCTCCGGAGGGGTTTGTGATGTTTTACTAGCTAATGCGTTTCAAAATATAGTTATCTCTTCCAAAGATTTGTAGCCCTCCTTACTTGATTTTGACTAACACTACACCACCAGTAAAGAATGGAAGTACACCGAATGGTAGTAGACCATGGCCGAGGGAAGTGTGGATAGGGTCTTGAATAGGATGTACTGTGCATGAGCCGACTTTACCCCTAGGCAGACGCTGAATGTCAAAGGCACATGGCTGACTCCCCTTTTCTCTGGCATCTTTAAGTTATTCCTAGCTGCAGTTACGGAGGGAGGGAGGAGGAAGTGTCTTTTGGCTTTGGAAGGGGTTCATGATTCGTTTTTATTTTCAGTAGAGAAAGTGGAAACAGTGTTTCCCAGAGCTTGGCTTGTGTGGGGTCCACGCTGACTCTCCGCCCTGCCTTCTGAATGGTTGGTGTGTCGGGAGCCTCTGCTAGGTTTTAAGCCTAGTGCGTGTGGCTGGTGGCAGCAGCCGGGTTTTTTGAGAACCATGGTGACTCTGAGCAAGTGTGGTTTGTACCAGCTTTGCTTCCCCTGGAGACTTCCCTCGCCTTGGGAATAGCCTGGCTGCTGGCAACGCTTTTTCCCATTCACACAAAGAAAAAGCAAACTGACAAGCTCTGGATCAGCACAGGTATCTGGAAAGGCACCTGCGGCATCAGCCTCCCGGGGAGGTCACCCCACCTCTGGGGGGAGGGTGTCCCCATTAAAGTCCTCTGGATGCCTCCGAGGTTTAAGCTTTAGGTGTGAAGAAAGCCCAAGACCTCTTTGTGATCTGATGGAGACCCTATAGAAAAAGCAGATAAACACCTGGGTTCTGTTGTCAGACATAAGATGTAGTTAGTCCTGGATTGGAGTGTCTTGGTTTAGTGATCTGCAGGGCAAGGGAGTGGTGTGTAAATCGCTGCAGATTTTGAAATTTCAGTAACGCTCCCGTTTATGTAGCAAGGTGGATCCTGAGAGAAGCAGAGGATGCCCCCAATCTGTGGAATGCCGCCTTAAATCCCTTAGTGGGCTTAAACACTAGAAGACTTCCCACATTTAGGTCATCCCCTTGAAATGAGAAATGTGCGATGCCTTTAGCGTGTATAACATGAGTGTGAGGGTAAGAGGAGCGGCGTTTCTGAAAGCCCGTAGATTTTTTTAATTTTTTTTAGCAGTAGGTAGACAGCATTTCTTCTCAGGTTCGGCGCTGAGCGCAGAGGGCTCCTGCTCCATCTTAGTTCTTCATGCTCTGCTGTTCTAGCCCCAAGGGGCCCAGGCGTCAGAGCTGTGCTTTGGGGACTGTCTGAGGGCATCCTGTTAGGATTTCTGCTGCCTCGGCAGCCAGGGTGTGCACTGGGTGCCCCGCCTGCTGGACAACAACTCCGAGAGATGCTGTTCTCCATCTAGCAAAACCCAAGAAGTCAGCTCGCCTCAGACTACAGACCAAACGAACTAAGAAGCCGAAAACCAACTGTCAGCATTTGCTGGGAAGCCGGCTCGAAGCTGGCATTCCGCAGGGCTGAGACTCCCGTTAAAGCAATTTATGCATAATGTTTAAAATTGCATTTCGTTTGTATAGGTATCTCCCCCTGCCATCGTTACCCTTGCCTCCCTAAACTGATGATTTGCACTTCAAGAATGCCTTTCCTTTGAGCATCTTAAGTGCTTTAAAATTTTAATCATGTTAGGTTTCCCTGGGGCCCTGGTATGCTGGCAGTGGATGGAGCTGCAGAGGAGGGAAGGGATTTCTGTTGAAAGGACACTGCCTCTGGCCCAGGGTAGCAACAGGAAGGGTTCCCGGTCTTCTGAGACACTGAGGGCCCCTTCGTGGACTGCCTAAGAGCTTGAGGTCCTGCTCTTCCTGGGAGCTGGCACCTCTGCTGCACCCGGCTCTGGGTGTGGGTGCTTGGCGATTGGCTTGCTCAGTTGTTCATGTGGCTGACTTGGAGGGAGACACTCCCGCCGTGAGGAGGTAGGTAGGTGTACAAGTGGGCCGTGACGGCACGGTGGCCTCAGCTGTGCCGGGGACATGTCGCTTTCTTCCTTTTGGTCAGTGACCCTTCCTCAGCTGCTGCCCACCTCTGCTTCTCCATTCTCTCGCCAGCATTGGAAGAGTAGCATCCTTTTACCATGGCTTTGCTTATTCTTCTAACTTTATTTCTTAGGATTATATGCTATTAGTAAGTGATCAATAACTGATACAGAAAGAAGGAAAGAAGGAAACGAGAGAAAAATTCCCTCGCCCCAGAAAATGGAGTGAGCCAGAATCCTGCGTGCTAGGCCTTTGTTTCTGGCACTGTGCACCCTGGCGTCTTCTTTGCATACTTCCCGGGGGACAGATCTGCAAGGTTCTTTCAGGGTTTGCACTGAAACTTGGGTTCTGTTAATAAGCCATTCGTGGGGAAATCCTGGGGACGCCTGTCACAGCTTTGGACCTAGCTGTGGTGATGTCATGGGTTCCCGGTCGGCAAAGTGGGTGAGGCGGAAAGACCCTGAGGGGAAAGACCACGACGGTGAGAGCACTGAAGCCTCCCCTGAGTCTTGGCAGGATGGGCTCCAAGCTCCCCGCTCTTCCCTGACGGCCGGATAGGAGGAAGGAATAGCTGGGCTTATCTAAGGCTGACCAGAGACTGCCACACAGTGTCCTGACCTTTGTCAGCAGGGGACCAGTGATAGGCGTGCAATTTAAGAAGGGCCATTTGCACGAAGTATGCCACAGGCCTGTCATCCTGGTGCTTAGGGGGGGGGAAGCCGGAGGATCAGGCGTTCAAGGTCACGGTTTCTTCCGCATCACCTTCAAGCTTAGGCCAGGCTGGGCTCTATGAGATCCTGCTCCAAACAATGGAGGGGTGTGTGTGTGTGTGTGTGTGTGTGTGTGTGTGTGGTGGTGGTGGAGGTGGGAAGATTGCCTGCCACACAGCCACATCAACACCTGTAAGATAAGCCTTCTTAAGGAAAATAAAGTTCCTGGCTCCAGAATTCTGTTTGCTGTCCAGGGGAGCGCAAACACGGTAGAAACAGATTGTGACCCACAAACATTAGAAAGATAGCGAGTTATGCCCTGGATCCTGCAGCGAAGGTGAAAACGAACCTGTTTACCAGTAGCTAGGGCCATCAGCGAGGGGGCGTGGGGTGGGGGCGGTGAGGCTCTGGGAGCAGGGAGAGCTTTTCTGAGGCTTTAAGAATGCTGGAAGAAAGGGAGTTTGGGGTGGGGTGGGGGTCGAGAGGTAAGGGGTGGGGTTGTTTGCTGCCCTTCATAGCTGAGGAGAGGTGTGTGTGAGATGCATGCAGCTGCTCTGTTGCTGCCCTGACATAACATCAGCCAAGGCTGCTGTGGTGCTCCTGCCCCAAGTCATTTCTGGGGGTGGGGGTGGGGGTGGGGGGGTGCCTGGTCACTGCGGGGAGACTCAGACAGAGGCCAGGAGGGCTGCAGGTGTTTCCGGGGAATTCTTAGTCTCCTGCAGGCTCAGCTAAATGCACAGGGGGAGTCCTGGGCCTTGGCCCAGCCCTCCCCGGAGGTCTTATCCTTGTCTCGCTGTGCAGCCTGTTTGAGAGCTTAGCTTGATGGTGACATTGAGATTTGCTGGCTAGGCAGAGGGGAGTCATGTATGTAGCCAGGCCAGACAGTCTGGCAGCCACCATCTTTTTTTCTTAAAGATTTAATTATTTTGACGACACCACTGTTCTCTTCAGACACACCAGAAGAGGGCATCAGACCCCATTATGGACAGTTGTGAGCCACCATGTGGTTGTTGGGAATTGAACTCAGAACCTCTGGAAGAGCAGCAGTCGGTGTTCTTAACCGCTGAGCCATCTCTCCAGCCCAAGCCACTGTCTTAATTAAGCACCCGGAGCCTCACAGGCTCTAACTGCTCTTCTTTCCCTGCCCACCCGCCCCTGTATTTTTTGAGGAAGTCAGTCTCCCTCTCCTCCCCCTTTCCACACTGAGCAGCTAAGGGTGAACTTTGTCACCCACTAGGGTTCCTGTGCCCACTTCTCTGTTGTGTCAGAACAGGTGTTATGGGACTGGGCCGCTCACCTCCTGTCAGTGACTTGAGGTCTGGCCTTGAGCAGAAGTGCTTGTCTACCCACATGGTCTCAGCTCCTTCCTGCTGAGGTCTCTTTTGATCCAGGAGCTCAGTAGTGCTTCCCACAAAGGCTGCCCAAGGAGCTTGAGAAGAGGCCGGGCCAGGTAGGCCGCTTGCCTGACTGGCTGGTCACAGTTACTCTGAAGTACCAGAGAAGCCACCACAGCAGAACTTGACCTTGATCTGGCTGAGTGAAAAGTCTTCCTTCCTGAGCCTTCTACTCAGGACCAACTCCAGCCTCAGAGGGTCCCCTGAGAGTACATACCTTAGTCTAGAAGGCCTTTCTGTCTCAGAGACTATGGGCCCATTTGGAGTGACGTGGAGGGCGTGGGGGAATCAGGCTTCCACACCAGTCCACTCACCTGCTGAGACCCTTTGGTGTTTTAGGTTCCCGTCCTGGAGCGGGTCTGGATCTGCCCGCACTCCTGGCACGGTTTGGGCTGTAAAGCTGGCATGTCCATACTTAGTCTTGTCTGGTAGTGTGCGCCTGGGAAGTGTGTGCCGTGTTGAACAGATTTGAGTTTTGTGTCAGCAGGCTGCCATGTGGACCGCCGGGCCTCACCGGGCCTGGGTGCGTAGGAAAGCAGGTCCTCCTGCTCCGACTCTCATTTCCGGGGCCTAGGAGCCATCTGTTATCCGGAGGCTGCGACAAAACTTCAGTGGACAGTGGCTCTCTCGGGCCAAGCTAAACCTGTCACCCACGGCCCAGCCTGTCCTTGCTGGCCGTCATCCTGGTGAATGGCCCCTTCCATTTCGTTCCTTCTCCTAGAAGCGCCCTGTGAAGTAAGCAGTCTCCTCCAGGCCACCTCGTCAGCCGCCTCCTTCAAGGTGTGCAGCTCCTATCTCTCCCACAGAAGAGGAACGCCCGGAAACGGGTGGATCAGGGCCATTGGAGTATAGTGTGTGTTTCAGCAGTGGCCAGTGGCTGGAGGGTTCAGCTTCTTGGGGTCCACCCTCTCCACCGTGGGAGGTTCACAGCATTGTCAACCTCCGCTCACTGGGTGCAGACCCTCATGGGTTATACCAGATGCTGCCACGGCCTTGAGCAGGACTGACCTCCATGCCTGGGGTACTAGGAACTGTGTGGCTGCTTCTTGCTGTAGCTTTGTGGCTGTCTCAGAAGGAAACAGCCAATCGGTGAGGTCTGTGGTGGGCCCCCTTTAGGGGCATGTCCGTGATTACTAAGTTTTAAAATTCAGTAGATACCTGCCCGGCACCCACTGCATGCCGTGCGTGTCCTTGAAGCATCTGTCACACCGTAGAAGGAAATAAAGGGTAGGAAAGGCAAGAGGCTCTCCGAGGGTCACAGAGCTTGTGGGTAGACAGTCACTTGGGCTGTGGCGGCATCTGCCTCCTGAGGTCTCCCAGTTGTCAGGATGTGGGTGTGAACCCCCAAGATTCCCAGACCCCTTCCTTGGTTGACAGTGTTCTTTCCCTTACTGTGGTGGCGACTTTGGGAAGGCAGAGTGTATCTCCTTTCACAGGGATGTCTGGTCTTTTGCTCACTTAGTTAGCACGTGCACCTGGCTAGCATGCCAAGGCACCTGCCACACGCCGGCCCCTAACCCACTTTAGGTCCTCAGTTCCCAGAGACACCTGTAGTTCTGTGTGTGACAGACTTGCTAGGCTGTGTCCTGGGATAGACTCTGGATTCCTGAGCTAGTCTGTGAGGTGTAGCGGGGCAGGCAGGGTGGCCGTTACTGTGTATTTACGGAGTTTCTCCACCTTTCAGAGCTCAGGGAGTCATCGGTGGGTCTTGGGTCTTGAACCCCTGCTGCAGCCAAGGGGCTATGACTGCTCCATCCCCAGGAGCAGCTGGAGATGCAGGACTGGTTGTTCATCACTCAGTTGCAAGAGGGCAGAAGCCAGAAGCCAGAACCTGCTGGCGCCCTGCTTTGGAGAGGTGGCACTTGGTAGTGAAGGCCATGCCAGGAACCTAGGATCTGAGGTGTTTGTAGAGAGCCAGATGAAGCTGTGACTTCATTGCCTGGAGTTGCTCAGGGACCCCTGCAGAGTCCCCAGGGGAGAGCTGTCTGTCAGCTGTGTTCTCAGGGCAGGTATCTTGGGAGAGGGGGTGGTTCCATGCTGGCTTCCTGGTACTTGTGGAGGGAGGAAGCAGCCGGAGTGGCTACCAGTCAGCCCAGAAAGGCTCAGTGCCGTGGTGGCTTCTAATATCTATCTTCCTGGAAGGTGTGCCCAGGTGTGACCTTTGACTCCTTGCTTTGGAAAATCATCGGGCCTCAGATGAAAGGTCTTTCTTAGCTAAATCACTTGGGATGGGAACCTGAGGAGCCCTGGGCAAATTAAAGACTCGGACTGGAAGCTGCCTATAAATTAAGCGCTCCTCCGTCAGGCGTGGGGCGAGTCTGACGCTCACAGTGGGACTGTGTAGCTGCCGTCCTGCAGAGCGGCTTGGCCCAGCGTGGGATGCCTTGCGGCCTGGCTGTCCTGTTCGGACTGCCTTGGGCTTTCCTGTTGACCCACTTGCTGAACCTTTGCTTTCAGTGGTCACCTCTCCTCCATCCCCTCCCACCCTGCCTGGGCAGTCCCCCCTCCCAGCTCACTCCTGGTCACCACGATGTTCTCTCCGGCTGTGATCCTTTTGCATCAGCCCCAAGGCTCCTTTCTTTGTAAGCTGCGCTGTAGTCTGTGTGCCACGGGGAAGGAAAGGACTGTCCATTGAGCCGAATGACGTGCTTTCTTATCGTCTAACGTTTTTATTTTCTACTCACCGATAAAGCCCTTTCAGACTTAATCAGACATTGATTTTTCTACGTGTCCCTCTTGCACAGGGACACAAAGGAGATCATAAGTGAGTATTTGGGGTCAGGCATCCCCCGAAACTTTTTCTGAGTCCAGCCACTTTCTGTTTGCTTTTCTCAGTTCCCCTTTGTGTCACCAGGCTCATCAGTGACAGTGTTCCCCAAGGGAGGGGGGCCATAAACGTGCTAAGGGCCATTGGCTCTGCCACAAAGCAGCTTGTCAGTTGTGTAATTAGCCACCCCCAGCTCCACACGCCGCCCCGGATCCTGCTGAATCCTCCATTTCGCCGTCTGCTTCCGTCTCATCCTGACAGGATTTCTAGGGATCACTGTCTTTGGATTTTCTTTTAAGCTTTTGACAAACGTCCAGCGGATTGAGATGTTGAACCTGTGGTGATGCCTTGGTGCCCTAGCCTGGCTTATGGAGACTTGGGTGGCTTGCGGGAGACTTACTCCACTTTCTCATAATCAACCATAAGCAAGGATCATCTCAGAATGGACCAGTCAGGGCTCTGCTCGTTGTCATCTATGAGAGCCCAGTTGTTCCTGGGCCTCTCTGTGACAGAGAGGCTGGCCTCTGTCTACTCTGTTCCCAGAGTCCTGATAGATATTCGGGTGGCTACTTCTTATTGCAGAGAGCAGCCGAGAGCGTGCAGCCGTTCAGAAAACATGCTGGGGGATTCACCATGGAAGAGGTCCCCATGGGTGCCAGGTTGCAGAAGGGCAATTGTGTCGCTCTGAGATTTCGGTTAAAGGTAGCTAGTGTATTTTGAGGCGTCCCTTCGGTGGATGAGAAACACTTATGTTTTATCAGCGTTGCTTTGAAGTCCTGGAAGATACTAACAGGAAAACGTTCTCCATTTGTGCTGATCGATTTCTGCCTTTGATACCCCACTAGGAGCACTTGGTAGCAGTAGGCACAGGCCACTGTCACCTAAGCTGCTGTCAGCAGCTCACAGCCCTTTACCCAACAAGGCCGGTGTGGCCATTCGGTGGGGGTCTCTTGGTTGCCCTGCATATCTGCATCAACACCCTGCCTTATCCTGGGCAGGAAGCTGAGTGGAAGACGATTAATAAATGTTTATCACTCCTCTTTGTCCCTCCAGCAGGACGGTATTGCAGAAGTCCCACATAGTGCCTTGTATTTGTAACTGGCAATTTTGGCAAGGACGTGATATTTTCTGTAAGGTGTAATTCCTGGTGATTTCAATTTATATCAGCCTTGACACTGTAATTCCTGAAAGGCTCTGAGCTCTGCCATCTGTCTTCTCTGTAGGCCTAGAGCAGGACTGGGCTGGGAAGTTTTTCCTTTATACACGCATTACCAGACTGTACCTAGGTCACACAGTCGCAAAGTCAGGCTGTTTTAAGGTCTCCACAGCTGTCTGTTTATCGTTTAAGGCTTCTGGGAAATCCAGCACTGGAGGGCCCGTTTTCAATCTGCCCCTGACACGCAGGTGCAGATACCAGGTCTTCCTCTCAGCCACAGCTTCAGGCCGGGAGGGTGCTGATTACAGGGCCCTTGTCTGCGTATCCTCCATCAAACCTCCTGAAGTAGATGAGCAGAAAGCTCAGAGAGGGAGTGTCTAGGTTCCTGGGTGGTCTGAGGCCCAAGCCTGGCATTGTGAAAAGGTGGTGACTGCAGCTTGCCAGCCTTACCCCTGAGGGCTGGGATGGCTCAGTCCTGACCGAGAGAGACCAAGAACACAGAGCAGCAGCTTCCGCGGAAGCATCAGGGAATAGTGTGGCCACCTGTCCTCTGCCTAGGATGGCGTGAATGAGTCCTTTGTTTTAGGAAGGGATGGACTCTCTACCCTTCCTGGCTTGGGCTGTCATCATATCAGTAGTGTTTGATTTTTAGAGTTTTTCTCCCCAACGGGACATGGATGGCGCATACTACCGTTTGCCTGTTCTGGCCTCCCAAGCTGCCTGGGTCCAGGAGGTCCAGTGTGGCGTCTGAGAGCAACCCGGTGGTTTGCAAACAGTAGCTTCTTTGCCACCTGTCCACCGAGGCATGGAGATCATCGCACTAAGGCTGGCACAGACTGTGAAGCCGCCTCGCAGGAGTTGGAGACGAGCTAGCTACTGCACTGGAGCTGGCCCTGGGTTCCTCTGTAGGACTGGTGTGACGTGGCAAAGAGGATCTAGCAAAGGCTTGGGCCTGAGCCAGGCTGCCTGCGTATGAATTCTTGCTTCCTGGGTGGCCCCGTGACCTCAGGGAAGTCACTGAGCCTCTCTGTGTGGTTTCGGTCTTTTGCCTGTCTCAACAGTTTCCCGTGCGCAGCGTGTTAGTGTGTATAAACTGTTTGGATTGGTCCTGCTGTGCACACAGCTGATGCTGGGCATTGTGATGGCTGCTGTTAGCGTTGAGTGCTAAAGGTGGGAGTCGAGTAATGATGTGCGTCCGGGGAAGGGCGCTCGGGGGCCTCTGCGCCATGCGGATGTCATCTCACAGAGTGGGCTGCTTGGGAGGAGCTGAGATGACAGGACCCGGCACGCTTGCTCCTTCCTCCCCTGAGGACGGCAGGCTAGGCCGTGTCCCACAGTGAGAGCCACAGCTCAGACTCAGCCTGCACTCCTCATGGGGACAGCCACAGTGCACAGACTCAGCCTGCACTCCTCATGGTGACAGCCACAGCTCAGACTCAGCCTGCACTCCTCATGGGGACAGCCACAGTGCACAGACTCAGCCTGCACTCCTCATGGGGACAGCCACAGTGCACAGACTCAGCCTGCACTCCTCATGGGGACAGCCACAGTGCACAGACTCAGCCTGCACTCCTCATGGGGACAGCCACAGTGCACAGACTCAGCCTGCACTCCTCATGGGGACAGCCACAGTGCACAGACTCAGCCTGCACTCCTCATGGGGATAGCCACAGTGCACAGACTCAGCCTGCACTCCTCACGGGGACAGTCACAGTGCACAGACTCAGCCTGCACTCCTCACGGGGACAGCCACAGTGCACAGACTCAGCCTGCACTCCTCATGGGGACAGTCACAGTGCACAGACTCAGCCTGCACTCCTCATGGGGACAGCCACAGTGCACAGACTCAGCCTGCACTCCTCATGGGGACAGCCACAGTGCACAGACTCAGCCTGCACTCCTCATGGGGACAGCCACAGTGCACAGACTCAGCCTGCACTCCTCATGGGGACAGCCACAGTGCACAGACTCAGCCTGCACTCCTCATGGGGACAGTCACAGTGCACAGACTCAGCCTGCACTCCTCACGGGGACAGCCACAGTGCACCGACTCAGCCTGCACTCCTCATGGGGACAGCCACAGTGCACAGACTCAGCCTGCACTCCTCATGGGGACAGCCACAGTGCACAGACTCAGCCTGCACTCCTCATGGGGACAGTCACAGTGCACAGACTCAGCCTGCACTCCTCATGGGGACAGTCACAGTGCACAGACTCAGCCTGCACTCCTCATGGGGACAGCCACAGTGCACAGACTCAGCCTGCACTCCTCATGGGGACAGCCACAGTGCACAGACTCAGCCTGCACTCCTCATGGGGACAGTCACAGTGCACAGACTCAGCCTGCACTCCTCACGGGGACAGTCACAGTGCACAGACTCAGCCTGCACTCCTCATGGGGACAGCCACAGTGCACAGACTCAGCCTGCACTCCTCATGGGGACAGCCACAGTGCACAGACTCAGCCTGCACTCCTCATGGGGACAGTCACAGTGCACAGACTCAGCCTGCACTCCTCATGGGGACAGTCACAGTGCACAGACTCAGCCTGCACTCCTCATGGGGACAGCCACAGTGCACAGACTCAGCCTGCACTCCTCATGGGGACAGCCACAGTGCACAGACTCAGCCTGCACTCCTCATGGGGACAGCCACAGTGCACAGACTCAGCCTGCACTCCTCATGGGGACAGCCACAGTGCACAGACTCAGCCTGCACTCCTCATGGGGACAGTCACAGTGCACAGACTCAGCCTGCACTCCTCATGGGGACAGCCACAGTGCACAGACTCAGCCTGCACTCCTCATGGGGACAGCCACAGTGCACAGACTCAGCCTGCACTCCTCACGGGGACAGTCACAGTGCACAGACTCAGCCTGCACTCCTCATGGGGACAGTCACAGTGCACAGACTCAGCCTGCACTCCTCATGGGGACAGCCACAGTGCACAGACTCAGCCTGCACTCCTCATGGGGACAGCCACAGTGCACAGACTCAGCCTGCACTCCTCATGGGGACAGCCACAGTGCACAGACTCAGCCTGCACTCCTCATGGGGACAGCCACAGTGCACAGACTCAGCCTGCACTCCTCATGGGGACAGCCACAGTGCACAGACTCAGCCTGCACTCCTCATGGGGACAGCCACAGTGCACAGACTCAGCCTGCACTCCTCATGGGGACAGTCACAGTGCACAGACTCAGCCTGCACTCCTCATGGGGACAGCCACAGTGCACAGACTCAGCCTGCACTCCTCATGGGGACAGCCACAGTGCACAGACTCAGCCTGCACTCCTCATGGGGACAGTCACAGTGCACAGACTCAGCCTGCACTCCTCACGGGGACAGTCACAGTGCACAGACTCAGCCTGCACTCCTCATGGGGACAGCCACAGTGCACAGACTCAGCCTGCACTCCTCATGGGGACAGCCACAGTGCACAGACTCAGCCTGCACTCCTCATGGGGACAGCCACAGTGCACAGACTCAGCCTGCACTCCTCATGGGGACAGCCACAGTGCACAGACTCAGCCTGCACTCCTCATGGGGACAGCCACAGTGCACAGACTCAGCCTGCACTCCTCATGGGGACAGCCACAGTGCACAGACTCAGCCTGCGCTCCTCCTGCTGGGTTTCTCTGAAGTTCTTTCTCAATATCCACCCTTTCATCCCTTGTAACTTGACTTTGAAAATTTGTATCGGGATGCGTGTTTTGACTGTGTAGCTATGTAATTAAATTTTAAAACTCCCTGTTAACTGCTTATTTCGACATCTCGAGTTGTTACCATCTGAAACCTTCCCACAAGGCACTGATTGGCAAACGTTCTTTTGGCTTCATCCGTTCAGCGCCTCCTTGCCTTTGAGACTGTGGCTGACCGACAGGCAAGACGGACAGATAATTGTGGCAGCGCAGCACGGCTGCCGCAGGGCGGAGACCTGGCTGTGCCAGTTGGCTCAGCGTTTACACATTTACTCTCAGATTGCAGATTAACAAACTTTACTTCATAATGATTGCAGCAAAGAATAATCTACAGTCTGGATGTTGGCGAGGATGCTGGGCATGAGGAAAGCCATCACCCAGCCCCATGTTACCCTGGAGTGACTCTGGGTCCCTGTCTGTACGGTTCACATTAAAGACGGGCGTGGTGGGTCAGTGGGGCCCTAGGGTGCAGGGGGCTCCTCTGCATGTTCATGTGCTCATTCTCCCCTCTGCTGGAGAGGGGCTTCCCGGGAGCACCACAGCTCCCAGGCAATGGCAGTCGAAGGCCTCAGAGGCTAACAGGTGGCTTTGGTGAGCGGACTGGTGGCTACGGAACAGGGGTTGGTTGGCTTTGCCTTTCCGGCCCCAGAGGTGTCCAGGCTGGTTGTACTCTCCCACCTTGAGCCCCTCCAGTGGCGTGTGCCCACCCCTTGGTGGTCCACTCTTGAGATGATCTGATGTACCCTGATGTCTCTGAGTGGTGTCCTCTCCTGGGTCCCCTGCCTCTAGCCTCCCACCCCCCAGGTCCTTAATGCATTAGCTCACCCCTGAGAGCCCAGTGTGGTACTGTCCTTCCAGCATAGCAGCCGTCCTAACCTGTGGTCACCTGCAGAGGGCCTGTCTGTCGACCTTTCTTCATGGGAGGAGTTTTGGATAATGACTCTCAGCTGAGGCTCCAGCTACCCTCCTGACACCTCCCAGCCAGCTCTGTGTTTTTCTGTCCCATCTGCGTGTGGTCTTACAGTCTTGGGAGGTGACAGGCTGTATCGAATGTGGAAGGTAACTGAAGTGGAAACGCGAGGGTTCTTTGGACAGTCGGTTGGATGGGGTTTTGCCGGGGCAAACACATGAAGGAAATTTCATTAAAGTGGACGCAGGTGTGAAAGGCTAGGGCCGACTGGTGAGGGGCCATTTTTGCTGAAGCAGACATAGGAGAGAGGATGCCCTGCTAGAGCAAGCACGGGAAAGGACTCGTGATGGAGGATTCGTTGCTAATGATACACATGTATTGGTCCGGCTTGCATCGGGTAGTTGGGCCGCATTTGTCACTTCTGGTGGTGTGCTGCGGTTTCCTGGCGCTCCCCAGACTTGGGCTGATTGGATACGCATGCACAGAGCCAGGCTGAGGCAAGGCACGCAGAGGACACGTGATGTGCGGAGGGGGATAAACCAGACTCCACTGAGTAACGGAGACCACGCTTGGTTTGTGGGTCTCCTGTCTTCACTTCCCTGAGAATGGCACCGCTGAGCCCTTTTCCTGGTGTCCTGCTGGTCCCTCCTGCTGACTTGAGCTGAGACTGAGGCTTGGCTGTCTCTGCGAGGCTGTGTCACCGCTGTTGTTGACCCAACTCTATCGAACTCTCTGCTGGCATATCTGTGAGGTGTTTGCCAGTGGATTGAGGTGCCTCTGTCTGCTGACCTGTGAACTGAACTGCTGATTTCCAGACAACACAGATGGGAGTTGCTCCAGAGAACCTTCCTTTTCCACTACTTCTGTAGTGGTGGGTTACAAAGAAGGTTAAAGTGTTTAAGAACCATCATGAAAAATAGGGTAACCGAGCGTTAACTCCATCCGTCCGCAGCTATAGGTAAGTTGGCACCCACGCTAAGGTGAACCTTTTTGGGGTGCTGCTGATTTGTGGTCGCCCGTGCTCTGTCGCTCAGCCTGACACACTCACTGGGTCCGGTTTGGTCTGGTTATTTTTAGTCTTTTGTCTGTGCCCTGTCCGGGGTGTCCATTGCCTGTTTCCATTTCCCGGAGGAAGTCCATCCAGCACTGGTGTGTCTTCCCTAAGAGGCTCTCTTTGTCCCCTCTCAGAGTTGAGCTCCTATACTTGGTTTTCCTCCAGGAAGGGAGGGTGACAGCTGTCTGTCGAGAGAGAGGCTTTGCACCAGAAGAACGGCCGACAGTCTGGAAGGTTGGCCATCCTGGTGATAGAAGGCTGTAGGCGGGAAGGCATATAGTAAAAGCCACTCAGAGGCAGAAGAAGCGGTGTGGGCTCTCTGCAGCTTCTAGCGCTTGCCATGTGTCAAGACCTCTCGGGCTTTAGAACCCAACTCCAAGGCATTGGGGTGCCCTTCAGAAAGCCACCTAATGCTGCGATCGGGGAGGTATGCAGCACTGAGCATTCTCAACATCTTAACTCAGTGTATCTGGACTGATCGGAACCAGCTGTAGCTTTGTGGCCCACAATGGTAGATGTTCCCGTGGCCTGTCAGCCTTGCTTCTGAGGTGAACCTGATTTTCTCTCCAGGTGCTGTGGGTCCAAGGGTGAGGCGAGCCCCACGTTCTCTTCAAGCCCTTCCCTGAGGTCGCACCGACCTGCCTCCCGTTGTGTTCGCATTAAGCCGTTAGATCCTGGCGCATCTGTTGGTGGAGTTGCCACCCGAGCCTGACCTGGGGGATGTGAGGGGGTGGGGTGGGGAGAGGTGGAACCAGCATGCAGAGCTGGTCAGGGAGTACTGTAAAACATGGGATCAGGATCAGAGTTCTGTCCATGACTCTCAGGATAGCCCTTCCCTCTGAGCCTTTGCATTCTCAGTGTCCTAGCTGATCTTAGGAAACTGTGGCTACAATATTGTTACATTGGTAAAGTTTTCAGACAGGACAGAGATGGAGTTGTGTGTGTGAAATGTTGTTGGGGACATCATGAGAGGGCGCGTGGAGCCCACACACAGGTTGACTCCTCAGTCAGAGCCCCTGAGGAATTACTCTTGCACCAGCAGCTAAGTTTGACGCTGAGTCAGAGGAAATCAAGGAATACCTTAGTCTTAGTCGCTTCCTTGAGGTGTAAGATGCAAACCACGGAGACTCACAGCTCAGAGCTGTCGAAGGGCTCACTGGCTATCACTTGGCAAGCACTTGCATGTGGGAGGAAGGACAGCCCAGTGTTCTATAGCAGAACTTTCCCTGAGGAGACACAGCACACATGTCTACTTTCCCCACATAGGGAGCCCACAACAGACCAAAGTACGGAATCTACCAGAGTCCAACTTGGTGGACCAATGAGTTTTATTTGGGGTTACTTAAAGGAATATGGGTGAGGGGTCACGTACAGGGTCAGGATGATTCAAAGACAGTGCGTCGTGAGCCCAACCCAGCATGGATGACAGTTCACAGAAGCTCGGAACCCACAGGCAGCTCAGCACGCATTGAAGAATGTTCTGTCCCCGTGCGTCAGTTAGCCTAAACCTCTCCCGGGCAGCTTGGCTGGTTTCTGCTGCTTTCAGAGCTGTCAGGCGTGGAACAGCCCAGAGGCTTTTCTGAGGCTTCATCTCGCTGGGTGGGGCGGGGCCTCGCTGGGTGGGGTGCTCCGATCAGGGTCTTGTAGGATGCTCTTGTGCTGTTACCATGGCGTCTGGTCTTCTGATTTGGAAGACTCAGTTACTGACTTCTGGTGTCAGAGTTGCTGCTTCTCACGGGAGTCTCGATGAACTTGCTTCCTTCCCTGGAGAACTGATACGTCTTCCTCAGTCATTCTTAGCCCCAACCTGTTCGCCCCTGCTGTGAGCCAAAACTAGGGCTCTAGGACCTATATGGTTTTGGTATATCAGTCAACAGTGTCAGAGAAGTCCTATCAGTTAAGCATACTTGTATATGGGTAGCAAAACAAAGGCAGGAAAAAAAAAAAAGAAAGAAAAAAGGTAGTTCCGTGTCACAAGGGTTCCCCCCCCACCCCACCCCCACCCCCCGCCCCTCAAGATAGTTTCTCTGTGCCACTCTGACTGTCCTGGAGCTTGCTCTGTTGTAGACCATGCTGGTCTTGAACACCCAGAGAGCCACCTGCCTCTATCTCCTCTGAACGCTGGGATCTAAAGGCTTGTGCTACCACTCCCTGGCTTGAAGAGGTCTCTGGTAGCCTTTCAACCTGATAAGACTCACGTGGTGCCGGAGTTTAAGGTTATCACAGTTCTGGTCACTGTTCTTGGAGGGTGACTCAGGAGTGCATTTAAGGAAGCGCCTGGATCTGCTGTGTGGCTCTGCCCCAGGCCAAGGCGAGGCTTACTGCCTGCCACCGGGCTCTAATAAGCAAGGACGCTTTGGTGAGCAGCACGGATCACCACCGACCAGTCAGAGGCTTGTGAGCCTCATAACTCCAAACCTTAGGCTATTAATTATTAACTCGGGGCAGCAGTGTCTCGTTGGTTTGTGTGTAACCCATTGCCTGCCCAGGGTGCCCAGACTGCCAGAGAACAGCTTTCAGGGTCTCTCTTCACAGGCGGGAAGTAGATTCTGGGTCATGACCCCTCCTGTGTTGTGTGCTCACAGCTCCTCACAAGGTGCTTAGGGCCAAGTGGGGCCGAGCAGGTAAGGCTGGGCACCTTTTAGAGATACCTAGAACTCACGATCACCTGGCTGCCTCTGCCGCTCCAGACTGACTTCTCCACTTGAGTGTGCTTTCAACACATTGTTCTCAGTGTCTCCAGTCAGGTAGCTGTGTGGTGTTGGCAGCCACTGGAGCCGAGAATGGCCCCTCGAATATGGGTACCCCAGGGGGCATGCTCCTGGCATGAGGGGTCAGATAGAGACCAAACAAACACCCTTAATGCAAGCATTCAGAAAGCAGATGCAGGTGGATCTATCTCTGTGAGTTTAATGCCAGCACGACCATCTCAACTTTGCCCCTTGGGGGGTAAAAAAAAAAATCCACAGGAAACTCTCTCACCAAACCAAACCCTGGGAGACTTTCTTGCTGACCCTGTCTCCGTCAAAAAAAAAAGCTGCCAGCAGGGACCAATGGGTCTCTGTGGTATTGCCTAGGGCACAGGTGGTATTGATGCAGATCCTGCCTGCTCTGCTCCTCACAGTGTGAATTCTGACATGGCTGGGTCTACATCCCAGGCAAGCGTGAGGAGTTCTGACCTCAATGGTGGTGTTCTTTGGTTCCATGTTGGAGTATGGTCTGCAGCATTGAGGGATAGCACATTCTGCCTCCTTGATCCCGGGGCTCCTTCTCACACCCAGGTCCCATCGACGTGGACAGCCTGTCGTCTTGCTGAATGTGACCTCCGGTTTGACCACCCTATGTCACTAGCTGGGAATACATTGCTTAGGCATTCTGCCATTGTCGTGGGGGAGGGGAGCCCTGTGGAGGGCCAGGTAGGTAGAGGCCTTATGCAGATGAGGGACCCAGTGCCAGGATGGACTAGCAGTCTCCCAAGTAGAATTCCAGTCCCCAAGGATCTGAGATGCAGCCTTTCGTTCAGTCCAGTCTGTCTGTGGCGTGTGTGTGGGAATGACAGCGTGAACTCTGCCTGCTGTGGTGCACTGCAGTGTCCGTGTGGACGTCATGGTGAGGCCCAGCAGAGTGGGGACCTGTTCGGCTGGACATGGCAGGGCCTCATTGGGGTTTCCACCAGCCTGGTCCTGCCTACATGCTTTTGGTTTAAGATAGCACCCCAGTTGGCTGTGTGAGCCTTCCAATTCTAGCACCCACCACATTAGCTGAAAGAGTTCTCTCATTTAAGAAGGTTCTAATTACTGAGCTGAAATATTAACACAGGCTTCTCTGTGGTGATTAGGACTAACGAAGCCTGGCCGTGCAGCTTCCTCATCTGCTTAAGTGGCCAGGAGTGTGTTCCTGCACAGCTTATCAGGGACCCCAGGGCAGGGAAGCTGGAGGAGTGCTGGCAGTCTCCCTCCTCCCTCCTCCGCCTCCTGCTCCTCCCCTTCCCTCTTCCTTCTTTCTCTCCTTTTCTCCCTTCCCTCTCATCACCTCCTCTTCCTCCCCTGCCCCTTTCTCCTCTCCACCCCCTTCCCTTTCTCCTCCCTCCTGTTCTCTCCCCTCCTCCTCCCCCCTTTGCGGTGTACCCCATGTACCACGCCTTTCTTTCCCTTGTTCTTTTCTGGGCGTCTCTCCTCCACTTCCAGTCCTCCCTTCCCTCCTCCTTCCCCTTCTGTCTCTCCACCAGGACCTCCTCCCCTTCCCTGATGACTCATCTCCGCTCAGAGGCAGCCGGGTACTGAGTCACTCTGAGTGATCCTGGTGGCTGAACCTGGAGTCACGTTTCTCTCTGGGTTCGATCCACATGGATCCTCCTGCCCAGCCTCCTTCGAGAAAGGCTGAGGAGTGTATCCCACAGTGAGGGGGCCCTTCTGCATCTGGTGGTTGTTAAGACACAAACCAAAGGTTCCTCCCACTGTAACATTTGTTGTGAGGTTTTCAAAACCACACCAAGTGCTCTAGAGTTCACGGAGAAGTCAGAGAGTGGCAGAGAGGGAAAGGCCTCTTTGGGCATTGCATAATCCTAGCCCAGGGTCATAAATGGCTTAAGTAATAATGTATGCCAAATGGTTATTATTGTTTGCTGTGCTGGAAATCAAATGGCCCATGTGTGTATGAAGCCAGTGCCATGCCACTGAGCCACACAAAGTAAATAACTAAAATGAATGCACACAAAGTAAATAAACGAGTGTGACGTCAGCAGAAAAGGCTCGCTGGCGGGAGGCCCTTTGCTAGCTCTGGTTTGTAGAAGGTAATAAATACAGTATCTTGTGTTTGTCCGGTCAGCTAAAGGAGGACACTAACTAGGGTTGTTTCTTTTTAGCAGTTATAAGTAACACTGATTCTTATAGTTTCACATTCAGGTGAAACATTGTATCCTTACTATATCAGGGAATTTTAAAGTATCTTTATTTTAGAGAATTAAGGCAGCATGTTCCAATGTGGCTTATGTTAATAACACAAGATGGGGTGGTAATTTGGGCAAAGTATATAGTAAATCTTTAGCTTGCCCTCTGCAAGATAGTTACTCTAACTATGTATCTGGATTTCAGGGATTAGTTACTGTGTGTGAGTATGTTTACAGGGGACTTACATGGCTAGGTGACTCTAGGTGATCAATTGACTATAAATATTAACACTAGATAATACATCCTGATTTGTGTCTGTGTGTGTGTGTATGTGTGTGTGTGTTCTGTAAATAGCTACAGTAGACATTTTGTCATGGTTTAATTCAAGACACTTTAGGCACTTTTTATTCTGTTTACTTAGCCCAGTCTTAAACTGTCTGGCACTGTTCACACAGTGAGGTTTGAAGCCATTTCTGAGTTCTGTGGCTTCTCTAGGAGTAGTGGTGCCTACTTGGAACTGGTTTTCTTTGTCTCTTGTCTTTCTTCTTTTATGTAATTCTGTCCTTACACGTATGACATTCATGAGGAGGGGAAGAATTCTTTCTTAGACCTCCTCTACACAGGCTGGGTAGCTTGTAGGGTTGCTGTATCCATTCCCAGGATGTTTGTTGAACATTTACTCCATGTACACGGCTTACCATGATGTGAGGTAAGCCACAAGGACATTCACTTCAAGACCAATCTGAGGTGGGTGACAGTTTCCTGATGATGTGGGCTGTACAGAGTCATCCTGGGGTAGCTGGTCTGTCTACTCTAGATGCATAGACTGAGGGTGGAATTCTCCAGCAGGCTCATTTAGTCCAATGAGGCTTCCAATCTTCACTGTATTTTATTTTACTTTTACAGCTGCCTCTAGCCTTCTGCATTGTGGCTGGGTATCTTTGGGAAGCTGGCCTGTGCAGAGTTGGGTGGACACTCTGCTCCTCTAATGGCAGACACTGTTAACATGTCCTTCCTCTGGGCCTGATGCCTGCAGGAAGGGCACTGTCCCTACTGTCCCTCCTTCAGTGCTCTTGAGACATGTGCCTTCTAAGGAGCCACTTTCCCTGGGCCTGGTGTCTCAGGCACTGCACAGGTGACTAGTTAACTCATGTGTATTCCCTTCCTCAGAGGCCCGGGCTCCTCTGGGCAAGAGCTCCCACATCCCTGTGGATGAGTTCCCAGATCCTTCCAGTTTGAGTTACAAAACTAGGCTGTTCAGCAAATGATTAAAAAGTGAAGAGTTTGGTCCTGGCAGCAGTTTTAATTTGCTATGATTCTAGGCAGCTTGCCCAAACATCGTGTTGTCTAGATTTTTGAGTGTATTTAAGTGTTTCTTGAATGGGTCCAAAGGATGTGGGTGGAACTTACGCAGGTCTGCAGCAACTGTGAGCCTGGTACTACGATACTTGCATATAGACACATATAGGGGGTTGCAGGGGTGGTGTGTATGTCTATGTGTATGTGTCTGTGTGTAGGTATGTGTGTGTGTCTATGTATGTGTATATGTGTATGTGTGTATATGTGTATGTGTGTGTGTGTGTTTCACACTTAAATGTTTGCTATTTTAGGAATGCTCACCACAATTCTTGCCTGCCCTCCACCCGTTCCTTCTTTTGAGAGAATCGAGGTCCCTGGCCTGTGCCCAGCTCTAGATACCATGATTCTGAGCCTCTCAGTTGCCTGTGTCCACAGAGGGCTTCTCACCTTGAGTATACATGGTCTAGGCATGTTGGTGTGCATGTGGCTCCCAAGCCTGCCAGTGTCCTGATGTGGAAGGCTCCTAATGCTGTACCGGTCCTGTCAGGCCCGGGCCTGCTGAGCCCCAGATCAGAAGGGCAATACTGAGGGCCTCGTCCGTGGAGCAGGCTTTGCAGTGTGTGGCGGAGTCCCATGCTGCCTTGGTGCATGTGGTCATTCGTGCTTACTCATTCATGATTTTCCTGGAAATGGTCGTCTTTATTTTGGAGTTCTGTCATAGGCCCCATTCTCAGAAGTTTGGTGCAGTTGAGCCTGGGAGGGTGGGTGGATGATGTGTGTGGGAGTTGTCCTTGGAGAGATTTAAGGGCTGCTTTTCTTACCTTCTTTCCTGTCCCTTTGTCTGAAGACATATACTGCCTTTCGAAAGAGCTACTCTGTACCCAGGACTGCTCCTGCTGGCGCCTGCGCGGGCCCTCCAGTGTGTATGAAGGGCTGAAGGCCGGCTGTGTGTCGAAGCAGCTCACAAAATCCCAGACGTGATTGTTCTTTTAGAAGAGGCACCTTTTCCCTCCCCCAGAACAAGCCACCTTGGCCTTTAAAACGAGCGACAGTGCCTGGTCAGGACCCCTCCCCCCTCCAGTCAGACCGGCAGACACCGAGAGCCACAGCTCAGGACCCCTTTGGCTCATCACGGAGCAGAAAGACCACACGCCTCCCAGTTTGTTCATAGCCACTGGCAGAGCCTTGGGTGGCGGAGGTTGACAGTGTAGGCTTGAGAACTTTCCTCTGAGGGACAGTGGGAGGGTGGGCCAGGGGGCGAGCAGGGGCGAGGCGGAAGTGGCGGTATGGTGGCGTATGTCCTGCTAAGGCCTTCCAAGACTTCACAGAAGGTGTCTTGTGATCACGTTAGGTTTGCTCTTGGAGACCTCACAGGCACCTTGCCTCTGTCCCAGCCTTGTGCAGAAAGCAGCTGCTGGCCAAGGCAGGTGTGGCCTTTCAGTCTTTGGCGATTCTTCCTCAGATGGCAGGGATCCCAGAAGTTGCAGGGTTTTGTGATGTTCACGAGCCCTCAGCCCGCACCCTGGGCACCTTCGTGTGCATCCTCCTCCTCAGCTGTGTCAGACCCGGCCTCTCTGGCCCCCTTGCAGCTGTTGAGGAGGTGATTCATTCGTGGGAGAAATAGCCGGAGTTGGGAACTGAAGCCTTCCTGTTGAAGGGCTTGCCTGACCTCCAGCAGGTTTCCTTCTTTAAAAACACTTGTTCGCATATAGTGACTGTACCAGATAGTGGGTGTTCAGGTTTCTATGTTTACCTCAGGTGTTAGGAAGGAGACCCAGTCTTCTGGTTGGTTCTGGGTGGATATGGTTGGCCGCAGTCATCATTTTCTCTGCCAGCATTTCTTTCCCAGGTCACCGACTATGGCAGCTTACAGTTGTGATTTCTAACTAGCTGGGAGGCCGAGATAGGAGGATCACAAGTTCAAGGCTTATCTTGGCTACAGAGCAAGTTCTAGATACCTGGATGACGTAGGGAGGCCCTGTCTCAAAGCAGAGTGGAAACAGAAGGACAGACAGACTGGAGGTGACTCAGTGCAGAACACTTGCTGAACTTTACTGAGGTGCTAGATTCAGCTCACAGCGCCATAAGACAAGGTCCCCAGGACCAAAATGAAGCAAAGTCAGAAACAGAAGGATTTTCAGTTGAGATTGGTTGAAGAGAGGGACGGGCTGGGGAGAGAGAAGGTGGAAGGAACTCTGGCGGGCCTAGTGTGTGGCTCCGGGAACATGTGTGTTTGGTAGCTTGAAAGCAGAAATCCCGGAGCCCCAGGCCCCAGAACACAGTCATTTGGCTCTGACCAGATTTGGGCCTTGATTCTGGAATGACCCTGCTGGTTCAGATACCCTGTGAGATCTCGGGGTGCTGTTCCCCTCTTCTCCAGCTCTTTACTCTCAGCTGCTGCCTCCTGGCTACAGTCCGACCCTGGCAGTAGTGTCTCCAGAGGAACTATGGCTTCTCCCTCACTCAGAGTTAGGGGTTTCCACAAGAAAGACGGCAGAGTAGGCCTGATTCCTTTGGATGCGGACGGAGACCCCAGACCTGCTCGGGCCACCAGGCTGAGAGGTCAGCTGGGGTTCCTCTCCTTTCTCTCTAAACCTCAATGGAGGACTACTGTCTAGAACAGAGGCCCTCAGCCGTCTCAACTCTGCAATCCCTTAGTACAGTTCTCCAACCATTCGTTGATGCTCCACAACTGTAACTTTGATGTTGTGAATTGTAAATAGTTTTGGAGATAGAGGTTTGCCAAAGGGGTCATGATTCACAGACTGAGAACTGCTGGTCTAGAAAATAAAAGTCCTGTCCTCTGAAGGATGGATGGAGAACTGTTGTTCTGTCGTTCTGAGGCTAGGTCGTTAGCCGGCCGGCAGCCTCAGGTACGAGGCTGTCATTCCAGCTCCCTTTGCCCCCTCTGTGTGCCTCAGGAAAGTGACATCTGGATACACCTCCCTCCTGCTTCAGGTACAAAGTGAAATGTAGACTCAAATTCCTGTAGAGCCTGGGCTTTCTCCTCGTCTGGTCCCCAGAAGTGTCGTGTGCAGTCTGTGGCCCGCAACCACTGCCCTCTGTAGGACTACTCTTGATGGCACTTTGACACATTAGGCGGGTGTGGGGGTGTGGGGTGAGGGGTGGGAGTGGGTATCTGCAGTAGGATAGGTGATGGAGGACCTACTGGAAGCAGTGACCTTCCTGATCCCTTCTGGAAGGGTATGCTGGAAGAGGCCTAGGGTACTATGTCGCCCCAATAGCTTCAAGTGAGAGGCTCTCCAGGCTCATCCACAGCAAGTCTCTGAGGGGTCAGAATCTGGTCAGCCACGTCCTGGGGATAAATTAGGGGAGTCTGTCAGAGCACTGCCTACCTCTCATTGAGCCCATGCTGGCTTCGACACTCCCGAGGCAAGGACAGAGCTTGAGTTCTGGGCTGCCCTGGAACTCCTGCTGGGTCTTTCGCAGATTCTCTATTGCACTGGAGGCGCAGTGAACCCAGGGGTTTCCTTCCATTTCGACTCCCCCCTGTCAACTGCCTGAGGGCCAGCATCTGGCTGACTGCAAACTTGATCCTGTGTTCTGTGCACACTGGGCTGTGATCCCACAGAGGAGTCAGCAGATGTGCGTACCCCTAGGCCCCCTAGTTCCTAGGCCTCCATAGCATCCAGCCTGCTCTTGGGGCCTGCCTTCTCTAAAGTTTGTGCAGTAGCTGTTGGTTACCTCTGCACACAGGTGGGTGCGCACTCTGTGAGGTATCATTTCCAGGGTTTGCCCATGGTTTCCTGGACGTTGGCTTACAATTTCTTCTCAGGCCATATGTCTCTGGATACCATGTCAAGTCCCTTATAAGGTGGGCAGGCCTGTGGTGGCAACCTGTCACTGTGGGAGGGTTTCAGTGAGGAAAAGAGCCGTGTGGAAACACTGGGCAGGCTGCCTGCGTCAGAGCTGCGTGTCTCTGTGCACCTGAGGCTCTGGGTCCTGTGGTGTGCCGGAACTGGCAGTGGCTTGGCACAGCGCCTGGAAATCCAGCTGCCCGAGGGGCTGGGTTTGGAGCTTTCTGTTTTGTTTAGCTTCAGTCCCCTGTGAAGCAGCAGGAACTGTCCATTTCACTTGTGCAAGGCACAGAACCACACACCAGCAATGAATAATGCAGACATCTGCTGCATGGTGGACGGGAGCACAAGGGCCACTGCCGCTGGGGGTGCTTGTCTCATTGCTTGTAGAGTCATAAAGCTGCCTTTACCTGGCTCTGCTGACCCTCAGGAGGCAGGCTGCAGGGCGGTGTGGCGGTGCCTCAGTGAGGAATGAGCCTGCCCTGTTCCCCTCAGTGGGGCTGGAGTGGGTGTCCAGTCTGGACGGTTCTGGCAAGTCCATCCTGCGTATCCTCTTACTAACTAGGCACTGTTGTCAGCCCATAGTTCCCATGGTCAGGTAGCATTGGAGGGGTCTGCTGAGGACCTGGGACTAGAGGAGAAAGCAGCCCCTGAAGCAGGCAAGGCTTGGGTTCTTCCGACGCTCTGCAGGACGTTGTGCCTCTTCAGAATGGGGTCGTAGGTCTGCAAGGAGGGAGGAGACTGTCCTAGAGTGTGAACAGACTTGGTGTCTGGAGGGCAAAGATAAATGTCATTGGCAGGTGTGTGTGTGTGTGTGTGTACGTACGTACATAAGTATATGTGTATGTGTGTGCATGTGTACATATGTGTGCATGTGTGCTGTTCATTAAAGAAAGAAACCCAGCACTGAACTCCCACACTGCCGTGGTAAGGAGGGGTTTCCACTCTGATTGCTTGTTTCTCATTAACTGAGCCAGCGGTTGTCATAGCTAGCGTTCACTAGACTTGAGGCAGTCAAGGTTGGAGAAGACAGAAGCAGATGTGGCCGTTGCTTGGGGGTGGTGGGACGAGGCTACGTTTTAGGGATGGTCGTGCCACGAGCTCAGCTTGGGTTTCTGAGTTGTCTCCTGAGTCCCTGTATTTGTGCAGGGACAAAGGCGAATGCTACTCCATAAGGGGTGCTAGGATAATGTTCAGACAGGCCCCATGGCAGAGCTCCTGGCCTGCCTGAGAACGGGTTGCTGCGCCAAGATCCCCACGGAAGGCAGACTGTGTCAGGCCACGCCACAGGAACTCAGCTGAGCTCTGCAAAGTCGGTTACCCCCTGAGGAGGCAGGGGTGATCCTCAAAGAACAGTTCCAGTCAGACGCTTGAAAGAACTCTGGAAGAAGACAGCCTAGGATGTGTGTCCTTTGTTTGTGCGTGCTGATTTGTGCATGTGTGTATGTGCATGTGTGTGGACAACCTCCAATGCCAGTCACCCCCCAACTGTTCTTTTCAGTCTATTTTTGGGCGGGGGATGGGGCACAATCTCTCACTGGCCCGGAACTCACCAAGTAGGCCAGACTGGCTGGCGGAGGGAGGAGATGGACCCTGGGAACCTGCCTAGTACATGTGAAGGACTTGTGACTTGTTACACACCTATGAGTGTGCGTATGTGCATATGCGTATGTGCATATGTGTATGGGTGCCCGAAGATATCACCAGAGGGCACTGGATCCCCTGGAGCTAAAGATGGTTTGGAGCCACACAGCATGGGTGCTGGGAACTGAAGTCCAGCCTGCAAGAGCGGCATGTGTCCCCAACGGCTGAGTGACCCCTGCAGCCTTCGAGCCACCTCTTCCACGCAGGGATCGAACCCAAGCCCTCCCACTTTCCAGCAGGCTCTACTGAAGTCTTTCCCCTCTTCCCCACTTTCAAAGGTGACATCTTCATGTGCCTGGCACGTGTGAGTTCTGCATATGATGAGTGAGACTAGTAATGATGCATACGAGGAAGGGTGTACACAAGGAGATCACAGGGTGGGAGAGCGTGCAAGCTGAGGCACGCTGGCGAGCGTGCAGCGGCCGGCCAGGTGCCCCTGTGCTGCTGGAGAGCTTTCTCACACACTGTCCCCAGCAGCCGCCCACCTACCCACTTCCCTCCTGTCTCTCTCCTCTGTGAGTCTGGATGGGCTTGGAGGTGAGCACCTGGATTAGCAACCCGTCCTCGGGCAGGACCTCTGGGTGGGAACCTGAGCGCTGCGTGGGGTCCCTGCCTTCTACGGTCCTCTGTTTTTCTCTTGCCGTCTCACTGAGTGGCGAGAAGCCCCCTTGTGCCCTCCTACGCCCCCCCCCCAACAACAGAGTTCTTGCTTCAGATTCCTGTAGCACGGGATCCCAACTGGATATTGGGACAGATGGCCCTACAACTCGAGACCGGTGTCTCATTGGACGTGGTCCCTTGCAGTCTTGTAGCCTGGGACCCTCCCTTCTTCTCTGTGCAGCTATGCTGCCCAGGGTGGGCTTCAAGTCTGACCCGCCTGGGTCCCCAACTCTTGTTCTCCACTCTAAAGAGGTTGGCAGTGGCCATGTGCACCCCATCTGAAGAGCCCTTGGTTTACTGTACTGCTGAAGGTTCTATTGTCTTTGTGCTCACTGATGTTCCTGGAGCTGCCGTTCTGCTCACTGGTGAGGTGTCCTCTGGTCCCAGACTGCGCAGCCACAGCCACCCCTCGGTTTGCCACGTTTGCTAGTCCAGGTGTTCTGGAATGCTGGTCCTACAGCTCTGTGCCACCTCATTGTCCACAGAGAACATCGTATTTGCTTCGTTTTGTTTTGATTTCGATGTTGTGTCTGTGCGCATGTGTGCACATATGCATGTTACGTGTGTGTGTGTGTGTGTGTGTGCTGTGCATATGGAGGTGTGCAGGCATGTATGAGCATGCCGAGGCCAGGAGAGAGGATGTGGGTGTCTTCCCCTATTGTTTTCCACCTTGGCTTTTGGGACAGGGTCTTGCACTGAACCTGAAGCTTGCTGTTTGGGTTAGGCTGTCTGAGCAGTGAGCTCCCAGGATCCATGTTTTCGCGCCTGTCAGGGCCCCTGCAGTCTTTCTTAGATAGCAAGTACTTTTTTTCCCCCATGGAGCTGTTTCTCCAGCCAATTTTGACTTTTTTTTTTTTTTTTTTTTTTTTTTTTTTTTTGGTGATAGGTAGCCCAGGTTGGCCTTGGACTTATGCAGCTGGTGCTATCCTTAAACCTCCTGCCTCCACCTTCCACCTTCCAAATGCTGGACTAACATGCTTGTACACCACTCCTGCCACCCAGGTTGACGCTGGTCTAAGGAACCTAGAAACGGTCGCGCTTTGCTCTGTCCTTGATAGTAATGGCCTTTTGACACAGGAAGAGTGAGCAGGAAGCTTCTCAGACACACTGCGGACTTGTGGGATGGGAACGGCTTCCCAGAGGAGGCTAGTGATGTCAGGAAGAAGCAGGAGGTGTGCTTGAAGAGACAGAGAGGAAGGGGATGTGGTTTGGGTAGTGAGGTCTGTGTGGAGCACAGAGGCCACGGCTGGGCCACAGAGAAAGCCCTGACACGGGCTGCCGTCAGGAAGCCTGGCTGCCGTCGTTATGGCCGGGTGGCTGGAGAGGAGGGGGCCGCTAGGGCCCACAGAGATGTGTGCTAGTGGGGCTGGAGCCCACCTTTTAGGAAGCGGCTGGGGCTGATGACAATCCTTCAGGTTATTGGTGCTCACTGCTGTGGGAGCAGGGCCTGTGGTCCCGTTTCTGTGTGTCCTTCCTGTATGTTACTGACAACAGAGAGAACTCCATTGTGTGTTCCAGGCCTGCTGAGAGTGACCGTCATGTTCCGTAGTTGCAGGTCAAGGAAGAGGAGGGCGGCTTCCTCAAGCATGCCCCCTTCTATCTCAGTTCAGTTAACGAGCCACTGAGAAGACATTTTGATGGCTTTAATTTCTGTGGTTCCTGCCTCCCTTCCCGATTGTGTTTTTGCCATGCATTGGGGTGAAATGCATCCCTGTCTCCACAGTGTGCCCTGACGATGAGACCGCATTCAAGGCCGCTTTTGTCTAAATCACTATGGCTGTCACTAACGCCAAGGACTGGGAAGCCCAGTGTCATTCCAGGGCAGGGCACAGTCCTGGTGTGTTCATGCCTGACTTCTGTGCTCTGTTCCACATGTGACACTAAGTGGGCTGACTGGCCTTGCATGAGGGCCCAGTGTGGGATGAGAGCACGGGTGCGGGAGGAGCGCACGGGTGCGGGAGGTGAGCACAGGTGCAGGAGGAGAGCACAGGTGCAGGAGGAGAGCACGGGTGCAGGAGGAGAGCACGGGTGCAGGAGGAGAGCACAGGTGCAGGAGGAGAGCACAGGTGTGGGATGAGAGCACAGATGCAGGAGAGCACGGGTGCGGGAGGAGAGCACAGGTGCAGGGGGAGGAGCGCACGGGTGTGGGAGGAGCACACGGGTGCGGGAGGAGGAGCGCACTGGTGTGGGGGGAGGAACTCACGGGTGTGGGGGGAGAGCACTGGTGCGGGAGGAGAGCACAGTGCTGGGCAAATGCTGAGGCTGTGTGGTCAGTTGTTCTCTGGTATTCTTATTTATTGGGTTTCGAGTACTCATGTATTTGGGCCTGACATTCCCAGTCAGCTATACTTTTTCTGGTATTTTTATCCTCAACATATTTTCCTGGAGACTTCTGTGGCAAAGTAACCCTAGAGATGTGGTTGTATTGACTATGAATCGAAAGTGACGAGGATATCATTACTGACTTAGACAGCCAGGAAGGACTGCAGGATCCCTGCCAGGCCTTTGAGGACTCAGGATCCTTCCGTAAGTATAAACAGCACCTATACCAGGCAAAATATAGGGAAGCAGGAGTAGCCATGGTTGGTTTGTGGGGATGCATACGTGTACACATGTATGTACTGTGCACATTCACAAATGCATACACACTAAACATGCATTTGGTTCCATGTGGAAATGTATGTATGTTTGTGCATGAACATGTATGTTTGTGGCTAGTCACATGTGGCACACATTGGTGCATTTACATACATGTATGCATACATGTTCATTGCTCCCATTTGTGCTCGAACACATGTTCATGTATTTCATGTGTGTCCACAATATACCCTAGTAACATGTTGTACACGTAATATGGCACACTTGGTATGTGCCTTACACTTGGTATGTGTATATTCATATGTGTATGTGACATGTGTTTGCATGCATGTACTAACATTCCAGGTGAACTCCCCAGAGACAGCCTGGCCACTGAGTGTTCACTCGGAAGCCTTCCTGAGCTGACTTTCTCCTCCTGCAGAAGTCCCCAGGGATCCTTTAGTCCTGCCTCCCCACCTCCACTCCATTAAGTCCCAGCGCCTGCACTCAAATGGAAATGTTTGCTGTTCTGCTTCTCGGTTTGATTAGCTTGTTGGATTAAATTAATTGTCAGGCTGCCTGGAACTAAGCCTCTTAAAATGAAAACTGTTTCACTCAGGAAATTTATACAAGATGAAGAATGGAAGACCTTCGTGTGGAGGAAAGGCTGGGTCACCTGAATCTGGGGCTCCGGACCTGGGGCTGGCTGCAGGATGTACTGCCTCCTCCTGCTCCCCGAAGCCAGGATGTACACGCCAGCAGGCTCCTTCTGTCCTGTTTCAGATGATTCTCCCTTTTAGCACCTCTTGGTTGCAAGTGAAAACAACCCAGGACAGGAGTAAGCTGAGGAGGGCGGGCTGGGGGTAGGAGGGCATCTCACCTCACTGAGGAAGGAGGAGGGCTGGGGGTAGGAGGGCATCTCACCTCACTGAGGAAGGAAGGCTGCCAGCAACTGGGACCTGGACTCAGCGTGGGCCACCACAGCCTAGTGGCCTGGTTCTGTGCCCCAGATCAGTGGCTCTGCCGCTTTATCTGTGGAGGTGTTTTCTGCCGCAGATCTTGTATCTGTCTGTCCCCAGTTCGGCTTCTCAGCCTGGACTGAGGCTCCTCAAGGAAACCCACGAGCCCAGTTTAATATGGGCGTCTGCTGTGGCCTGTCTGCAAAGGGAGTATATGCCACACTGACGTGGATAGCTCATGACAGACAGGACTTGAGTCGTAAGGTGTCAAGCATGTAGGTTCTGTTTACAGAGTCTCAGATAGGAAAGCATTTTGCTCCTGTGCGTGGTGTTTGCCCTTAGCCTGAATCGCTAGGATGTGGTGGAGGGAGAGAGGCAGGGGCGGTCAGCACAGGTGTTAGGGTGCAGGAGCTCTGCTCTGACAGGGCCCTTTCTGGGCTGGGATTTGCTCTTTCTTACAGAGTTAAACAGGGACCTTGAGCTGCTTTCTGGGGTTGAGGGCAGTTCAGGTAAGGAGAGTGTCCGGGTCCTCTGTGTGGAGGCACGCTGTACTGTTGAGCTTCCTTCACAGCTTGCCGCCTCTGGGTACTTGGGGCAGGAAGCTCGTGAAGCCCAGGGTGGGCCCAGTCTGCTCCTGAGCTGTGTGTCCTGTGTGAGGACGAACGCTCACACTGAGCAAGCATCCCGAAGGCAAGCTGTCCCCATGGACTCAGGGAAGCCCTGCCCGCATTCTGGATTCTGTTCTGAATTCTGCTGCCCGTCTGCACTGAGTAATGACCACACCCAGGAAGCCAGAGTGATGGCACCAGGGTCTGCGCTCCCTCTTCCCGGATCACGGGTGAGCATACTGTCTGAGGTGCTTCTGGCATGAAGAGGTGTCCACCCCACCTGGATGGCCAGAGAAGCAGAGCTCTAAGTCGCAGCACAGGCTTGTTGGGACAATTCCTGCGATGCCCAGAGCAGCCACCCCGCATGTCTGACACGAGGCCATCAACCTTGTGCTAACTAAGCCTGGGTCTCTGCCCCACTCTAAGACAGGCGGGGGTCACACGGGCTTCCTTTTGGTGCAAAGCTAGCTTCAGCTACAGTTGTAGGTCCCGACCTGCTCCACTCTAGCCCTGGCCGTCAGGTTCTCAGGCCGTGACAGGTGGTTAGACCTCTGTCAAGATTGTATTTCTATGTTTCCTGCCATGCCTGACTGAGGCAGTTTAGCCTGCCTGTCTCCTGTGTTGCCTGGTGGCCTCAGAACACCCCCTCCCCACCCCACCCCCCTACCCTGTGGAGGAATTGTCCAAATGTGAATTTCTCAGTTCGGGGGTATACCGGGTTCATCCCCAGGCTTTTACCTCCCTGGCCTTGCTGCTCTTGCGACTGCTGTGAGGCAGGAGGCTCCTGTTGAACAGGGAACCCAGCGCACCGTGAGGAGCATACTGGACTGCTGGGTGTCCTGACGCGTCTCCCTGCCTGGCCCACTGGCCCTTCTACAGACAGTTCTGAGTGCCACCAGCTTGTGTGGCTGACATTTGCTGCTGCCCTTCCCTTCCCTTCCAGGAGGGCTGGGAAGCCTGAGGGGCAGTGTCCGGAGTCGGGCCCAGGTAGCTCGGGCTGGGCTCCTGGCCTCAGCACGGCCCTTACCACCCAAGCAGGCACGAGGAGGGGAAGGTGGTCGCGGTTGTCTGCACCCTGCCAGCCTGTGTCACATGACTCTCCGGGAGAGCTGTGAAGCGTGGGTGTCTGTCGGAGCAGGTTGGGTTTTGGTACCCATGATTTTGACCTGTGCCCAGGGTAGCTAGCTGCCACACACTTCATCCTGGAAAGGGCTGGCCTCGGATCTGCTTGGCTTTTCACATGGTGCCTCCACCCATCGGAACTCAGTGCTCTAAGTGGAATCCATGTCCCTCCCTCCCTCCGTCACTATGTCTCTATGCCAACTGAACACCAAACCCTGTGGCTCACAGTCACGAGACAGGCCTGGAGCCCGAGTTCTTCCCTGGTCTCCTAGAGACTGGAGCCCTGCTCCTCAGGGGGTCCTTTCCCTGACTGTCCCCTCTAGCTCTTCTACTCACACACGCCGCTTTCCAAACTTCTTCCCAGGGTTAGGTCCCCTGGTCATCACCCATGCCGGCCCAGCTGATGCTGTCCTGGCTTCCACCCTTCAGTTATAGTAAAATGTCCAATGGCTTCCTCGGCTCTTTAAAAATTTCTTTTTTATCTTACCTTATGTGTATGGGTATTTTGCTTACATGTATGTCTGTGCTACATGTGGTCCTGGTGCCTGTGATGGTAAGAGAGTGTTGGGGGACCCTTAGGGTTACAGATGGTTGTGAACCACCATGTGGTTGCTGAGAATCAAACCAGGGTCCTCTGGAAGAGCAGCCAGTGCTCTAACCTAAGGAGCCATCTCCTCAGCCCCTTCTTATTGTTCTTGTGTAAGTGAGTATATTATGGTCGGGGCACTGTGTGTGTGTGAGAGAGCAGCGTTGTGAGTCAGTTCTCTCCTTCTACCTTTGTACGTGTTTTGGGATGAACTCAGGTCATCAGACCCGCACAGCACGTGCCTTTACTGGCTGAGGGGCTTACAGATGAAGCTCGGTGGAACAGAACTCTTCCAGAGTGGAAAGACGCAGCACTCACCCCACGTATGGAACACACAACGGACTGAAACACTCTGAAGACTAACTTGGTGAACTGATATGTTTTAGTGGGGTTACTTACAGGTGCAGAAACGATTCAAAGACAGCTACATCACCAAGGCCCACCCCAGCATGGATGACAGCTCACAAGGCTGGGAACCTGGAGCACACTGCATCACCTGCAGGCAGCTCGACAGGTTAGAGAGGGAGCTTTCTGGATTCCTCAGTTGGCCTAACTCTCTGCCAGGCAGGTCAGCTGGTTTCTGCTCTAGGCAGCTCGTCTGGTCCAGAGCTGTCTTTGCAGCTCGGCTTCTATTGCCTACTCTATCAGGGAGGGACCCAGAGAATCTGGTCATTTTCTGAAACTACTTTTAGTTGTTTACTCTTCTGTTTAAAGAGCTTCCCTGCAGGCTAGAATGTTTCGATCTAGGAGGAAACTGTTAAACAGTTTCAGGCTAGTTAAAGACCTCGGCTTCCTCTCCAGAGCCTCTGGGAGCATCCCTGAGAATTAAGCACCTGGTGCGGCCGCCCTGTGTTGTGTCTCCTGTGATCGTTCCCAGAGCCATGAGACACAGGTGGTAGCCGCACAGACTTACCTGTGTCCTCCTGGGCACCAGGCCAGCTGTTGCCTTTGCTTCTTTTCTTTCATCCAGAGTTGTGGTCTTCCACATGCCTGCTGTGTGCTCCCTGGAGTCCACACGTGTACACGGGATTCAGGCAGATCCTTCGATCCCACTTGGAGCTCTACTGGCATAGCACCTGTGGGCCAGCTCTCCTGGCTTAGAACAGATGCTAATGGAACCAAATCTCTATAGACAGCCGGGTGCCAACCCATCTGCCTGCCTGTTGGGCCTTTCTCTCTCTTCCACGTTTGTGGTGACTGTTGCTTCGGTTCTGGGGCCTTTGTGTCAGTTTTCATCTTGGTAAGGAGGTGCTGGCCAGTGCTAGCGACAGGAGCCCTGGCAAGGATATAGGTGGCAGGGCTTTGTTTTGCTGCTGGATACTAGTGTTCACTCTAGTCTTGGCAGGTGTTTCTTTTCCTGAAGGTGGGTGACTGCCTCCTCACGTGCCTGCCCCTCCTCTAGAGGAGAGTCACAGGGAGAGATTGAGAGCCATGGCTTGCTCTAGTCATTGTTTCTATCTATCCAAGGCTTTATCCTCGTGACAGCTCTAGGACTTCAGCGTCCTCCTGAGCTTCACGTGACAAGAACTGGCTGACTCTCATTGTGGTGGTTTGAATGAAAGTGGCCCCCGTAGGCTGATAAGGAGCAGCACTAGGAGGTGAGGCCTTGTTGGAGGAGGTGTGGCACTAAGGGTGGATTCTGAGGCTTCAGCCAGGCCTGGTGTTTCTCTCTTCTGGTTGCCTGTTGATTCAGATGTCATACTCTAAGCTATCTGTCCAGCACCATGTCTGTCTGTACATCACCGTGCTTTTCACCGTGACGATAATGGACTCAACCTTGGAAACTGGAAGCCAGACCCTATTAAATGATTTCCTTTATAAGAGTCGTCATGGTCATGGTGTCTCTCACCAAGACACCCATGGTGAGAGGAACTAGCAAAAGCAGAAAAGGGATGCTGAATTCAGACCTGGGCCTGTGGCCATGCATGCCCCTGAGTTCCTGAGCAGAACGGTGGCTCCCGGCCGTTTGCGGAGCAAAGGATGGTGGTTGTGGGAATTGCGGAGTGCGGTATTCCTCACAAACGTTCACCATAGCTCCAGCCGTGGTGCACGGAGGGTGCTTCTCCTGGGCACATTCCTGCAGTTGGGGAACCTGATCTGCCGTTATTGAAAAAGCAGACTCTACAGCTTTCCATCAAAGGGGTTTGTTCTTTGCTGGATAGAGGGTTGGGGGCTGGGCCAGAAGCTTGAGGCCGATGGGCGGTGGCTGCTCTTTCCTCTGCCTGGTGTTTCTGGGTGGACTTCTTCGACATTGTGTTCATTTTGAGATTGTAATGTAGTTACGTTATTTCTCCATCCCCTTTCATTCCTTCCAAACCTTTCCATCTATCCCTCCTTGCTCCCTTTCAAGTTTGTGGCCTTTCTTGTTCATCGTTATTGTGAATACCTGTAAACATGTAAATAGAACCTGCGCAGTCCGTATTGTGTTACCTGTGTGTGTGTGTTTTCAGGGCTGACCGTTTGGTATTGGATCACCAGTTGGCGTGCTCCCCCCGGGGAGGACTGCTTCTCCTGCTCTCAGCTTTCCTCATTTCCCCATAGTTCTTTGTGTAGGTTGAGGCCCTGTGCCCCACCCCGTTCACTGCAGCTTGTCTATTGTTCTTGTTGGCTCAGGCACAGGCGGTTCTGTTGGTGAGACTCTATGGGCGTAGCTTCTGACGTTCCTAGGAGACACCACCTCACAGCAAAGTCCCTGTTCCCCTGGCTCTTACAGTCCTTCGGACCTCTTCTCTGCAATGATTCTTGAGCCTTAGGCAGAGGTTACATTGTAGATGTGTGTATCCGTCGGGGGCTCCACTACTCTGCATTTTGATTGGTTGTGGTTTCCTATAATAGTCTTCATCTGTTGCACAGAGAAGTTTCCTTGGTAAAGGACAATGACTACATTTAACTGTGGGTACAGGGAACATTCAGAATGTACTAAGGGATTATGATGGTTTGTACAGTAGCAGGTTCTCCAAGAGCCACGTCTTCACTCGTTCTGTAGTGGGCTAGGTTTCCAGCACGAGGCACGATTTCTCTCTTGCTGAGCAGGTCTTAAGCCCATTTAAAGAGCTGCCGGCTACTCCCAAGGTCACCCGTGCCACTGCTGTCTCCTTAGGGTCGGTCTGCCGTGCTAGCTGTGGTTTCTGCGTGTTGTAGCTGGGTAAGACTCTTGGTTGGCTCCGCCCTCTAGAAGCTTTCATGGCACCTTCTGGTACCATGAGAACTAATCCTCGAGGAGGGGCATTTCAGGTCAGTCCTTGTTCAGGGGTCCCTGGGCTCTGTGTCTGAAGTGCGGTGGTGTCTTCAGCAGTGGGGACTTACCTTCCACTTCTGGGGTACAGTAGCGATAGCCTATAATGTCGGGAGTAAAAGGCTGCTGCTGGGGTTTGTTAGGTAACCCTTGGGCTCCAGAGAGGAGCATTGTCATCTCAGATGGAACAACTTCATTTAAAGTGTTTTACACACACACACACACACACACACACACACACACACACACGGGATAGATGGAGAGGGGTATTAGGTGTTTTAGGTAGATTCCTTACAAATTTTTCAGACACCCTTGCTGTCATTTTTTGTCCCCCCTTCTGTATTTGTCTCCCTCCTCCTAAGTAGAGCTGCCCCCCCACACCGTTCACCCGTACCCTGCGAGTCCCCTCCCTGTTGCTCCCACCTCCACCTGGCAATGGGTCTCTCTACTTTCCTGGTTTCTGCAGTTACTCCGGAACTCACATCAGAAAGTTTGGAGCCCGGAGCTCTGCCGAGAGAGAACTTGTAGCCTCTGTTCTTCTGAGTCTGAGCTGCCTCACTCAATACACTCATTCTTGGTAACATCCGTTTACCTGCAAAGCCGATGATTTCATTTTCCCTTACTCTAGCCGTACTTCTTAACACAGCTTTCCTCTGGAGAGTAGGAGGCCTGGAGTCACGGTTGTACCGTCGGCATGCAGGAGTGTGTGCACATGGGCATGGGCATGTGGTTTCCTCCAGAGCATTTTTAAAGGTCTCCGCTATTATTAACATGAATTCGTTATTCGTATTGAGGGCGATGCTGATGAGTAAGCTATGAATCCATGGTGTGTATTTGTGTGTGCATGCGCGTGCGTTTGTGGTTGGTGGGGGGCTCTGCTCACATCTGATGAATATTTATGTCTGCCCCACTCCTGAGTGTTGGCATCTGTACCCAGAATCTGGCATCTTCTCTCTGTGGGCTGTTGTTCATCATCTTGGTTGGCTGAGACGCCCCACGTCTCTCAATGTCTCACATCAGTAGCAGCTCATTTGGGCTTGCTCTGGGGAGGTGTGTCCAGGGACGTGGCTATGAAGTTAGGATTGGGCAGTGTGTGCCTTTGTAGAAATGTGGATCTCCAAGGACGCTGCTGGGAGCATGGCTCTGCCTCTTGTCCTGACTGATGCTGTCCCGTTCAGAGCAGGTTGGTGTTCTCGTTGTTTGGCTTGGCTTGATTTCTTCCTCTGTGACTTTCTGATAAAAATGGAGTTACCAAGCTTGACCACCCTGTGTCCGTGGCTCTTGGCTGTGGGTGAATGCCAGAACTTTCCAAAAATGAACATGCCTTTGATGGAAGCAGCCATGATTTTAGTTTCAGGGCCATCTCTCTCTCGGGAGCTTCCACCACATGACTGATGGCACCACCGTGGCGCACTGCCTAGGACTCACCACAGTGGGCACCGCTGATGCTTGGGTCTTTGTGGGCGGCGGTCCAGGGTCTGAAGATGAATGACTCACACCATCCTGCCTGAGCGTGTGACTCACACGGTGAGCTTCAGACAGCTGAGCCTTGTCGTTGGCGCCTTTGGTTTCTTGTTCCCAGTGACATTCTCATGCTGGAGGCCTGTGGAGACGAACCTTACTTTGCTCAACAGACCCCTTTTCCTGATTTTCTTCTGTTTATGGAAGGGAAAAATGCATCGTTTATAAAGCAGCAGGAGGGCTGTGTTCTCTTCCTATATGGCGGGTCATAGAGATATACCCCCCACCCACCCCCACCCCGCGCCCGCCCCAGTCTTGTATCCCAAGTGGATCTCGAATTTGCTATACAGCTGAGGGTGACTGAACTTCGGATCCTACTTCTTCCAGCTACGAAGTGCCGGAATTACAGCTGACGCCGCCATCCCCTGTTTATGCAGCGCTGGGAACGGAACTCGGGGATTCATACGTGCTAGGCAAGTGCTCTGTCAGCTGCGCCGAGTTCTAGCCTCTCAGGAGTGTTTTAACTGCTATTTTTGGGTTTGTTCTACATTAGTCTTGTGGTCACAGTTTTGTTAGACTCTTAGCTCTGAAAGTGGCCCGTACACTTGACAGGCACGATATGAAACCAAGTCATAAACCACCACACCACTGGGCATTCTGAAAGTAAAAACAGCATGCCATTACAGTTTCTTTGTTATTCTGGTTCTGCGGTGAACTCGGGCCCCACCCCCACCCCCCATGACCTTCTCTGCGCGGTCCAGTCTTCAGTGATGAGAGAATTTCTGCTCACTATCCTCTGACCTCCTCACAAGCTGCCTTAGCTTTAAGCTGCAGAGATAGGTGCTGTACTCTCAGCATTTGAGAGGCATGGCATGGCTGAACTCTTGAGTTTGAGGCCAACCTGGTCTCATGTTGACCTCAACTTAATGACTTCGAGACTGGCCAAACTTATATAGTGAGACTCTGTCTAAAACCAACCAACCAACCAACAAAACAAACACAGTGCCTGTCACCAGGGCTACATACTGTCAAGCTCTGATGCAGATGGAGTCAAATGAAGCCCAAGGCTGGCCAGGTACTTCTTGGAGTTTTTTTTCCATTATTTCTGTTTCTAACTTTGTCTCATACAAGGAGACAGGGAGGAGGAAGACACCAGGACCCAAGAGCTAAAGGAGCTATGACCCCAGCTGTGTCACTCCAGGCGTGTAACAAGCCAGCATTTCTCCTCGTCACATACCATGAAGACGCTGAAACAACTGCAAACAGGATTCTTCCAAAATCTGCCCGTGACATGAGGCATGCTCAGAAGCAGCCATGGTGGGACGGGACAGGAGCTGTCCCCGGCTGCCGGTGCGTGGCCTTCTTCAGGTCCTTGCAGCTGGGATGTGATCGGAGCCCCCTGCTTCCTTTGGCCTGAACTCCTCGAATGGTGTCAGCAGTCACAGTGGCGTCAGAGCGCTGTGGTCTACACTCAGGTCTCATCGGGTGGGGTTCACTCTGTTACAGCATAGAGCACAGTCGGTTGGGTCTGAGTATCTGGTCCTGTTCTCAAGTGCCCAGGTTATTTCGGTTGGGGGCGGGGGGTGGACAGGCTAGTTAAGGTCTGGTGCCAGGTGGCTAGACACAGCCTGCTGTCCACACTGGGAGATCACTCTTCTGCTGTCCGTGTGAACTGTTCTCAGCCAGACTCCTAGTTGTTGCCCTCCTGGCTGAGGTTATCTGCCTGTAACCCGTAACCTGTTGTGTCCTGAGCCAACCTTCTCTGTCCTGAGCATTTGACCCCGGTCACGTCTGCTGGCGGCCTGGGACTGCGGTGGAGGAAAGGGCAGAAGCCATTAGAGGGTCAGAGGTCAAATGGAGCCTGCAAGCTGCTGGCTATGAGTCTCTAGCTCGTGCGTAACGAAGGAAGACACGCCACGTGGAGGAGCTGAAGCAGCTGCAGCAGGCGCTGCTCGAGTCCACCTCACGGTCCGCAAGTCACCCTCCTCTGAGAGCGTCCGCGCCTTGGCTCGAGTTCGAGAGTATAACATGTTTCAGATCGAAGGCAGATGGAATGAGGAGGAGAAGGGCTTACTGTGCCAGGATCAGGAGCCTTTGAGCCAAGGTCTTGTGTTCAATCCTAGGCCGTGTTTGTTACACCAGTCGGGAGCGTCAGAAGAGCTGACAGAGCCTAAGCCTGTCTGTCCAGGGCTTGGTCTTTGGAGGTTGTGGGTTTTGATGAGCAGCAAGAGAGCCTGTATTAAAGATCAGCAGCTGCCTCAGCTGGAGAACACTGTGTCTAAAGGGGCGCGGGGGGCGAAGTGTCCAATGATGCCAGAGCTTAGAACCAGTGCCCAGCTTCTGTCTAAATGGAGAAACTGCACTTACATATGCTCTGCGTGTGTGTCTCCGAGGCTGGGCGCACACGGCTCACCTTCGAGAAGAGGTTTCATCTCTCTTTCCTCCTTGTTTCCCTACTTCCTTGTTTCAGGCACCAAGCTGACAGGTGCTGGGCGGCATGGTGGCCTCTCTGATACTGGACCAGATGGAGTCACACGCTATGAAACCACTTGGTCAGGTGCAGGGTTGGTGCGTGAGGCGTTCACATGCTATGAAACCTCTGGGTCAGGTGCAGGGTTGGTGCGTGAGGCGTTCACACGCTATGAAACCTCTGGGTCAGGTGCAGGGTTGGGGCGTGAGACTTTCAGCAAGAGGAGCAGAGCTACCCCAGAGGGTCAAGGGTCAGATGGACGGGGCTGTGTTTGCTGCTGGGATGGCTGAAGCCAGCTGAGAGCAGATGGGAAGACTGAGCTCTGGAGAGGAGCGGGTGTGCAGTAGACTCAGGGAACGGGACGATGTGTATAACTAGAGGAGGAGGGGCGCTTCCTGCTGTGGTAGGCGTGGCCTCTGAACAGGTATAACTCTGGCTCTCACCTTGTAGGTCCTCAGGGGCAGCTGTTCTCTCTGTAGCCCAGGTCACTGTCTGGTACTCTGAGATCAGCCCTCTGCCCCTCAGAACTTTGGACGAGGAGAAAAGTCTTTAGGGCTGGCCTTGTTCCCACATAGGAGGCATCCCCGCAGCCACAGCGTGATGGCGGGTTCAGATCCTGTGGTGGGCGGGCAGACGTCGTCTCTCAGTCCTCAAGGTGGATGGAACTGTTGTACTGTACAGGAGTCTAGGAAGATGGATGAGCAGAGGCCTCCTATCGAGGGTCGGGGCTGGGATGCATGCAGGCTCCTCCTATCTGGGAAGAGGGTCTCTGCTGGGGTGAGAGGCTCCCTCACACCCCACTGTGAGCGCTGCCTAGCCGATCTCCTTACATGCCAGGCTCTCCTTAGGCTGTGGGAGGTTGTCAATAGTTTGATTTAAATTTAATGACGAAAGGCCCTTCTGTTTTGAAGAATGGCATGTATTTGAGCCAGCAGTGATGTTCCTGGGCGATGCACTCCGTTTAGACTCCGTCTGAACGATTTGTTGTCTGCCTCGTGCGCACTGCCGGGTGTGGGGACCTTTTTGAGGTGTGAATTATTGGTGCTGTAACTCATTCCTCGGTACTGCAGCACTGCTTACGCAGCACGAAACTCGAGCTGTGTCGGTGAGCTCAGACGGAGGGCCTCACTGTGGCGCCCTGTGAGGGTCCGGCAGCCCCGGCTCGTGCTGCGATGGGGAGGTCACGTGCTGCAACGGGGCAGTCACGTGCTGTGATGAGGTCACGTGCTGCGATGGGGAGGTCGGCAAGGTGGAGCGCATGCTCCACACACGTGCAGTTAGTTGTTCTTGCCGTCCCTGCAACTGCTCGTGGCAAATCTCCTGGGCACAGGCCCGGCCACCGAATTCTTTGTAGTGTCTGTGGAGTTAGTTCTGGGCCACAGGTGCCGCTGTTTCCCACGCCCCGCTCCCTTCCCGCTCCTGTCACTGACTGTGGGCGGGTCTGTGGGTATGCATGTGGAAGCAGGGGTGTGGTTTCCTCCACACTAGAGGAACTAGACAATATCTGTTTGTTGAGACAGGGTCTCTCACTGGGACCTGGAGCTTGTCAGTTGAGCAGCTGTCTGGAATCTGCCTGTCTCCACCTCCCCAGCACTGGGGTGGTAGGCATGGGCTACCATACCAGCCTGACTTCTTTTCATGAATTCTGGGGTTCTTCCGGCTGAGTCGTCATCTCAGCTCATGAGAAGCCCCCAGGGATAGCTAGTGGCCTTGCATGGTCACAGCTGCCTACCCTGGCATGTGTTTGAGTCAGGAGGAGTCTCCAGAAAGACCCCTTCTGAAGCCTGCAGCCCATATGAACTGGTCCTGCGCTTCCGCTCAAGTCCCCGGGAAGTGGGGCTGTTTGGGGCGCTGCCACAGCCTCACAGCGTGCTTGCTGTTCGTCTGTAGTCTGCCTTTAAGCCGGCTCATTTGGAATTAGCAAGCTCGTCTCATGCTCAAAATAGATGATGTCGCCAGGAATCAAAGCCAGAATCTGAGTGTGGGCACGCTGGGGCGGCTGCTGCTGCTGCTGCTGCTTAGGGCCCATCTCTCCTGTCCTGTTGCCTGCTTCCTACCAAGGAGTGAGGACAGACACGGAACGAGGGAAGCAACGAGCCCAGGAATCCTGCCGTGGCCACACCCAACACCGGCAGGTCCCCGTACTGTGTAATCACTTGCTGTCACAGCCTTGGGTCTCAAGAGGCACACACTGTCCCTGGCGCAAGGCTTGGCGGAGAGGTGTTTCCTCTGTGGCTGCCTGAGGGCAGAGACCAGCTGCTTGTTGGGATTCCACGGAACAGGAGTGACCGAGAGCCTAGGGAACAGGTCTGTATGGCCTCTGCGTTCCTACCTGTGACGTGGGAGTCAGGGCAGAGTGGCTTCTGGTGGCCTTTGTCCGCCACGGTTGTCTCAGTTACTTTTCTGTCCTATGAACAGTAATAGACTCACGGCCAAGGCAGCTTATGAAAGAAAACATCTGACTTGCAGGAGGTCAGTGGAGGTAGGGGTTGGTGCCTAGGCTGACTGGGAGTAGCAGGAGCTTTTGGACCCTCAGAGCCCATCCCTGCAGACACACCTCTATAACGAGGCCACGCCTCCTAATGAGGCCACGCCTCCTAACCCTCCCACACAGTTCCACCAACGGGAACCAAGGATCAAACACAGGCACCCGTGGAGCCGTTCTCATCCAAGCTACCACAGCAGTCTGAGGATTGTTTATACTTAGAAACCTCTTAACTGTCTGGAGACACTTGAGTACCCCCACCCTCAACCCTATAATCAATCTCGTTGCGCTGGCTCGGGGGTCCACGTGACTCGCATGTGCCCCGTATGCTGTGCAGTGTACGCCTTAATGCCTTTTGATCACAGGGCTGCTCCTGCTTTCCCTGGGATCAGCACCCGAGTTGCTGCGATGCCATAATTTAAGCTAACACCGGGCTCACACTTAGCTGCGGAGGATCTAGAAGCCATTTAACACCACCGTGAGGTGAGGTGCCTCAGGAGACCAGAGTCAGCACAGCCATTTGGCTCCTACTGGAAAGGCAGCCATACAAGTTGCTTGCCTGTCTGAATAGGGAGGTCCTCTACATAGTGGGACAGGCAGGTCGGAGCTTCTGTGCAGCTGTGCCCCCAGGGTCTATGGCTGACTTTGGAATTCATATTCGAGTAGATATGTATGTGTGTAGCAATGGATCCCGTGTGTTCAAAGTCAAGTTTGTTGAACCCTGGCCAAGCCACCTCATGAGTTCATGAGACAGAGCAAAATGGCAGACCAGGTCAGGAGACTTGGGGACCCAAAGAGGAGGAGGGTAAGCCCTTGGTTGGGTGTTGGGGCCTGAATCTCTGGTCAGGGAGGTGGAGGCAGGTTGTGCAAAGAGACAAGGGCTTGACTGATCAAAGGGAGGGTGGTCTGTGACTAACCCTGCCCCCAAGCAGTTCCCGCTGCCCCAGAAGACATAGGGTCCTGGGAAAGCTTGAAAAACTAGGTCTGGAACCCTCCAGCTGGTCCTGGCTGGGCTGTGACTACCTGTGTCTCCACTTGGGGTTGGGCAGGGCTGGGTCTTGATAATGGTGAGGTCTTGGGCCTAAATAAGGGAGTAGTGGTGTGGTGTCAGCTTTCAAGAAGGCTTGGGGTCCTTTCTTAGGAAGGAAACTCTTCAAACCAAAGGCAGAGCCTTCCCTACCCGGCTTGTTTCAGATCCCTTTTCCCCTGAAGTCTCCAGGCTTTGCTGGGTTGTCATGTAGAGCTTTTTGGAGACACGTGGGCACTGGAAGGCTCCTAATTGTCTCGCTGTGCTAGGCCTCCTGGGAGCCTGACATAGACAGGGCTGGTACTGCCCCCAGGAAGTCTGCAAAGGCTCGGTATGTCTCAGGACTGTCAGCAGATGACACCCTGGCTCAGGGCCTATTGCCCAGCTGTGCCCCTTGTCCCTGGGGCCACAGGCTTGCTGGCCTCTGCCCCAGTACCTTCGAGGGTACTTACGGGGGGGTTCTGTGCTGGTGGCCAGAGGAGAGTCTAGTCTTCCCGAGTAGATGTGAGTCTCGCACTATGAATTCTTCCTTTTCCCAGTGCAGCATCAAGACCGATCTGGGCAGACGCCTCCGTCTTGCCACAAGTCCTCAGAATGGGCTAGGACTGTATTATAACTCAGCCCACCCTGAGAAGGAAAGAGAAGGGAAGCCCGCATTTGGCTCAGGAGTGAGGCTGAGTGCGGTTCAGCTTTTAGTCTTTCGTGAACAAAGGTGAGATGTCTGTTCCCCCACGTTCTGGAAGAACGTGGAGATTTAGAACACGGCCCATTCTGATCCCTCGTGACTCCTCCTCACCTTTTCCTCCTTGGCTTTTCTTTAGTGATGATGTCGCAGGAGCGTGTACCCGCTCGTCCCTTGTCTTCCTCCTTCCTTGTCCCTGCTTGCAACACGTTGTGTGGGAGCAGAGCCCAGTGTTTGCTGTGCTGCTGGGGTTACTGTCCCGGGAGACCCTGCCGTCATTTTCCCGGGCACTGTCCTGTCTGTCATCCCTCTTCCCAGCACCGAGCTGAGGACACTGGGTGAGAGTGCCCGGTTCCATCGCTGCCTCTGTCTGAGGTGTGCTGGTGGCCGTGGGAAGCCTGCTGCCTTCTCTCCGTGCTTCCCTGACCAACCTCTGTGCCTCACGGGCCAGGATGCGGCCAGGACTGGGGCTGGATCAGCCCAGCATGACGCAGGCTTCTAAGCCTTCGCCCCCACCTCGGCTGTGGATGTGGAGTCCTTGACCAGGCCTGGAGGAGATGCACCCACTCACCTCCATGACCTATGGTGTGGAAGCAGGTTGAAAGAGAGCCTGCTTTTCTCAGCCTCACAGCAAAGCTGGGGAACAGCACAGGTCTGGAGCGGAGCACTGAGACCGAGGCTTGTGAGGACTGGGTTGTTTTAGTCATTGTGGAAATAGCTACTCAGCATGAGCTTAAGCTCTTGGAGGCCTGTGACTCTGATTCACGGGCTCATCATACATGGCTTTGTATGTTGGAAGGCAGACACATTAGACTAGCATCCATTAGAAACCATGTGACTAATCCTTCTCAGGAGGCCATTCCCCCAGACCTCCTGTCCTCGGGTGTGGTCCTCCTCAGTGGGCCCTCAAGGAGGCTTGTGGGCTGTGTGGAGGGCAGGGAACAGAGTGGTCTGGTGGCTCCTCTGCTCACATGGTAGGCAGTTCCGAGAAAGCAGTGTATGTGGACGATATCCTGTCAGCAAACAGTGTGTGGCCAAGAGGTTCAGCCAAGGATCAGATGTCTGTTTCCATCCTGGTATGCCTGGTTCTGGCATGCCGTCCACGGCCATCACCTCTGCAGAGTGCCTAGGTAGCTGTCCCTGGACTCTGCCCTTCCGGGGGTAATGGGAACATAGCAACTGTGGTTTCCCGTTTGAAGGCACTTGCTGTTCTGTAGAGATTTGGAGTCAGACTTAGAAGGGAAGGACGGTGCCCCTGGTGGCCGGGTCCCAGGTGAGGGCTTTTCTGCATGCGTCTCAATTTCCCTTCCTCCTCTCTGCACTCTGCTGGTGGGGTTACACAGCCTCTCGCCTTTTGCATCCTTCTAAACCTGCCCTTAATACTCACCCATGGTCACCCAGTGGTAAGTCATTGAGAAACAACTGAGATGAATTTAGAGTGCTGTGTGCCCTCACACCGCCTGGTTCAGCGCTCGGGACTTCCTTTATCAGAAGACAGTGCCAAAGGGAGAAAAATAAGATGGATGTGAGGCTCTGCTGTCTCTGATCATGTCACCAAGCAGTTCTAATTTTTCTTGAAATACGTATGTGCCTGGGCAGACCACAGGCTGGACAGGAATGTCTTGGAGTATGGATGGGGAGGCTTCTGATTTTGCTTCCTGGGGATCTGTGGTTTCCAGAAGCTGGAGGGAGCAGGATTTAGGCCACCCCAGGAGACTGGAAAGAGCCGATTTGTCTTAGAAGTGTGTGTACCTAATATTACATCTGGAGGAAGAGAGACCTTACCATCCTGAGGGCGCATGGATGTGAACTGTGCTGGCTCTGGTACATGCAGCTCTGGTGTGCTCATGTGAGTGTGCATGTGTGTGTGTGTGTGTGTGTGCGCGCGCGCGCACGTGTGTATGCGCTCACAGGTACACTGTGTGTGTGAGTGTTCACAGGTAGACTGTGTGTGCATATGTGTGTACACATACATGTACTCTGTGTGAGAGTGTGTATGTGTGCATGTGTGTATGTGTGTGTGTATGTGTGTATGCATGCACACACAGGTACACTGTGTGTGTATATGTGTGTATGTGCTCACAGGTACACTATGTGTGTGTGTGCGTGCATATGAGTGCTCACAGGTACACTGTGTGTGCATATGTGTATATACACATACATGTACTCTGTGTGAGAGTATGTATGCGTGTGTATGTGTGTGTGTATGTGTGTGTGTGTACATGCATGCATGTGCACACAGGTACATTGTGTGTGTGCATGTGTGCGTGCAAGTGTGTTTGTGTACACACACATGTCATATCAGATCATATCACCTGTCTTTAAGCATGCAGTTTCTGGCATTAGTCACACATACTGTCATGCAGTCCTTACCGTGGTTCCCCCATGGACTCTGCTGTCCTTTACAGCTCTGACTGAGCAAGCCTCCTGTGGTGGACACACTGTCCTTTCCTGAGGTGTGTTTTGCTGACCAGCGTCTTTAGGGTTCTCCTGTCACAGGACCTGCTTACATTTGCTGGGGGGAGGGGAGGTGGTTCGGGCGTTGTAACTGGGAAAAGCGTATGTGCTGGGCACTCGGATCCTGAACAGATTTGAGGCAAGTTTTGTGGTCATAAATCTGCATATCCTTGGGAATATCTAGATGAAGAGGGAAACTGAGACAGTCTGTTTCCCTCAAAGGTGGTGTTAGACACGCGGCACCTCCAGCTCCTGGCAAGGTCGATGTCTGTGTGACAATATGCCTTGTCAGTGGGATACTCCATCCGTGGGGTCTGGGAGCTCAGCAAAGGCCTCTTCCCCTTCTGACTGCCCCTCAGCCAGGTGGGGTTTGTGTAACCACGTGCAGCACAGGTCTGAAGGCGGTACCCACACGTCAGTCTTTAAGGTGAGCCAATGTTTCCTGAGCACGGACCGTGTGGTTCAGTGGGTAGGGACCACCAGTCGGCTTGGTCGTCGTTGGCTGCTGGGACAGGCGGGTTCACCTTGAGTGGCCTGCCCCCTCACGGGTGAGGTGGATGCACAGAGCGAGTGTAGCTCAGGCAGCTGTGGAGTATGGGTAGCGATGTAAGATTTGGCTTCCATGGGTGGAGCCGGGGGTGTGGTGTCTGGTTTTCCCTGTGTAGTGTGTTGGTGATTTCTGAGTCAACATTCCCTGGGCTGCTCAGACCCTCCACTCCAAGCTTGGGCTTCACTGTCCCTTTACGTCTGGATTTCAGAGCTCCATACCCACACCCCTTTGGTGTGGCTGTGATATGAGGTGCACAGGCCAAGGGCTGTCCCTACAGATAGAGTGGCCACCCTTTCTCTGGCAGGCATCGGCTCCCCGTAGACTTGCCCCTTCTCTGTGTGTGGGTTTGTTGTTTGTTTATTTTGACCCGGGGTCTCACGTAGCCCAGGCTGGCCTCATCCTCACTGTGTAGCCAACGATGACTTTGAACTTGCAATCCTCCTGCCTCTACTACAGAGAAGCTGGGATCACAGGTGCGCACCACCGCTCCCAGCGGGTGTTGTGTGGGAGCCTGAGCCCGGGCCTTCTGGTCAAGCATCCAGTCAGGCGCTCTGCCAGCCCAGTCTCATTATTCTTCATTTGAAAGAGGCCTCTGCGCGAGTGAATCCCCGAGGACACAGCCCCTCCCACTTGCATGCCTTGCATGCAGTGCTCTGGAAGTGTATCCCAGCGTGCACACCCACCGCCCTTCTGTGTACTGAGTGAGGTCAGTGGGGAAGGCCTGCGCGTCTGCCGTGATCCAGGACAGTGCGGTGCCCGGTGTCTGTCCCTGCTGCTCTTAGCTCTGTCTGTCCTGAGGGTTCCTTTTCTGCTCCTGTTGACCCATGGAAGCTCATGTGTCTCGGCTGGGCTAAAAATAAGCACATTCTCTTTCCTTTTCCTGGGCCAGGAACTGAAAAGACAGCATCCCCTCTGCTGTTTGGAACTGGACGCAAGAAGCTGATAAGATAACAGGCTCTTGCTCCTTTCCCCTTGCTGCTCATAGGTGTCGGTGTGGAGCCCTGGGGTGCCGCCGGGGTGGCGGCTGCTCTCACCCATGCGTGTTCACCGCCATCTGCTTCCCCAGGCTTGTGCTTTCCCCCTGGGTGTGAGCGGCGCTTTCGTCTGTGGAAGCAGTGACTGCAGACCTGCCTCTGCTGCTGGCTGGAGCCCCACTCTTTCTGGCAGGGCTGGCTTGGGTGGTGAAGTGTCAGGTTTGGCATGTTAGCTCACATAGAGGTGAAGAGAGGGCTGCCATCTTGTTCCTGGCCTGTAGTATATGTATTCCAGAGGTGGCTCTGCCTTGGCATACCACTGAACTTCTTGGGGCTAGCCTCCAAGGCGCGGAGACTTCTGAAGGGCACGTGCTGGAGTCCGGTGTGTTTGGTACAGTTACAGGTCCTTGATTGGGAGGACTGGAAAGAGTGCCCGATGGCACATGTGAGTGACTGGAACTCACACAAGCACACCTGGCCCCAGATCTGCTTACCAAGGTGACTGATGAGCACACGGGGCAACTTCCTGTCCAGGGTGAGGCGCTGGAGCAGAGCCGCGTGCGAGCGTGAACACTGCCCAGCCTTCCTCCACGGCAGGGCTGACTGGTAGGTCCTGAGTGTTCCAGCAGGGTGGGCACTTTTGGGGTTTGCTACCACCCACGTGTGCCCTTGAGCAGGCTTCCCTGCCAATTCAAGACCCTGAAAGGCCACCCTGAAGTCACCTGTGATGGCTTGCTCCTGTAATCCCAGCGCTCGGTAGGCTGAGGTGAGAAGAGTAACGGGAGTTCAGATAGTCTGGCCTGCAGTGTTGACCGGCTCCTCAGGACTCCGCCCTGATTATACTGTGATGAGCTGTGCACTCTGCCCAGGGGTGGCCACCGGGCTCTGCAGCTGTCCATCAGGGACCAGGTGGTGACTCCGCTCCCCTGTGGAGCCTGTACAGGGCCTAGGTGACTTGCAGTAGTCCTGTCCCGGAGGCTGTCTGTCTACCTGTATCCTTTAACCCCTCTGTTCCTCTGTCCCCTGAAACTTGCAGGGTCTTTAGGATGTCTTGCTGACAGAGGACCAGCGGGGCCGAGTCCTCATGGGATTTCCTGCTGCCTCACAGGTTCTGGCTCCCTCCTATCGACACAGCCCTGCATGTTAGATCTGAGACAGGGTGGTGGTCTTCAGGAGTGTCAGCACGGGTTGCCATGGAGACAGCCTGTGGTACAGTACCGTGGTAAAGCAACAGTCTCCCTAGCAGGCAGGACTACTGTAAAGTGGCCCCGGAAGAATGTGCTACAGAGCTTCCTGGCTTGGCCCTGTGCCCACCACACTGACTGCAGGGATGAAGACAGAGTCCATAGTTCATGGTGGCTTCCCCCGTGAACAGAGGCTGGGAGGGATCACCCCCAGCTCTGCTCCCTTGCTCCCTGATTCTGGCATGCCTCCCCCACCCCGGCTTCACTCCGCCTGATGTCATCTAGACGCCCGCACGCACCAGCCAAGTTTTCCAGTTGACAGTTGTAGCCCCAGTAGCTCCTGAAACTGCAAACCTAGAGCAGTCTGTGCGTAAAAGTGGGTGGGGAGAGTCCTCCGTGGATGGAGTCTGTCACCGTGAGTCTGGTGGGAAGTCTGGAAGGTTCAGGAAGATGGGTGGTCAGAGCCAGGCTGTCTGGTTCTCTTGCCTGTGGGTCTCTCGCTGGGCCTGGTCTCTCATGTCCCCTGCCTTCCAGGGATACAGGGCACCTCACCCTTGTGGTCTCCTACTCCATGTACACGCCAGGAGGGCTCTGTGTTCTTCTAACCTTCCTCCCAGCCTCAGGCTTAGCACATCCCCTCTTGCCTCCACAGCCGCTGGGCTGAGGAAAAGGTACCTTCTTTTCATGTGTGAAGAAGCATCTCAGTACAGCCTTTCCAGTCTCTAAATGGTCTAAAATTAAATGATGTAATCAAGAGAAACATACTGTGCCCTGCCTGGGACAGACACAGCAGAAGCCCCGATGTTTGTTGCTCACCACGGGGTATTTCTGTGTCTGTCCTGATGTTCATACAAAGGCACACGGGAACAGTCCAGCTTGAAGCTCATCCTTGAGCCGACTAAGGGCCTGGCGTGGCTTTTCTTTCTGTTTCCGTTGTATACATATTTCTGCACATCCGAGGGGCCCAAAGAAAACAAAACAGCTACAGCCACAGCACGTTCCTTATAGAGGCAGGCTGTACAAAGACCTTGCTGTTCTATCCTTTGACAAACAACATCCCATTTTGTCTGAGGACTCCTAGACCCACCGATCACCAGAGCAAAGGCCCCTTCCAGCCCTCCCCTGCCTGCTCTCAGTCTACACCGAGGTCTGTGTCTGAGGTTCCTTTTGTCAGACCCACAAGCTCAGGCTGTCTGGGCTGGTCCCCACCCCTGGGAGATGGATTACAGCCATTGTTCTTGGGGCCTCCCTGCAGGGCCGCCCACAGGGGCTGAGTTGGGCGGAGGCCCTGGCTCCCCAGAGGCATTGGTTTGTATGCACTTGGCCTCTCTGCCTTGTGTCTGGAATTGATACGTTAATAAAAGCCCTGGTGCCCAGCCCCTCTGACGCATGTATGCAGATTTATTGTGTGGTCTGTCTGCCTGAGTGTCTAACTTATTAAAGACAACAAAATGGGCTCTTTCTCATCCATTATTTGAAGAGAATAATAAGTCTCTGTCAGATTAGCTTCTTGGGACTCAGAGCTGAATAGTGGCTGTCTGTGGAGCTCTTGGGCCGAGAACTCACCTCATCCTGAAGCCGAAAATTGTACTCTGAACATCTTAAAATACTTCACTGTTCAGCCCTGGCAGAAATCGAGCGGATTTCTCAGTCACGTGGGGCTATGTTCTTCTCTGTGTGGGGCTCACTTCACAGAGACGAGAGCCGTCCCTCCAGCTTGCCGGTCTCTGCACCTGCCCTCCCAGGGCTGGGCCACAGCCAAAGTCGCCAGGCCTTGTAAGATCAAGCCACTGAGGATGGGAAGAGAGCCAAAGGCAAGGGAGCCCCTGGGACCTCCTTTTCATATACTCCGTCCCCTCACGAAAATCTCAGGGCCAGTAAGCACTGTTCTCCCGAATGAAAATGTAGGCTGGAGTCCTAATCCCCAGGGCCTCAGGATGGGGCTATATTTGGTATCGGAGTCTTTGAAGAAGAAGTCTAGTTACAATGAGGTCATTAAAGTGGCCCTAAGCCAGTGTGACTGGTGTCCTTACAAAAGGGAGACGGTGGGCACAGAGACACACAGAGGAGGCCCTGAGAGGATATGGGGAACAGGCCACCTGCAGGCTTAGGGGGAGGGGCCTGGAGCAGACCTCTCAGGCCCAGAGGAGCCGCCAGCCCTCTGGCCTTGGATGCCCAGAGCTATGAAAGATAAAACTGAGCCTCTCAGATTGGGGTCCTTTCAGGATATCTCCAGATTCAAGTGATAGCTTCTCAGTTGTAAATTAAAATCATGAATCACGTAGACTACACCCCCAGTGTGAAGACCTGCAGCCTTCGCTGGTTGGGCTGTTGTCTGGGGTTTTGTTTCTAGCACAAAGACCCTTCTGGGCAGGCTGGAGTTGTGCCCAGCTTTGAGCGCAGGCCCTGGGGAGGGAGCATGCTTCTCTGTAGTGTGGACTGCACTGTGCTTTCACTGAGGTTCTGCAGGGAAGTTGGGCCCTGCCTCTGGTGCCAGCAGATTCTTACTCTGAATCGGGACCTTGGTTTCTGCTGGGACCCATAGGAAACAGACTTCTGAGGTCATGGCCTCTCACTCCCAGGGGTCACTGTAGGTGAGCTATCCAAAAAAATTAGAATATAATCCAGCAGGCAGCTTTTCAGGATGACTTCATTCAGAGGTTAAAATAAATAAATTCTCAACTGTTCAGTATACTTTAAAAAGATTGGTACTTGGGAGATAAGTGGATAGGTCTCCCTTCCCCCAAAATGTTATATGTTTAGCCATACACAGTTTTCTCTGTGGGACTGTTATAACTCTCCCAGTTATGAGCAGAGCATGGCATTGTGAGGCCTGAAGTTTTCTATGAAGCCCCATTTCTGAGGGAAAGAGGGCTTATAACCCCAGATCAGGTTCCAAAGAAATAGCACCCAGGGGAAGGGTTCTCGGCCTTGCAGAACATTCTGGTCCATCACGATATCTCGAGGCCTGAGGAGATGGCCTGGTGGGTAAAGTACCTGCTCTGCAGGCAAGAGAAGCTGGCCTCCCTGAACCGGTTTGAACAGGCTGGGTGTGCCGGCACATGCTTGTAATCCTTGTCGTTGCTGGGATCTGCTTGGCCTGCTGGACAGGCTCTAAGTCACCAAGAGATCCTGTCTCAAAGAACAAGGTGGGAAGACCATGAGGTTGGTCTCTGGCTTCTACACACACGTGTGCACATACATACATACATACATACATACATACACACAGATGTACACATACTGAGAAAGCTGTGTCAGTGTAGACAAAGGTCCATTAGAACAAGTTCTCCCTTTGTATGGAAGCCCTCTGCTGCGTAAGAGGGCACCATCTGCTGGTTGCGGGAGGAGGCTAGTGCAGTACCCGGGACAGCCTGCAGCTGCAGGGCTGTGACAGTGGGCTAGTACAGTGCCCGGGGCAGCCTGCAGCTGCAGGGCTGTGACAGTGGGCTAGTGCAGTACCCGGGACAGCCTGCAGCTGCAGGGCTGTGACAGTGGGCTAGTACAGTGCCCGGGACAGCCTGCAGCTGCAGGGCTGTGACAGTGGGCTAGTGCAGTGCCCGGGACAGCCTGCAGCTGCAGGGCTGTGACAGTGGGCTAGTACAGTGCCCGGGACAGCCTGCAGCTGCAGGGCTGTGACAGTGGGCTAGTACAGTGCCCGGGACAGCCTGCAGCTGCAGGGCTGTGACAGTGGGCTAGTGCAGTACCCGGGACAGCCTGCAGCTGCAGGGCTGTGACAGTGGGCTAGTACAGTGCCCGGGGCAGCCTGCAGCTGTTTAATAGCGACTGTCACTGGAGGTAGCTGGCTATTGACTTGAAATGCAGGGAGGCCTAACCTCCTTTGGGTGGTGTGTGTGTGTGTGTGTGTGTGTGTGTGTGTGTGTGTGACTAGCAGTGGCCTGGGACTGGGTGTAGTAAAGAGAGGACAGTATATGCAGAACTCCCTTGGGAGTATCTGCTTCCTTGCCCATATTGAGCAGCTCCCAGTGGTTACAGGGTGAGGCCTGCCAAGGTGCCCGGGTGAACCAGCAGCTGCCTACAGACAAAGGTGGACCTCTACCAGCCTGTGGGTAAGGTAGAGTGTTGCACAGGTGTGAACAGAAGGATGGGGAGGACCAGCCTTTGCTTCAGGCCCGGGAGGCCAGGCTCTCTCCTGCGGGTGTCTGTGAGCCACAGGGCAGGCTGGCCAGGGGGCTGCTCTATGTGTGTGGGCTGAGTGGGCACCCTCTGACCTCACGGGATCTGGGCGGGGCACTCCGGCCCCACACTGAGGCTGTTGCCCTGAGCCGTCACCCGAGAGCTCTTCACTCTTGCCCACACTCGGGCACCAGGTGCTCTTCTCTGGTGACTGTGACCGCCCATCTCTGAGGCCGAAATGTTCAGTACCCCCTGGAGCTCACTGGGAGCATCAGGAAAAGGCAGGAATCAGGAACTCAGCGAGCCCGACGGGAATTTCCCTGCTTACTTCACGGCTCTCTTTAGCTCTTGTCCTGTCTCCCTGCAGTCTGAAGAAGCCCTTCCGGATGTAATCCGGTTAGATTGAGGTCCACCAGACTTTCCTACTGGGAGAGAAGGAGGTCACTCTGCTTCTTGATTGGTCCCTGAGGCCACATCCAGGGTATGGGGTACTGTGATCTCGGGATGCCACTCTGCCCAGTGTCTTTCTGGTTCCGACTGTTATTTGATGTGATGAGCTTATGGTCTCGTGTAGGGTGTGGCCAAATGCATCCGTCATTCTGAAGAGGAACAGTGAGGTCACCTGTAAGCAGGCTGGCTTCCTGTCTCCTGAACAACACACTGGGTGAGGCATAGCCAGCGTGGCTGGCTCTTGATGGGATCCTAATAGTCAGAGCCTAATGCCTGCCTCTGGAGAGGGCACAACCTTCCAAGACATGGGGGAGCCTGAGTGGCTGTCTCTAGAATCCAGTGTTCACCCACCAGGTGCCCGGTTTGTCCCAGGACCACCACTAACCTGATGGGTCTCCCTAACCTCCATGCCACAAGAAGGAGTGTTCCTCTTGGTGTTGGGTTTCTACTAGGTATTACTGCCATGTGTTTATTTTAGATGTGCTGCCTGGAGGTTGTTGGTCTTCAGTGATGCCTTTATCTGCATTCGGTAGCAAGAGGGCACGCTCAGGGACGGTGTCAAGATAGCCAGGACAATATAACACAGCTTAGACTCCGGCAGCTCAGGGCGGCCTCTTACTTCTAGTGTGGTCACATGAGGGATGGGGTCTACACGTAAGACTTTTCTCAGCCTCCATGTGCACCCACTCTCCTGGGTCCCCTCTATTTACAGAAGAGTGCAGCACCCAGATCGGAGTTGTGTGGATGGCACAGGTCTTTGCTCTAGAAAAGTATGACAGTCTGGGACCTGCCTGTGCTGGATCAGCTGCAGTTGTCTGCCACAATGCCCACCAGGCCACATCCAGCTTCTCACCCAGGGAGGGAGGGCAAAAAAGCCGTGACCATTTCTAACCCCCGCAGCCGACTGCTGCAGACCAGGGTTCTTCGCGACATGCATCAGGATGTAATGCCAGGGTCAGATCGTGATCAGATCAGAAGAGGCTCCTGGCTTCATTTGAGCAATAGAGTGTGGGCCTGTGACTTCGGCTCCTTAGGTTTTGTCCATGTTCCTCTGGCTCTGTCATATGTGTCATTCCCCCACGCCCTTGTCACCATAGATGAAAATACAATTCCTGTGGCTATGGGCCTGGGGTAGGAACTTGAGTTCACTGCAGAGCAAGTGACATGTAGGGGATCGCCCTGGTGCCTCATGAGGATCAAATGTGGTGTGTGTGACCGCCACAGAGGTGGCCTTGACGACTGGAGGGAGTAGGTCCAAAGTTCTGAAAATCATGAGCAGGGATGGCCAGGACCCTATGCTGTCAGAGCAGCTGTGGACCAGCCTATGGCTAGTATGTGCCAGAGGGTGACCATGTATCTGGGCAACCAGTCTGTCCCAGGACTGTCCCTGGGAGGCGGAGAGAGCTGGCAGCCTGTCCCAGACAGCCATCATTTCACTGATGTATACAGGGTTGGCCCTGAATTCTATCATTTGGGTCTCAGTTTTCTTCTCTTTTGAGTGGGATGCTGGTCCTGCTTTACAGTGTGGTAAAGATCACGGACTTCGGGGCACCGGAGAGCTTGACAGTCCCAGCAGCTGGGGTGTCCACAGGAAGCCTCAGTTTCAGGAAGCCAGTGTCATCTCTCTCACTGAAATGCTGATGTGGCATCTGGTGGGAGCGTCTGGCTTTCTGTGCAGGTGCCCAGCCTCCTATGAAGGCATCACAGTCTGATGTTCTAACAGTCCAGCAGTAGCTGTGTGCTCACAGGGCATTGGTGCCCATGGTCCCCTGACGCTTAGTCCAGCCCTGGCTGTGTGCGCATGGTAATGACTATATTCTCACAAGACTACTGCGGCTTCTCCTTGGCCAGTTTTTTTCAAGAAAATAGATTTAGTATGGAAAGCGGTGTTTACCAAAAAGACCCACCATGCTCAAGTCTAGGCTGCAGGGATGTTTCTGAGGACTCGCCTGAATTCCTGGGGACCTCTGGGTTCTGGGCTACTGCGTGGGCTGCACCTGAGGAGCAGAGACCAGGCCGACAGCGTTTCTGCAAACAGCTCTCTAGCCAGGCACTGCTGGCAGCTTAGGCCAGGCCTGGCCAGCTCGTCTGCCGCCTCAGTGATGCTGAGCACCGTGTAGATTTATGCTTCTACCCATAACATATTTGTGCTGGGGTTAAAAATTATTCATGAGACTAATTTAAGAACATGAAAGAGTTGGAGAAGTGGAAACACCACCCAGCATTCTCAGCCAGCATGAGCTTTTCTGTCTCATTCCAGGCTGGTCCATATGGATGTGTATTTTTAGATAGTTGTTTTATTGTGTACATAAAATTTGGTCTCCCGCTTAACATAAGCATTTTGCATATTTGATGTGGTCTTTATCATTATAATTTTTAATGAATGCATAATATCCTCTTAAGGGGCTGTAACATAAATTAACTGCTTAGTGGAGAATATTTTAAGTTTCTTCTCTACTTGTATAAGTAATACTGTAGTATTTACGCAGAGAATGTGTTCCTTATTTGGAATTAGTTCATTGTGATAACTCTGCAGAAGCCCTTGGGTAGATCTGGGAGGGGGAGCAAAGCCCAGTCTCGGGGCCTAGAAAGAGCTGCACCTGTCTTCAGGGTTGGTGTTCACTGATCACTTTCCTTAGGGGACATGCAAATACTGAGCGGTGGTAGCTACTGCAGGCTTGGCACTCCAGGGAGGCAGCCTTTGGATCAGGTTTGGTAGATCTGACTCCTATTGTTACATTGTAGCAGCCACCTTATTGTTACATTGTAGCAGTCACCTCACTGTTACATTGTGGCAGCCGCTTGATCGGTACATTGTAGCAGCTGCCTTATTGTTACATCTCACCTTGTACTTCCTTATCAGGAAAATGAGGCCAGCCGACCACAGATGCATTGTGAATGAAGACTGTGTTTAGTAAAATGAAGACCAGATAGGGTGAGGTAGCAGATTTAGCTGTGCTAGTTGAGACTGATAAGATATGATAGCTAAAGGTCTCCCCCTTTTGTCCCAGCTGGGACCCCAACTGGAAGATGCTGGTTCTGCTCCAGGAGCTGTGTTGAGCTAGCCACTCTGCTCCCCTGATCCAGATACACTGATAGTTTGGAAAGCCCTGGATGCACTGAAGAAGGTGTCTTCTGAAAGGCCACCAGATTCATGGTGCCTTCATGTGCTGACCATCCAAGATATAGTAGACCTGTCTGTGGGTGTTTGAGGCTGACATGGACAGAGACAAACTTCAGGTAGTGAATAGGGCAGGAGGCTACAGACACACACACACCAGCCAGGGAGACCCCGCCTCCTGCTCTGTTGCCCCCTGCTGAACCCTCATCCTTGGCCGTATACTGTAAAGTACTCTCTGACTGCCGAGCCTTTCCACCACTTTCCTGTCATCTGTCCGGAAGTTTTACTTTATTTTAAAATGTGATCGACTAGTATGAGTCACAGGGAAAAGCATTTGCTAAAAACCACTCCCTTTCATGTGGAAGACATTTTCTAGTCAAGCTTTTGACATGCGTCACTTCTGTAATATGAGGGGATCTGCTTCAGCTGGAGCCAGAAGCCCCAGCACAAGCAGAACCGAGGCCAAGAGGGTGTTGTCCACACCGCTGCTCAAGCAGGATCTCCATTTATAGGCAGGGAATGGACGTGGTCACACCCAGTTCACCCACAGACTCCACTGACTTATCCTGAGGCCCCTGCCTCTGCCTCTGGAACCTGGGAACAGGACCAAAAGCTGAATTGGTTCCCATGGCTCCCAGACTCCTACTCAGAATCCAGAGTGAGGTCATACTGCATGTGAGCTGCTTACCTGGACTGTCCTTGCACCAGCCTCCTGCAGATGTTATTGGCCACGGTGAGGGGATACTGGCTGTCAGAAGTAGAGATGCAGTGTGAAATAGGTCACTCCAGGGCTCTTCCCTCGTGTCTGCTAAGGCTGGCTTATCTGTCTTGTAACACATTGACTAATTTTCCCAAGAGATTTCTATCTCCGCTTCCTTAAAGGGGAATGGGGGCAAAGATCCTCGGAACTGACATGCAGAATGTCCAGGACCTCCCTCCCCCTGAAACAAACAGGTGGTGGATACTGGCCTGGGGCCACTTTCCCTTTATGAAATAAGGCCTGTGAGCATTTTACTTGTAATTTTTAAAACTTTAGATTTGGAGAACATTATGGATATTGTGTGGAATTCCTGTGTATTTCTCATTCTGTTCTTTTAGACATAGGATGCCAATGTGGGTATTTTATTTTGTTGTGTTGGTTTTGTTTTCATTTTTTTCCAGACAGGGTTTCTCTGTGCAGCACTGGCTATCCTGGAACTCTGTAGACCCGGCTGGCCTTGAACTCAGAAATCCGCCTGGCTGTAGGTATTTTATTAGTCAGAGTTCTTGTTTTTCACTTGTCTCTGCTCACACACACGCCCAGGTGTGTTGGCTCATGAGGAGTGTGTGTTTGGGTTCAGATCATGTAAGGCCACATTTTCTTTTAGTGTCTAACTCCTGCCCTCAGGCTTCTGGGCTTGTAGCCTGACACTAGAGCCTCCTTCCCCCGAGATGCTCTTTAAGATCACACTCCCTCCATAGATCTACCCAGAGAAAGGCAGGCTGTGACAAGGCACTATGTAGTTGGTGGCTTCTACTGGGAGCAAGGTGGCATTGCACCAAGACCCTATGACACCTTTGATCCTCAAGTAGTGCAGCCAGAGTTGTCTGAGGTGACAGACAGAGCAGCATAAATCTGGTCTTCCCCACTGAATCTCAGGAGCCCTAGTGGATGGCTCCCGGCAGACTGGGCCTCTGGCAGCCAGTGCTCTTGCGTGTAGCTGAGAGCCTTTGGACAGAAGAGCTTTGATGGCCTGTGGGTGGTGAGCATGCAGGGTGTCATGCCAGTGTGTGTGTGTGTGTGTGTGTGTGTGTGTGTAAGGTTCCATGGTGGAGCACCATGTGTTCCAGAGGACCACATGTGTTCCACATGTGTTACAGTGTTCCAGAGGGCCAAGTGCTCCTGATACTTCTCAGTTGCTTTCTCATGAGCACACATAGTGAAATAAACACATAGACAACCTTTGTCGTGACATGCCTTTATGTCTTGTGGTCAACTGAGTGTGTACAGAGCACACCTCGCTGAGCCTTGCCCTCTGCCCACCTGAGTAGGATAGAGCTCTCCGAGCTGCTTGGTGCATCTCTGGGTGGAGCAGCAGCTCATGGTGGAGCAGCAGCTCTGGGTGGAGCAGCAGCTCTGGGTGGAGCAGCAGCTCTGGGTGGAGTAGCATCTCTGGGGGGAGAGCATCTCAAGGCTGCCTGAGACCTCTCAGACCCCAGCCAGGTCCCACTCTTGAGAGTGTGATCGAGTTTCAGACCAGCTGTTGGGTTGAGTAAGAGCAGCCATTGGGACGAAGTCCAAGTCTCAGAACTGGGTTTTTCATCTCCTCTGTCAACTCTTGACTCTTACACCTTCATGTCTTCGGGCTCTTAGCCAAGTGAAGGTTCTACTGCTGTCAGCATAGGTTGGGGAGTCTGTGGTGGGCTCTTCCTGTTCTTCAGATGCGTCCCAGTGCCATCCCTGTACGCCGAGACCTATGTATGTCCCTAGGAAGATCCACCACTTTCTACTGTGCCCGTGGTACAAGCAGCTTCTGAGAAGATCTGTGGATCCGAGGGATCCCTGAAGCCCACCTGAGGCGCTGAGCTGCTCCTCAGTGGCCAGCGATGGGGAGGAGGAGTGCCCCTCATCTTCGATCCAACCCGTGCTCCCGACAGGCCTTGAACTCACAAGGGAAGCCCAGTTGCTTTCGGAGGCAGAGAGATCAGTGCTGCTGAGGTCGTCTTGGGGAAACCTGTAATGTAGTGTGATCCTCATGTGGGGGTTGGGGGCCTCTCCCAGACTCTGGGTGCCCCCTTCTCAGTGGGTTAGAAGCATGTTGTCTGGTCAGGTGGGTGTTTTGGTGCACTACTTTGGGAGGTTGTAAGAATTTTGGGAGACAATGAGGTACATCTCGATAGCGCAGGCCTGGGGGTTGTGGCACAGCCTTTCTGTCCTGTGTCTGCTCCCCAGTCTTCTGTTCTCATCTCCCACGGCCACAGGCTGCCCCAGCCATGCCTCCCCTGCTGTGACAGACCACATCCACGAAAACCACTAGCCAGAGTCGGTCCTTTTTCCTTACGGGGCTGCATGTTTAGTATTTGGTCACAACAAGTGTAGCCAGCAGCGAAAGTGAGGCAGTGACCCAGTGAGCAGCAGGGGCTTTGCCCTGGCTGGGGAAGCCCTGTCATCTGGGGGAGCCCTGTCTGGGCGAACCTGTGGGCTCTCTTCTGTTCCACCATAGTCGAACCACCCTACCCCAAGGACTCAGAAGTGGCTGGCAGTCCCTGCATCCCTCTGGGTCCCTTGGTGGAAATACTTGCTATGAGCGGTGTGGTCTGTAGCTGGGAGTTGTTCTGCTCTGAGAGCCTGGCTTCGGGCAGAATGGTGCCTCAGTGGGCTTGGGCGTCTGAGTAAGCCTCTTACGGAATCTGGCGACTTGGCTTTTTATAAACGCAAGTGCCACTGTTCTGCTCAGCCCTGGTGATAATTGCTGAATAGTCTAAATGACGCTGACAGGTGACACTGAGGAACCCGACATTCAGGAGTATTTTGGGGACTTGTTCTGTGCCTGACCATATGGTCTCGTAGCTGAAACGATTTTAACACCAGCAAAATGTGTTTCAAAAGGGGAGATTTCAAACAGCCTGTTTATTTTCTCTTTTCTTCCAGAGGAATATTTTTATGCCCGTTACAAACGTGGCAGAAGCCATGTGTTTACTGCCTCCCCCCCACCTCCACCCCATCTCCACCCCACCTCCACCCCGCCAGCATAGACCTGACACTAGGCAGACTCTGTCTTCCTTCCTCATCGCAGGGGAAGCACAGCACCTGATCCCCAGCCCGGACACATGGGCTCTGAGCACGGGGCTTCACCGTGTGGAGCATTAGGACATCTCACCGAGTGGAGCATTAGGACATCTCAACAGCGCTGCTGGTCTAGATGGACTGTTATGATCTGTAGATGCGGGAGCCTCCACGCGGTCATGGGAATGGTGGGACCAGTGAGGCCATAGCGTGTGAATAGTCATCCTTAGACGGGTACCACACACCGGAGGGCACCACACACACCCGAGGGCACACAAAGGGATGTGAGACAGTTCCTGGGACCACAGACGACCTGGGGGTCCTGAATGCCACATGCTGCTGTGAAAGGCCACGGATGACAGCAAATGTGGGCCACGGGCTCCAAGCAGCTCCCCCAGCCTCCCAATTTTAAGCTTAGTGAGTAGTGAGGCCCTATTATCACTGACTGGACCCTGACTAGCACCCCAGGCTCAGTCTCAGGCTGTGTGGGAAGAATGTGTGTTTTGAGAAAAATGCCGAGAGTTGACCTGAATATGTTGATTCTGTGACTGCCACAGACCAGGACTTGATTGGAGCCACCAGCTCCGGAGAATGCCTCGGAATTCGATCTCATTCAAGGTGAAATAGCTGATCCGGGAGCAAGAGTATTGGAGGGGTCAGAAGCCCTGGTGGGAGGGAAGTATTATTAGAAAATCTAACAAACCAGCTATGAAATACAAGTGGGCTCTTAATTAAAAGATAGCACCGTGCAGCCCTGCCGGGCCAGAGCCGGCTGTTTTAGTTTCTAACATCGTTCCCTTCATTGCAAAGCCACAGTCTGCTGTGTTTCTAGGGTCACTGCACAATCATCACCAATGGTGGGTTGAAAGTTTATTTATATCGTAATAATCAGAAGAGCTGATTACAAGGTTCATTTTAGAATCTTCTGGCTGCGAGAAAAATTGTAAATAGGGTCCAGATGCACGTTCAGACATTTGTCACCGTGTGGAGCAAAGAGTGCTGGGAGTCCGAGGAGGCGGGGAAACGCTGGCTCAGTGGCCTGTGGACGTGGTTCGGAGCAAGGGGGTCAGCGTGCATTGTTCGCGGCTCCCCACCCCTGCCCTGCCCCCTCTGCTCATTTCCCCCATCCCACCTCCTTGCACACCCTTTCATGACAAACCAGCCATATCTCTACACTGCAGAAGCCAAGGGAGGAAGGAAAGGCTGCCGAGAGAAGAGGCCCGAGAACAGGGTGGCTTCCCTTAAATGCACATTACGGTCAGCGCAAGCGACACTGGGAGGGCGTCTTTCTTCGATCCAGCATGGCACTTAGCAAAGCACACACAGCAGCCCTGTCCAGAGAGTTCGGCTACGTGGGGAGCAGGCTGGGCTGCCAGGGAAGGGGAAGGTTCCTACAGCCAGGATCCTCATCTGCAGGAAGTGGCCTTCCCCAGGGCCGGGCCCAGGGAGCACTCGTGTCTGGGTTATGCACAGAAACACTTTTCATTCACAGCAATCAGCCTGGAGTGGGCAGAACGTGCATTAGGCCGGGGGGCTGTTGTTTAGTTTGATTTAATGTTGATAAATGACAGCCGATTGCTTGCCCGGATGGGTGGGATAAATTCCACCAGCGCTTGGCTGGCTCCCCAGCAGCCCTTCAAGTTCCCGGTATGCCATCAGCGGGATTAATGTGCCCTTTGACATCTTGGGAGCTCAGAGGGCCCAGACCTTTGAGATTTCCCAGGAGCCCTGGTGCCATGACTCAGCCGCTGCGACGGGGCTGTGCTCTGCACATGGCCGCTACGGTCCTCACTAGAGTCGTGCAGAGATTGTCCCGCACTGTCTCCCTAGAGCATAGTCCAGACGTCTGGGTGATTACCAGGACTGCCTTACAGTGGGAGTGCTCCCTGCTCGCTGCTGAGGTCCCCAGCGAGATGGCACCGCAAAACCACTGTGAGGCGGAGAAGCTGAGAGCGAGCCACGGAGCCAGATGACTCACTCAGTGTCCTTGTTTCTCCAGGGTGACTGGAATGACATCGACTCCATTAAGAAGAAGGACCTCCACCACAGCAGAGGAGATGAGAAGGCGCAGAGTGTGGAGACCCTCCCTCCAGGTACCGTGTCCCAGCCGGAGCCGGTCTTCCGTGGCCCTCCTGATTGTTAACGGTCTCACTGTAGCGCTAGGAGCCACGGCTGGGGGCAGAGAGCGAATGCCGGATGCTACCTGAGGACACACCTTGGCGTTTCCTGCCTGGACCTTGATGTGTGGTCAGCAGAATTTATTGAAAAAGAAACAGAGTAAAGTATAAACAACAGGGTCTGAACTTCCAGGTCATGAAAAAAATTTCACGTTGACTTGATTCGTTGTTGTTGTTGTTGTTGTTGTTGAAGAGTTTTAGGTTCATAGCAAAGTTGGCAAAGATGCAGACTGTTCACATGGCATGCGGCTGCTCACTGCCTGGCTGTACCTCACCAGAGGGGGCACAGGGACGGGCTGGGAACTACGTTAAATCAGGGTCACCACCAGAGTCCACAGTGAGGGTCATGCTTGGCGGTGGGGCACACTCTGGGTGTGCCTGTGCGTGCCTGCCTGTGTGTGTGCGCACGCGTGCGTGTGTGCATGTGTGTGTGCATGTGTGTGTGAGCCATATGCACACATGGGGAAGGAGGGCGAGTGCATGTGCAGTGGTCAGAAGAGGACATTGTCCTCTGTCACTCCCAACCTGTTCCTTTGAGGTGGGGTCTTCTCAGGAACCCACGTTTTCTCAGCAAGCCCCAGGGACTCTCCGGTCTCTGCCCTCTGTGGAGCTGGGGTTGCTGGCATGCACTGGGTGACCGGCTGACTTGCCGAGAGGGTCCCTTCGCCTGCACGGGCGCTCTTATCTGCTCGAGACATCTGCTCCACATCCTGTGAGTTCTGACAAAACGTGTGACAGAGATCCATCAAGTGTCAGAGTAGAGTGACCGACGGTCCTGGAGGCTCCTGTGCTCTGCCAGTCCCCTGCCTCTCCCATCCCCTGCCGAGTACCAGCTCTTACTGTTCTGCACTGCCCTTTCTGGCGTGGCATAAGATTGGATGAGTATCTACAGACCGGTACATCCACTTACCAATACACACCTCAAGTTACTTCATGTATCTATGACTGATTACTTTCTTTCCTTTAGGCTTATTTTCTCATTTTATTTTGTATGTACACATGTATGTGGAGGCCTGTAGAGGCAGGAAGAAGGTGTCAGGTCCCTTAGTTTTGTAAGCCACAGGAAGTGACGTGAGAGAGTTCCAGTCCTCTGTACAAACAACTGCTCTCTTACCTACTGAACCCTTCCTCCCTCCAGCCCTACTGGCCAAGTTCCAGCACTGGACGATAGTCCACTGCCTGGCTATACCACAGCTTGTTTTTGCATTCACTTGCTGAATGGTGTCTTGGTTGCTTCTGAGTTTTAGCAGTTGAGAATAAAGCTACTATATAAATACCGACAATCCAAAACATAGCTTCTGTCCCAAAGGGAACAAGCAGCAGCCGATTCTGAATGAGTGAGCCCTGCCTAGGGACATGGCCTAGGTGGCCCTCCATGACACTGTCCACCATGGAAGAGATTCTGTGAGATTTTATAATTGTAGAGGAGAAAATGTCACGAGACAAGGTGTTCCCAATCACCCGCAGCGAGGGCCAGCAGAGCGGGGTCTCCTAGGGTTTTAGACACCGAGTTTCAGATCCAGGGGTTGGAGAGTGGCTGAGGAGACTGAGGGAGGGAGAGATGAGCTGGCTTAGGCATGCCGCGCGTGTGTGTTGCCTCCTAGAATCTTATTTATGCCTAAGGCCCCCTTTGAGTTAGTTTGTGTGAATTGATCTGGTTATGGGTGTCGGCTGTTGAAAGTTTACTCTCGTGCTGGGTGGTGGTGGTGGTGCACACATTCAACCCCTGCACTCAGGAGGCAGAGCCAAGCTGTTCTCTGAGTTGAAGGACAGTGTGGTCTACAGAGCGGACCATCCTTCCAGAACATCCAGAAGGGAGGAAGGGAAAGAGACAGACAGACAGAGGCATGACATTGAGACCCTGGAGGAAAAGGGAAGAGGCCCTTCAGAGAGAAGAAGCTGCCAACCTGAGTAGCTCTAGTTCAAATCCCAAGGAAGGAGGTAAAGGAGGAGCCCTCGTCAGCAACTGGATTCCTAGGTTATCTGATCAAGTATCTTGCTGTTGCCTCCTTCAGTGGGGAGTCTGATGAGTACAGAGCTTTGTTTGCTTGGATGGAGACTGTGGCCATGAGATTTATTAAACTGGATGCACGATGAAAGCACCTTTCTCCAGGGTCAAGAGAGCACCAGAACGTTTATGAGGATGTCTTAGAAGCAGTTCAGTCCCGAAGAAAAAGACAGATACGAGTGTGTCCTTAACAACTGGCTCCCATCAGAGACTAATGGGTGGATCTGCCCGACAGCAAGTGGAGTCCTGGCCCCAGGACTCTGCCTGGGCCAGATGCTGTGAATAAACTGGAGCTTATTTCTTTAAAGTTCCAGATGAGCTGCTTTGGACCAGTGGTTTTCACCCTTCCTAATGCTATGACCCCAACCATCAAATTATTTCCTTGCTACTTCATAACTGTAGTTTTGCTACTGTTACAAGTTGTAATGTAAATATCCAATATCCATGCTATCTGATATTTGATTCCAGGGAAAGGGTGGCCCAACCCCCAAGGGGGACCACTGCTCTAGATTCTAAACCGTGACATTGCTTTGTGGATGTCTTAATGTCTGTAAGCTGGAGTTTCTCCCCCACCCCCATTTTACTTCCCATTCCTGCATTTTGAAGCTGCTATTTTCCTCTTTCAAGACTTGATTGTTAATGGAAACAATGTTTCAGACAGCAGGGATCCAGTGTGATACTTCGCTTTTTTCCCCTGAAAACTTGTGTTTGTCATTAGAGATGAGTTTTTTCTAGGTATCAGGGATGCGATGCCCATACTTAAGAGTCATGGCATGGTGGGGAGCTAGAGAGATGGCTCAGCAGATAAGAGTGCTGACTGCTCTTCCAGACACCCTGAGTTCGATTCCCAGCAACCACGTGGTGGCTCACAACCATCTGTAATGGGATCTGATGCCCCCTTCTGGTGTGTCTGAAGACAGCTACAGTATACCCACATATATAAAATATATATATATATATATATATATATATATATTTTAAAGTTGCGTGTTTAGAATAAAGCAAAACACTAATGCTCAAGGTGAAATGCTTTTGGATAAATATAAGTCTATTTTATGAACTTTCTTAATTCGAACTCTTTGCCTTAAATGATAGACTGTTTAGATGTTTGTACAAAATTTAAAAAAATGTTTTGGAGGGCTAAAAAATAGAAGGTTGTGGGAATATGTGTGTAGTTATCTATGTACACACATGCATGCATACATGCATACATGTATGCACACAAATGGGCCATCTGGCTCTAGAGTGTCAAATCTGGCCTGCAGTTAAACCCTCCACTGCAATGGCTGCCTTAAGGAGGTTGCTAGTTGTGTACAGTGTGTATACATCAGTAGCTACGCTGCTTCCCAGGGATAACAGCCCCGGGAAGCATGCTACAGCCTACCAGCATCAGAATGTGTGTATTCAGCTCATATGTCTGCAGAGCTGCTGTGGATGTGAGCTGCGTGAAGGGTAAGAAGCTGCCGCTCTCAGTTAGCCTGTTAGGATAGGTTGGCTGTTTGGTAGGTTGGTGGTTGGTAGGTTGGTGGTTGGTAGGTTGATGGTTGATAGGTTGGCTGGTTGGTGGTTGGCAGGTTGGCTGGTTGGCAGGTTGGTTGGTTGGTGGTTAATAGGTTGGCTGGTTGGTTGGTTGGTAGGTTGGCTAGTTGGTAGGTTGGTGGTTGGTAGGTTGATGGTTGGTAGGTTGGCTGGTTGGTGGTTGGTAGGTTGGCTGGTTGGCAGGTTGGTTGGTTGGTGGTTAATAGGTTGGCTGGTTGGCAGGTTGGTTGGTTGGTTGGTAGATTGATGGTAGGTTGGCTGTTTGGTAGGTTGGTGGTTGGTAGGTTGGTTAGTTGGTAGGTTGGCTAGTTGGTGGTTGGCAGGTTGGCTGGTTGGCAGGTTGGTTGGTTGGTGGTTAATAGGTTGGCTGGTTGGTTGGTTGACTGGCTGGTTGGTTGTTTCTGTCCAATTGCTACTTGTATTATGGAAGGCAAAGCATTTCCTTTCAATAGTCTCTGATCTTTATTAATGTTGTCCCCCCTCCAAAAAAAAAAAAAAGATCTTAGAAAAATGGAACAGATCTGTAGTTTGGGGGCAACATGATAAAATTAAATGTGTAGGTGTTTTCTAAAGAAAAATATACAACGAAGCTATTACCTACATCAGACGTATATTTGAAGATTTCTTTTTTATTCTAGATACCAGGAATGTAGAGATGAGTGGACATATTTAACCATGACATACTGTGATTCATTAAACAACACAGACGTGCATTTCATGGAGTCTGTTAACTCTGATTTAAGCCGTCACTTGTCTCATCATGCGGGAACATGAGTTCTGTCATCAGAATATAAGGAATTTGAATCAATGCTGACTTAGTTTGTGCTGTATCACCTGTTGATAAAACACAGTTGAGTTTTTCTCTGTTATCTTTCCTTTGTCAAAAGTCAGCTGACTGTGAATGTGTATTTCTGGGGTTTTATTCAGATCAGTTAATGTATTTATGTATTTTACCCAAACCATAATTATTACAACTTTATAGAAAGTCTTAAATTTGGGTGACATCAGTCCCTGACTTCATTTGTCTTCTTCAGGATGGCAGCATCCCTTCTGGATCTTCTGCTGCTCCACTTGAAATTTAGTCTGTTTATTGACAGCCACACGGTAGCTCACTGAGACGTGTATTGGCATTGCATTGGATCTGTAGATCTGCGAGAACTGACATTTGGCAGAGATGCGCTCCCTGCTCACAGCCTTGGCGTATATGGCCGCTTATCCCGTTTTTCTCTGGTATCTTCCATCAGAGCTTTGTAGTATCCTCCATACAGCTGTTATGCATAGTTGTTCAGATTGAAATTTAAGATTTCCTCTTGGGGAGTCCCAGTGTAGATGATACTGTGATTCTTTTGCTTTGTTCAGTGCTGATACACAATGACACAACCTCTCTCTAGTAACCACTCTTGTGTCTTGCTGAAATTGCAGTCTTGCTGAAATTGCCTCTAGATACTTTGTTGTGGCTTCTTTGATATTTTGTATGCAAATAAGCATGGTGGTTTGTTTGTTTTTTTTAACACAGATGGTTAAGTTTCTTCCTTTCCATCCATGTAGGTTTTCTTCTCTCTTCTCATCTTACTGTATTCACTAGGATTTTTGGTACAGTATGAAAGAGGATGGGCCTCTTGCCTTGTTTCTCATCAGTGAGACAGTCGAGTCCTCATATTTGAGCTGTTGATTTGTCTCAGACATTACTCTTAGTTTGCTGGGAGTTTCTGTCCTGAAGGAGCGTTGGGTTTTGTCAGGGGCCTTTTCCGCATCATTTGATATGGTCATGTGTATGCTTCCCTGATTGTTATTTGTCCAGCCAACCCTGCATAACTATTTCAAGTCCCACCTGTAGAGTGGAATTCTTTTGTACATTGCCTGATTTAATTTGCTAATGTTTTGTTGAGGATTTTTGCATATATTCATGGAAAAATGTGGTCTGTAATTTTGTTTTCTTCTGATGTCCACCGGCTTTGGTGTTAGGCCAGTTCCTTCCGGTTACTGCCCACAACTGCTGGATTACCAACTGAGGAGCCACCAAGCTCCCAGAACCACTCACTCACACACCGGGGACAGCCACAGTCCCTGCAGAAGTAGGATGTGCACAGTAAGGGATCCTCTGCACTCTGACGTGCTCCCGGGGGTTGTCCTCTGGGAGCAGGGTTTTCAGCATACTGGTCTCTGGGGATGACTGGGCACGACTGGAGTAGGTGGAGGCAGTGTTGAACGAGGACCCTGGAGTAAATGTTACTGCTTCTGTAGAGGGCTTAAGAGGGAAAACGGGCTCCAGGCTAGCCTGGGCTACATAGACCCTATCCCCCAAACAAACATGCAAGCAAAAGAACCCTACACAAGTTTGTTTGTTTGTTTGTTTTTGGTTTTTTCGAGACAGGGTTTCTCTGTATAGCCCTGGCTGTCCTGGAACTCACTCTGTAGATCAGGCTGGCCTTGAACTCAGAAATCCACCTGCCTCTGCCTCCCAAGTGCTGGGATTAAAGGCGTGCGCTACCACCGCCCGGCCTAAATGCCTCCTTTTTTTTTTGTTTTTTTGTTTTTTTGTTTTTTGTTTTTTTTTTGTTTTTTTTTTTTTGGTTTTTTGGAGACAGGGTTTCTCTGTGTGGTCCTGGCTGTCCTGGAACTCATTCTGTAGACCAGGCTAGCCTCGAACTCAGAAATCTGCCTGCCTCTGCCTCCCAACTGCTGGGATTACAGGCGTGTACCACCACTCCCGGCTCGAACCCTGCACAAGTTAGAGAAGACTCTTTGGAGAGTCACTCGTAAAGATTTGGAGCTGGGGAAAACCTCATGGATGTGGAGCAGCTGTCCCCTGCCCACTGCTGTGAAACTGGCCATTCGATAGCACCGAGAATTCTAAACCAGCTCTGTGCGTCTCTCCGGGAACACCTGGCAGTTCCTTAGGTCTTTTGATGAGGCACTTTTCATTGCTTTCAGTTTTCAGCTTTTTCATCCCTAATAATGAGTTATTTTAGGATGCTTTATAGGAAGAGAAGTTCCCCACGGTGGCGATCTGTCACAGAGAGATATTCAGTTTAAGATCAGCCATGGAGTCGAGGGTCTTCAGAGCACAGGCCTCTGTCTGCAGGTTGTCGCTTTCCCATGCTGTCCCAGGAGGTGGTGGTTCCACTCCACACAGGTTGTCCAGGGGGCTGGCATTTGCTTGGGCTGCCTCTGCTGGGGAGTCCAGAGCCTCGGAGCCCCTGACTTGCAGACACCTGTGGTGGCCAGGCATGCAACCATCCTCAGGAGCATGTGTGGGGTACCCCTGCCTTTCTCCCCAAAGTCTCTAAAGTACATGAGCATGTGTCACGCATGTGTCACTCAAGGCCTGGCTTCAAACATACACCTGGCCATGTTAGTTCTGTGAAAATTCATCATAGATTGATGCAATTGCTCTTTTAAGGATGGGGTTTAATAAAAAACATTTTACAAAGAAATCTACATTATTTTAAATTAAATATAGTAATATGAGTCTTGTAAAGGCTGGCACCTCCCGATTATAGATGAATTGTTAGAAACTTGACATCGGCTTTCCTCTAGCCCTGAGGAGTCCTCCATCCTGGTCAGCCAAGCCCAGAGCTGGGTAGATAGCATCCCAGGGCCTCCGTTCCTGTGCAGCAGGCCAAGGGCAGGTGATGTGGGAAGTCCTTGTGCTGACCTGGGGAGTCCAAGGATCGCAGCCAGAGGTGTGACTCATGAGCCCCACAGGACGAGCTGGAGCGGAGAAGCCTCTGCAACCCAGCCATGTCTAAGACATTTAGTTGCAGTCAGAACTCAGGCCAGGCCTGCATTCTGAATGTCAGGAGGCCTCGAGGGAGTCATTGTGGGTAAAGAGTAGAGGAAGCTGTGGGTGGCCTAAGGGTAGACAGCCAGGACCGGACAGCATAGAATGGCTAGAAGACAAAGGTGGGGGTGTCCTCCTGACAGCGCCATCCCCAGGGCCACCTCCTCATGGCCCACAGGGACTCATCCCTGGTCTTCCAAGGACAGTTGGTAGTCCAGGCTCACCCTTTCCTGACTCCGAGCTGCTGCTTCCGTGGCTGTGGTCTGTGGATTGGAAATGACGGGCAAGGGCGTTGCTGCAGCACAGCAGTGAGTGGACAGGAGAGCAAGGCCACCCCCTCCCCGTCCCTCATGCCTGGGGACAGCCTTACAGGGAGCTTCCAGGCCTGTGTAGGCAGTTGTTTTTATCCCGGAGAGCCTAGGCTTTGGTGGTACACTGCCTGTTCCCCTTCTGCCAGCTGGCGGTCTTTCCTGGTCTGCTGCAGCGGGAGAGGGAGTGCCAGCGTGAAGCTGTGCTCTTCCAGGTCACACTCAGCTTTCAGCTGCTTGGGCCAGGGCGAGGGCACGGTAGTGACGCAGTGACTGGCAGTGATGTGACATGTTGGGTGCCTAGGATGCTGAGAGGAAGAGCTAGCAGGTGGCTAGGGCTCTGACCAAGGGATCCTCATCCCACCTTACAGGGAGTGGGAGGCTGGATCGAGATACCAGGATGGATGGGAACCTCATGGCCAGTGCTCCTCAGAGGGTGTGGTCTTCCACGTGACCTTGGTCTGGCTGTGCACAATTTTAAGAGCAGGGAGCGCTGCTGGCTGCCCGAGGCTTGAGTAAGGACATGCCAGCCCTTCCTGGCGGTGGAGGCTGAAGGTCACCGCGGCACACCCCTCCCCGGTCTCTCTGAGACAGGGTTTTTGTGTGCAACAGCCCTGGCTGTCCTGGACTTGATTTGTAGACCAGGCTGGTCTCAGACTCCTAGAGTTCCACCTGCCTCTGCCTCTGCCTCTGCCTCTGCCTCTGCCTCCCGCGTGCTAGGGTTAAAGGCGTGTGTCCCCACTCCCGGCAGCCCCTCATTTTTATGGCTTGTCTCAGCATCCACAGCAGCGCACAGCTCTGCTCAGAAGGTCACACCTGAGAGAAGTCCCCTTGTCAAGCAATCCTGCTGATGCATGTTTTCCCACCCCTGGCCAGTGAGTACCCGCCCCATAACCGGCTTGGGTGGCGTGCCCCGTGGTTCTCACGATGTCTGGATGCACACTTTATTTTCCCACTGCCTCCTGAGGAATATTATCTCAGGATTTTCCATTAGCCCAAAGTGGGGCTTCAGGGAGTTGCGCTCTGACTGGTGACTGGAGCTTTTTCCTTAATCCTCATTCTTAACCTATCATAAGATTGATAATTTTTCTGAAACTTCTAAAATTCTGAAATTTCTAAAATGGAAAACTTTTAAGATGTTAGGAGTGCACGTGGCCTGTAAATACCAGGATTCGGCTCATTGTCCTATCCCGTGACTTGCTCTGCCTGGTTCTCAGCTCTCTGTACCTGGCTGCCTGCCTGTCTGTGTGGGCTGGGCTCAGGTGTGGGTCTCGCTTAGAGGGCATGGGCCAGGCTGGGGTGGAGGCCACCTGAGAGACAAGCTGGAGCCTATCTTTTCTGCTCTGTTTTCTGCAGTCTGTGCCCCAGGAGTCTCCAACCTGACAATTCTGCATGATACAGACCAATTTCTACAACGTTCCTGAGCCCAGTGTTTTTCAGATTATGGGTTTCGAACCATTATTAGATGATGAAGTCAATTTTCTGTCACACCCACTTGAGAACATCCCTCCCTCCACGGAGGATGAGTGTTAACTGTGAGGCTCGAGCCATTTGTAGGAACGCCCCACAGCTTCTGAAGGCTGACGTGACGCGTGTCACCGTGTCATGGCTAAATGCATCCGCAGCCCCCTGTGGCGCTCCTTCTGAGAGGAAGTGATACTTACAGCCCTGTGACTTTGTGCCGACATCATAACAAGGTGGACTCGTATGTCCAGCTGCAGGTAGGTAGGTGGTCATGGTCCAGGAACATCATGGCATTGATGGAGGCATCCCAGAGCTCCTGACCTCACTGCAGACTTCTGTGGCACTCTCTGCTCTCGGGGTTAGATCTGATTCCCTGGCCTGTCTCCCTCATCCTCATGAACACTGCAGTGAGGCCAGCCTGTGAGCAGTGCCTCAGAGACCGGGCAAGCGTGTGAGATGCCCTGCAGTCTCGTGGTCTGATGCACCACAAAAACCCTCTCCATCACTCTGTGTCATTCCTAGAGAAGGCATAGGACTCTTGACTCTAGGGAAAGTGCCAACAGGAAGGAGCTGAAGCAAGACTGATTGATGAGTGTCTGGGGGATGGGCAGGCTCTTCTAGAGCCTTCTCCCCAAGAACAGGCCTGCATATGAGGAATGAATGGGTCCTGTCTGTCATGCTGGGGTTTCTCTGACAGCCACACAGTTCACTTCTCCACAGGGCCAGGCATCCTCACCGCTGCAGAGAGTATTCCTAAGGAGGCCTCACAGGAGGCTGTGCAAATGCCCTGTCTTAGGATGTGCCCCTCTCCTGATGGCCAGTGATTCTGCTGACAGCAGTGGGATTCGGGGAAGAAACGTTTTAGGTGTATTGCATGCCCTGGGCTGTCGCAGGAATGAACAGTGAATAACCATAGCCCAGTGGTACTTAGCAGCTTGGGATCCTCTTCACGGGGGTGGGGGAGGTGGAGGGTTGGGGGATGGGGGGGGGAAGAGGGAGAACATGACAGTTCTAGTGAGGTCAAAGAACAGACATCAGAGCTGGACATGGTGGCAGAGGCATTACCCGTAGTTCCTAGTGAGCTTGAGGATAGCCTGAGCTCTACGGAACCAACCAACTTAAAGAACAGACAGCACGCTGGGCGGTGAGTCTGACGCCCACCTTCCCTCCAGCCACTCACCTTAGCCGTGTCTGACGCCCACCTTCCCTCCAGCCACTCACCTTAGCCGTGTCTGACACCCACCTTCCCTCCAGCCACTCACCTTAGTCGTGTCTGACGCCCACCTTCCCTCCAGCCACTCACCTTAGCCGTGTCTGACGCCCACCTTCCCTCCAGCCACTCACCTTAGCCGTGTCTGACGCCCACCTTCCCTCCAGCCACTCACCTTAGCCGCTGACTCTCCTGGAACCTCCCTCTGTGGAGGAGGCCCAGAGGATCTCACTCCCGCGCCCCTGCTGCTGCTGCACACCCTCGGCGCCATCTCAGGGTAGCCCTGTTCTGACTCCAACAGTCCAAACGGTTATCCCCGTGGAGCCTCATCGCACAGTGGAGTCCTTTATTAATTTATACACATTGTTTCCTTTGCCTGCCTGGGATGCTTTGGGGACATGACTAAAATCGCCCCCAAACAGACTCAGACAGACTGAGAATATCCCCTTCCCAGAAACAGAAATGGCGCCCGAGTTGCTGGCTCTGTCTTGGGGGCGCTGGATGAAGCCCAAGCTCCCGGCTCTCACTCTTGTCTTGCAGAGTCTCAGCTTCTGTGTGACAATGTTCAGGGCCCTCTCAGCTACTCTGGGTTACAGCCGTCATCCTGTGAAGAAGCCAAGGCCACTGCTGCTCGACCTAACACTCACTGCCATCTCTGGTGACACTCTGGTTTCATGTCCACTGTCCCGCCCCTCTTTTCCCAGGCAAAGTCCGGTGGCCAGACTTCAACCAGGAGGCGTATGTTGGCGGTACGATGGTTCGCTCCGGGCAGGACCCCTATGCACGCAACAAGTTCAATCAGGTGGAGAGTGACAAGCTGCACATGGACAGAAGCATCCCGGACACCCGGCATGACCAGTAAGTCTTTCCGGAGCGTGCGAACGTGTGTGTGTGTGTGTGTGTGTGTGTGTGTGTGTGTGTGTGTGTACACGCACAAGAAAAGAGCTGGAGAGTCTCTCCCTGCAGCACTGGATTTCCCCACGCAGGTGGTGTTTGTTGTCATGGCTCTTGGCCGCCTGCAGAGGCGGCAGGCTGTTGGCCAGCAGAGGAATCAGAAGGAGAAAGCTGTAAGGGCCTTGTGCTTGCTGGTCTCTTGGGATTTTTAAGCTGTGCTCATAAAAAACACGACACAGTCTAGGAAGAAAGAGAATCCGACTTCCTCTTCCTGGGCCAGCTGTAGTTGGGAATATTCTGGAAACCAGAGAAGAGATTTAAGTAAGGTCTCCGCAGAGCTGGGAGGGACCAGGAGGCAGGAGGACAGGAGACGGTGCTGTCCTCCTGACACTGTGGAGAAGGGCCATCCGCACGCTCCTCAGGATCTCAGGACTCGGGTGGAGGGCACCCTGACTCCACCGAGCCCAGCTCGAGGCATTCTCAGATACTGGAGACTCTTCTGATACCGCTTACAAGGAAAGGGGGGCCGACAGCCTTAGTCATCTCCCCAATTGTCTTTATGACCCAGAGACACAGCAGAGGCACTGGACTGGGAGGTGCTGATGTAAAGCCAGAAGGGCCAGGGATTGTCAACTTGACAGGATTATCCTCACCTCGGAGACGAGGCTCTGGCCATATTTGTAAGGGAGTTTCTAGATTAGGTTAGTTGACGTGGGTCTCACCTCATGTCTCATATCACAGTGTGAGCCGGGGTCCCAGGCGGAATAAAAACAGGAAGCTAGCGGGCATGGCATGCCTCTCTTCGCTTCCTGACAGGTGTAAGGTGACCAGCTACCTCGTGTTTCTGCCGCAGGCCTGCCCTGCCGTGGGAAACTGCGCTTAGCGCTGTGAGCCAGAGCACACCCTAGTTTCTTCATGTTGCCAGACTTTTTTTTTTTTTTTGCTCATAGAAGTGAGAAAAGTAACTAATCTGGGGTTTCAGCCTCAGAGTAGAGCTCAGCACCAGGGTACAGTGTCACCTGGCCATTTGAGATGACTGAAGTTCGAGCTCCGTGTGACCGTCGAGCCTTGTCCCAGCTGGTGCTAGCTGGCTCTCCCGCTAAGATCTCACCGTGGCTCCATCTCCTCTGAGCAGGAGAAGGCATGGTGTGGGGCTTGTCGGCGTGGGGCTGGTTTCTGAGCTGCTGCCTCCCCTGTGAGCTTCTAGCATTCCTTCACACTCTGCAGACGGATTTCCTTTCAGTATTTTTGGAATGACTGTCCAAACTAATTTTTGATTATTCCTCCCAGGATAGACTGATCTCTGCCCGGTCTGTGTCAGCCTCCTTTGCTGTCTTGAAGCCATGGTGGGGGCTTTCCCTATTGGGTGGATTGGGGTAAATTAAGTCCTGACGGCACTGACCGCTCTCGTTGGCCCTGGGAATCCGAGAATCCGTCTCATGGTGTCAATGGGAGCATCAGGCTTTAGCTTCGGCTCCCTAGGGTTTCTAGAGCAGGGACACCATGGTCTGAGGAGGGTCTGCCCTCCGTACAAGCCTGTCTGTCCAGCAGGCTTCCCGTCTAGAATGCCCATCTTTACTCAGTTTGCCCGGCATGGCTGCTCAGCTCCGGCACTCTGGGAGATCTGACAAACACCTCAGAAGGTCTGGCTGTAAACAGAGCTCATGTCTGCATCCCTTGGGGACCGTTCACTCCTGAGGGTGTCACTAGCTTCCAGCGGGGTGTGGGAGGTTGGTTGGGTGTTGGCATGCTGTGTGCTCGCTGTCCCTGGGGCATCAGCACTGGCCATGTTCTGAGAGGGTCTGGCCAGGACTGGTCATAGCCCCAACTCTACGGTTCTTCTGTCGAGTAAACATGGCTAATGCCAAAAGGGGGCTGTCACAGGAGCCCGCCCACCAGCGCAGATTGAGGCCTGTGAGACCCGTGATTTTCCACTGTCAGGCTTAAGGCCTGTGCAGCCCTAGAGCAGCTGAGGAGCCAGAGGACCCTTGGCCTTCAACGTCTTATGAGTGTGTGCTGCTGGCCTGACATACTATCGTCGGCAGGTGTCGCCTCTCCGGTGGGGATATCACATGAAGTCTCTCCATCGTTGGCTTTTCTTCCTGTACACATTCTCAAGCTTCTATGTGGCGTGTATGAAGGAGCCTCTGTGTCACTTCTGGACCTCTGTCTGTTCTGCCAAGCTCTGTCTTGTGGGAGGACATTGAGTTCTTGCGTGTTTGACGTGTGCTCTGGAGAACTGAGTTTAAGGCCGGTATCTCAAGGAATCCTGCTTGCTGTGCCCTCTTCTCCTGTTCCACCTCTGGGTGTTTCTCTTACCAGCTAAAGTTTCAGCTTCGATAAACTAGCAGAGTTCAAGCTGAGGGAATGCTTGCTATATTTTGAACAGCACATCTCGCCACCCCATCTTTCCTTATACAAATGTGCATGCATGCACACAGACACACAGACACACACACACACACACACACACACACAGAGAGAGAGAGAGAGAGAGAGAGAGAGAGAGAGAGAGAGAGAACTTTCAGCAGATACCTTCATATCCAAGCCTTTCTTCCTCACTCCTTGCCCCTCCCATCCAGCCGGGGCCTCTTGTCCCTCTGTGTCCCATAAGCGTTCACAGTGGCTTCTCTTGGCACCAGCTCAAGACAGTATATCCTCTTGGTGTGTTTCAGTTTCTTTCTGAGGTGCGCCCCCGGTACCAGCTGAGAGCACAGAACTCTTGGATGGACGGCCGTTGCTTCTGCTTCTCTCTCTGTTCTCAGTCTCTGTGTCTCCCACCGTTCCCGGTGAAGACTAACTGTGACTTCTTCTTTTTCCTTTTCTTCTTTTTGTTTTTAAAGATCTATTTATTTTATGTATATATAAGTACACCTTCACTGCCTTCAGACACACCAGATCCCATTACAGATGGTTGTGAGCCACCATGTGGGCGCTGGGGAATTGAACTCATGACCTTCGGAAGAGCAGCCAGTGCTCTTACCCGCTGAGCCATCTCACCAGCCCTGTGACTTGGTCTTTATGGGGCAGTTTGTCTTTGCTTACAGCTGCACTTTAAGATACTTCTCTGTGTTTGCGTTTTAGTAATCTGTAAGAATGTGTGGAATTGCCTTCTGTGACCTGAGCCTGTTTGGGGTTTGAGGGGTCTGAGCGCCTGTAACTCCCTCTGTCACCCTCTTGAGCCCCTCCTCTCTCTCCAAGCCCCTAGTCACAGTTTTGTTCAGTATTCCCACTGGCCTCTGCCCTCTTACATTCTTATTTTTAATTCCTCTGTCTCCATGTAGCCTGCTTCCTGCTCAGTGACTCCTGCATGTATTAAGTTTGCCTGAAATCCTTCTGTAGACAGAGAACCTATAGAATGGCCATGTTCTGGTAGTGAGCAGGTACAGAGCTATTCGAAGGCCATCCCCGGCGTTTCCATCTCCCCAGGAAGATGCTTGGCAGATAACATAGGCAGATCACTCAACCACGGGCTGGGTTCCCGTTGGGTGGGAGCGGGTCTGAAGTTTTCAAGTCTTTCTTCTTTTAGGAAGCAGCTCCTGGGATTGCCACCCTAATCTCCATCCCATTGTCATCAGCAAGTCCTGATTTGGGTCCTGGCCTCCTTTGCACAAGGCCGTTCATTGCCTTGGTAGTAGTAGAGGGTGGGCGGGGGCAGCAGGAGGGCAGGCCCTACTCTCTCTGCATGTGGCTGCCTGCAGTCTCTCTGGCACTTCCAAGGTGGTTTATGCATCCCTTCCCTGCCTTCTGCTTTCCGTGAGTAGTTTTGTCCGCAGCAAAGAAGTTTATTGTCTCTGAATACAGAGGAGCACCTGAGTGTTTCCTTTAGCATTCTGATGTAGCCGAAAATTCAGAGGTCCTTCATTTCACCCTGAGCAGAAGTGTCATGAGCATGGTACGGATGGCGTGGATGTGGGGACAGGCAGCATGACTCTGTTAGTAGTTCTGTCACTTGTTACTCTCAGACCCTGGTGGAGATGACCTCTGGCCCTGGGCTTTTATCTGCAGAGCAGTCACAGGATAACCGTGACTGTCCCTCGCCTGTCAGTCAGCTCGGACATCTGTGGAAATACGGAAAGCCTGTGAACCCCTGGCTTCTGTGCCAGGGTTGGTCATTGCTGTCCTGTGACCAGCGGCTTGTGTGAATCAGCTTGAGTTGACAGGCTGTGCTCTGGGAAGCTTTGTTCTTGACTCATGTGGCACGCCGCGCCGACCTCGAGGACTGACCCTGGGCATGCTGTGTAGCCGCATTGCTAAATGGCCCGTTCTGCAGCAGATCAGCAGAAAAACAGTTTAAGGAAACACCTTTGAAACCATGACCTGCCTACTACTGAGGGAATCAGAGCAGGGAAAACAGACTCAGCAGGCTGGCCGGATAAATCAGGTCAATCCAGGCTGGCCTCTGTCAGCTGCCCCTTTGAAAGCCTTCGCTTCACCACTGCCGAGGAGCCTGAGGGAACGCGTGTTCGCAATGCTGGAATTGGACCTGGGGCTCATACGTGCTAGGCAAGTGCCCCTCACTGGGGTACATCGCCACACCTCTTTTGACTTTTTATTTTGAGACAGGGCCTCACCAACTTACCTCTGCTGAATTTTGAACTCACTCTATAGCCCGGGCGGGCCTTAAACTTGGGAACCTTCCGCCTCTGCCCCTGAGTATCTGACACACAGTGCCAGGCCCTGCTCATTTGTCTTTGAGTCGGAAAAGCTTCCCGTAGTGTAGAAAGACAGAATGGCTTGAGGCCCTGCCGGACCATTTGGCCTACACTCCACGCTTGGTCACGAGTTATGGCGTCTCTTGCTGGTCAGCAGTCAAGGACATTGATTAATGAATGATCCTGTCTCTTCTCTGTTGCAAACCATGTGCTCTGGAGATACTGGATCTTGGTGATGGGCCCGGTGGTTGCCCAGAGCCCCCACGTCAGCCTAAAAAATTAAAAGTGCAGACTTCTACAATAGCCATTTACCTTAATGATATCCAGCCAATCAACCACAGGAAGCTGGTGTGGCCAGAATGTATGTGCATACACATGTACACTGTGTGCGTGAATGTGGCCGTACCTGTGCACGTGTGCAGGGAAATACGTTCCAGGGGCATGTTGTAAGGACACTGGCTTGTCCTCCCTATTTGTGCCAGGCTTGTCCCCCATGTTGCCATTTGTGCCACGGTCACAGAATGCCAGCGCTTGCCAGGATAGACATGTGTCTTTCTGTTCTGGAGGGTCACAGATCAGGCCCTGTGGGTTTGTCGTCTGGAGAGGAGCTGGTTTCCACTCCCAGGATGGCGCCTTGGGTGCTGTGTGCTCCAGGCGAGGGAAGCGGAGGTGGAAGGGCCGGACTTCCTGTGGAATACCTACGCCAAGAGCCGTGGTGCCCGGGCGTGCCCGTGCGCCTGCTCGTTCCTCTCAGGGCTGGTGTGTCTGGCATGGGTGGCAGGAGGGGACATGCTGTGCGTGTGACAGGACGCCGCAGACACACGGGCCTCTCACTGCTCCTGCGCGCAGGGCTTCTTCCGGCACGCCGGGTCCTTCTTATGCATTAAAATCGGATCAGAATTTACTACCAAACATGCGAAGAGCTGTCCACCATGGCTCTTTCTTCCTGATATGATGTAGCTGTAAGGGGGGACTGGGACTTACAGGGTGCTGAGAAGAGGAGGAGCAGTGACGAAGGATGCGTCCAGCATCGCATCTAAAGGGCGGCGGCCACTAAGAAAGCTGTGGTTTGGAGGTTCCCTGAGGTCTACCTGGCCGGCTACCAGCTAACGGCTATTTCAGTGCCTGGGGTGCTGGCTCTCTGGCCACTAGCAGAGCACCTCAGCCACCCAGGACTCCAGTTTTTTCTGCCGTGGCGTACTCCCTGGAGGCTGGCACACAGTGGTATCCTCAGGCAGAAGCTCTATGTCCTCACCCGAGGGTTTGCTTCTGTCCCATGCTTGGCCTTAGCGGTGCCAACCCACAGGAATCAGGGTAAGAGAACGGCAACGACAGTATTGGGGACAAGCGTGCTGGCAGCCGCCGCCGCTGGGCATGTCTCAGGGCCACCGCTGGGCGTGTCTCAGGCAGACCCGAGCTGGATCTGTCACACCTTATGCGGAACAGCCTCCCTTTGTCCTTCTTTCTTTAACACTCCTGGTTTCTTAGACTGCTTCTTAAATTATTATTTTGAGAGTGTATTTTTTTAAAGTAGGTACATCTGTTGTATTTTTTTTAGATTTTTTTTTTTTTTTCGAGACAGGGTTTCTCTGTGTAGTTCAGGCTGTCCTGGAACTCACTTTGTAGACCAGGCTGGCCTCGAACTCAGAAATCCGCCTGCCTCTGCCTCCCAAGTGCTGGGATTAAAGGCGTGCGCCACCACCGCCCGGCTTCTGTTGTATTTTTTTAAAAAACAAAAAGAAAACCACATAAGAAAGCTAAGAAGCACTTGCGGCCCCTGAAGGCTGCCCCTCCTGGCTTGTCTTCCATCCAGCTGCTGCCCACTGCCAGGGAAACCCAGCGCACATCTGCCTCTGGGCCTCGCGTGGGAAGCAGTTCCCGGCGTCTCTCTGTGGCTGTAGCTTCCACTCTGTGCGGCTTTGTGCCCCCCAGTTTATGCCCATGCCCGCAGCTCTTGGGGGTAGACCAGGACTCCCTTTCTTTCATTTGTGCTGACCATGTTGGGTGAATATTTTTTTTAATAATGTCTTTTGCTCACTGATTTGAAAGAAGATATAACTTGAAAGAGCAGTGTGTTGTTTGGTTCTGACAAGGTCCCAACATTTAGTCTGTGTAGGGCCTGCACTCGAGGCTGACGGAGGCTGCTGCTTTGTTTGCGGTTAGGTTTCTGAGTCAGACATTGTGCGGCCAGCGCCCTGGCCTTCCTCCTCCAGTTTCACGGCTGAAATGTCTGAAATGACCGGAGGGAGAAGGCGTGTGTCTCTTCTCCCGTGAACACCAGCCACACCTGTGGCCACTTCGGTCATGCTAATCCTTTGGCCTCTAAGATTGCATGTGGCATGACGTTGGCATGTGCTGGCCTTCTCTGTTACCTGACAATGTCTGGAGAGTCTGTCTTCCCAGAAGACAGTGCTCTGTGTCCCCTCGGAGGTCTCCGGCAGTCTTGAACCCTCTGTGTCTCCCCATGTGGAGAAGCGGGTCTTCTTCCCTCCCTCCGTCTCTCGTCCTTGTGAACAGAGCTCTGATTCATCTTCGACCTGCCCACAGTGGAGGGGAAGCCCTGTCACCCGCTGGGTTCTGTTCAGACTACCTTGTGTGTGTCCCTCTGCAGAACTGCCCTTGTGTCTTCACATGGCCTTTGTCACCTTGAAATCACAGCCACTGTGTCCACCCTCGCGAGATCAGGCTTTTAATATTCTCTGGGAGGAACTTGCCAAGATACATGAGCAGCTAACAGTTGAAGATTGTGGAGATCTCCTCAGTTGTGTCGCTTTTAGGAAGTTCCTGTCACCTACCCCTAAACTCTCTGGCTCTCCACCAGCCCTCCATCGATACCATATCCGGGGTGAATACATGTCTGTTCAGTTCTTTCTGGAAAGTTCTATAACACCAGTGTATTGGGGTCTGCTGGGCCCCTAGGCTCCTCCTACACACCCACCCCATGAGCACCGAGAGCTCGGGCTGCGGTGTGCCCGAGTCTTTTGCAGTCTTGTGAAGTGTAGCGTTACCGTTTCAGCTATTTTTAAGCCTACTTTAAAATAACCAAAATATTGCTGTTTCTTACTTGTCTGGAGTTTGCTCTGGCTTTCCTCTTTTTTTTTTCTTCAAGACATGGTTTCTCTGTGTAGCCCTGGCTGTCCTGGAACTCACTCTGTAGACCAGGCTGGCCTCGAACTCAGAAATCCGCCTGCCTCTGCCTCCCAAGTGCTGGGATTATAGGTGTGCGCCACCACGCCCGGCTCTGGCTTTCCTCTTTTAACCCCGTGCATGTTAAGCGACCTGTTCACAATTGATTTTGGGTTTTTTTTTCTGTTTTTTTTTTATTATTATTTTTATTTTGGTTTTTCAAGACAGGGCTTCTCTGTGTAGTCCTGGAACTCACTCTGTAGACCAGGCTGGCCTCGAACTCAGAAATCTGCCTGCCTCTGCCTCCCAAGTGCTGGGATTAAAGGCGTGCGCCACCACTGCCGGCAACAGCTTCGCAATTGAATGAATTTTTTTCTTCCTGTGAGTTTGAACTTAAGTCATTGGATTTCTTCCCGCACCCCTTACCATTCAGAAGCCAGATGTTACAGCTGCATGAGGTTCTTGCCTGGTACCTGCGGCCTTGGCGTCTCTGCCGCCACTGGCTCTCCTAGCTGAGGATCTTGCTGCAGATGTTTCTAAAGAAAGTCACACACATTTCTTCCCACTCGGCTCCAACAGCAGCCTTAGAAAGTGGGCGTGCTCATTGTTCCTGTGTAGCATCGCTGAAGGAACTGAGAATCAGACCTGTTTAAGCAAAGCAAGTGAGGGCAGCATGAACACGCCTGCTTGCAGGACCATGTCTTCCTGTCTGTACTCTGTGTGTGTGTGTGGGGAGTGTGTGTGTGTGCATGCATGCATGTGCGCATGAGTGCACATGTGTGTGTCTATGCGCACACATATGTATGTACCTGTGTTCAACTTAGATTGGCCAGAGGCAGGGTCTCTTCCTTTATTATTCTATTACCCTCCACTTTATTGTCGAGATAGGGTCTCTCCTCCTCCTGCAGCCGTTGATTAGGCTAGCCAGCTCGTGAGCTCCGCGAACCCGCCTGTCTCTACCCTCTGCCCTGCAGTGCTGGGGTCACCTGCGCCTGGCGCTTCTGTATGTTCTGGGAGTGAACTCAGGTTCTCCCGCTTGTGTGAAGTGCTTGACTGATGGAGCCGTGCCCCCAGCCTCGATTCCTTACTCACATGTCTCCTACGTGTGCTTAGCGTGGTTTTAAAGTACCCAGAGCTGCCTCCGAGTGCAGACCAGGCCCGCTGCAGCAGCCTAGTTAGCTGCACTGGAAACTTTGATCCTCCTGACGTCTGGACGCCTACGTCTGTGTCATCACAGGCTTCTGCTGCTGTCTGAAGCATCTGGGTAGCCGACTGCAGCGCCGTAATCTGCCATACGGGAAGGAACGTAAACTTACCCATTGTGTAATATAATCACTTTGCCACATGATTCGGCCTGCGTGGCAGGGACAGTTCTGCTTTAAGTTCCTTCCTTTTGTTTTTTACACTACTGGGGCTTGGGCCACGGTTTGCTCACACCAGGCCAGCGCTCTCCCGCTGAGCCACATCCCCCCCAGCCACTATATTCACTTTTAATTTTGAAACGGCGCCCACTGGATTTCCCATTCTGTAGCCCAGCCTGACCTTAAGGTCGCTGTTCTTCTGCCTGGGCCTCGTCAGTGGTGGACACGGCAGCGCGCCCCTCCCAGCCCTGACGCTTAGTTTCCTTGCGTGTTTAGGTCTTCTGTGTTACCCTGAGTCTGCATCTCGGTTCAGAGTACCGGAGACTAGATCAGCTCTGAGGGTGAAGGTTCATTTGACTCTAAGGACACAGAGGGGCCCCTGAGGAGAGCCTGCACTGCCTACAAGGCCGCCGTGGGGGAGCCGAGGGCAGGATTCCGTGCTCCTGGCCTCCCCCTCCTTCCTGTAGACTCGTGGATCTCGGATCTTGCGGGTCCGTCGCCGCCTTTGGTGCAGACACAGGTTTTTTGTTTTGTTGTTTTTTTTTTACTAGCCGCTCCTCGCTTTATTCTGTCCCTCTAGCTGATTGACAGAGTTTGCTTTCTACTTATAACTCAACTAGTTGCCATTTTTAGCAAGAGTAGTAATTAGACAAGTACTGGTTCAACACTAAGAATAAAACTGTGCTCATTTTTAATGAGGAGCACATATGCCTGTCTCTGTCCCACCCACTTTCTGTTCTGTTTGAGATCTGGGGGTTAGATAGATTATTACAGTCATCTTAATTTTTTGGTTTTTTTTTTTTTTTTTAAATGTTATGTGGGCCGGGCATAGTGGCGCACGCCTGTAATCCCAGCACTTGGGAGGCAGAGGCAGGCAGATTTCTGAGTTCGAGGCCAGCCTGGTCTACAGAGTGAGTTCCAGGACAGCCAGGGCTACACAGAGTAACCCTGTCTCAAAAAACCAAAAAAAAAAAAAAAAAAAAAATGTTATGTGTATGAGTATCATGCCCGCACGCGTGTCTGTGTACCAATGTGAGAGCTGTGCCACTGGAGGCCCAACATTCAGATACCCTGGAACTGGACCACCACATGGCTGTGGGCTGCGAGCCGGTGCCCTGCATCGCTGAACTGCCTCTCCAGCGCCCTGCGGTCATCTTCCCAGAGATTCTAACCTGGAGAATGGAGAGACCTCACATATGTCTCTTGAGAGGACACAGGTTTTCATTCCCAGCACCCACATCAGGCAGCTCACAAAGCTCCAGGATCGGATGCCCTCTCCTAGCCTCTGAGGCGCTGCATGTACACTCGCATGCGCGGGAAATTTTTCATTTGCAGTGTTGTACACACAGGTCCAAAGCTGCACTGGCGCAAAGTAGTTTTAGACTTCCTCCTGTTTTGTTCCCTAACTTATTACATCTTTACATTTTTTAAATTTGATTACATCTTTTCTATTTTATTTGTGTGTGGGTGCACACATGCTAGTGCTTGCGCAGAAGTCAGAGGCCAGCCCGAGGGGGTGGCTCTTCCACCCTATGGGTCCCAGGAATTGAGCTCGAGTTGCCAGGCTTGGTGGTAAGCGCCAAGAGCTTAGTGGCTCACGGGTGCTGCCCGAAGAGATGGGGTAGTGATGGCATCCTGGCCACAGCGTGGATGGTGACAACCCTCTGCCTCACAGCCACCTCCACACCCCTAGGGATTAAACACCTGTCTGTCCTTTACCTCTGAAAACAGAGGACCCGGCACAGCCTGCAGTTGCCAGCTGACCAGTGTGTCAAGCCCAGAACGTCGAAGGCGTGGCTGTGGTTGGGCAGGTCCCAGACCTCCTGCTGGGCAGAACTCAGGATCTCGCCCATCAGCTCCTTGTAGGGAGACTAGCCACCAGAGGCTCTGGCGTCCGGCCTGGAAGAGATAAGCATGGGAGGGAAAGTGAGCCACTCACCCAGACAGTTCCCGGGAAGGGTGCCCTGGAGCTTAGCCACCTGCATGCCAGAGGAGTGGAGCCACCGGAGGCGTGGGTGGCTCTGTGGAAGGCAGAACCGGGCCATCCCACGTGCGGGAGCCGGAGTGGGAGGGTGTGTGCAGCTGAGGAAAAGCCGGCATCTGGTCAAGCAAGGGACAAGTGTGTTGTGGTTCCTGTTGGCTGTTCTGCAGCTGAACTCCTGGGAGAGCCCCGCCTGCCATCGGGAGGACCTAAGGGACAGTTCTCACTTTGACTCTCAGAAATGGCTCCAGGTCGGTGGCAGGTGCACCCTGCTGGTGAGGTGTTCTTAAGGCTGTTACTTTCTCAAAGATTTTGTTAAAGATCTAACGTCTGGAAAACGGAAGGTGGTGGAGAGCAGGTGATGGTCCTGACAAGAGTTTCATGGCCTCACCCCGTGAGGCGCCCAGGTTTGGACTTCCTGCGAGCTGGCACCGTCTCCCCAGCTGTCCAGCCTGAAGTGTGCTGGGCTGGGCTCCTGGCCTGTTTGCTTTCGTCCTGAACCCTCGGCCTCCCAAAGGGCACAGGGCGCTCCGAGGGAGGCAGGCAGGGCAGCCAGTGAGGCAGGCTGCGGCTTGAGTCTCGAGGTAATGAGTGCTGTGGTTTTGAACTTGGCTCCTCTTATGTTTGTAGTATGTGGTGCCAGGACTGTAGGGCGTGAGAGAGCTGTTTCAGGTTAACAATGGTGACAGCAGACAAACAAACCCGGGCTCTGCAGACCCTGGCAGCCAGACCTTAAGGAGCTTAAAGTCAGAGCTGCCTGCAAAGGTCATTAAGTATTTTAGGGTTCTGCTCTCTGGCATTAGAAGACCCAGGGCAGTCTGGGTAGATATCAGGGCTGGCTAGGAGCCAGCTGGGGCCTGGACGTCCTGCCCTTGCTGCTGGGAGGGTCACTAAAGAACATTTTGGTTAAACAATCATATAACAGCTACCTTGGTTCTTTTAACTGTTTTTTGACGTCTGCCTCCATTTCTAATTCAGAAGTTATCCAATTGTTCACCTAGGCTTCTAGAAGATTCCATAGCAACCACCTTGAAATGTGGAGCTGCCTGTGCTATTTTGCTGGGCAGAGCTTGAGATATGCATCTAGCCCAGGTAGGGATGGGGTGGGGCTGTTTCCAGCAAGCCCACGCTTCGTATCTGACCGTGGCTGGGTCTGCCATGTGCGCTGTTGGCTGCGGTCAGAGGCAGGGGCTCTTCTTCTGCAGTTCGCTGCAGCCGGGAATAGCATCTCTCCACACAGTGCGGAGGTCTCTCAGGAAACCACAAAACCGAATCTTCTGACGACTGAGCCCACCACTCGGGGCATTTGCCTAGAGGACATTCAGGATTGCAGACACACTCTCGCACATTGATATTTACTGCAGCCCTAACCACAGCAGCCACGTTACAGAGGCAGGCCAGGTGCCACCAGCTTAGGGAAAGGCAAGGAAACGGGTTGTCTTCAGCCGTAAAGAAGGAGCTGTCATGCCATTTGTAGGAAAATTGATGCAATCGTATTAGGCGAATAAGCCAATCTCAAAATGACAGACACCACCCGCTTTCTCTCATTTGCGAATCCTAGACTTTATATAGATACATAAAATCATGTATGTATTTATGACACGAAGGTAGAAATGAAACTGTCTAGGTTGGAACAGAGGAGGCTCTTGGGAAGGGAGGAGGAGGTATGTGGGAAACAGGCTTAACACAAATACATGTGTATATGAAAACTTTAAATATGGTTTTTAAAAATGAGTCTAAGGGTAGCAGGCTGCTTCAGCACGGCCTGCCTGCTCAGGTTAAGGTTACAATCAGTGTTCAGCAGAGCCAGGCACCTGCACTTGACGCCGCTCTGTGTGTGAGCCTGGTACCCCCCCTCCCCCGGGCTGGATCAGGCCGTGGTCAGCTGTCCGTAGTCCAGCAGCTGCCCACCCTGGATGCCAACTCCGGAGTGGGAAAGGTGTTTCTAGCTCTGGCTTGGCAAGCACTCCGGCCACACGACAGGTTAGATAGCTGTTCCAGACACTTTGGAAACATTGTATCAATTGCCAGGGCAGCCACTGAGATGACAGACCTGCCTTCTGAACTGTGGGTCAGAAGCACAGCAGAGGGGATGGGGAAGGAGGGGTTCAGGCTTCCATGAGCCCCCGCCTCTGCTCAGGGCCTGCATCCCAGCGTCCCTCACGGCCGTGTCCCGTGGATTTTTGAGACTTCTGACTGTTAGCACGCTGTGGAGACTCAGAGGTGAGCGGCAAAGGCAGAAATCAGAGCAGCCACGGGGCTCCCGGCTGCTTTATTTCCCCACCTCAGCAGCAGGAACAGACCTCAGCTCAGGACAGAGGGGGACACATCCCACTGCCTTCACAGAGCCAGGGGGCCGAGTAGAACTCCCCACATCTCCAGGTGAAGACTAAATTCATCCAAGTCAATTTTGTACCTTATATTGGGGTAACCTGGTCTATACCATCTCAAGGTGGCATAACCGCAGGATTACCCTGAAGCAGAAGGACGTGCAGGAGGGAGGCAAAGCGAGCAAACGAGAGAAAACACAGAGGACTGAGAGCGTGCAGCTTCTCAGATACACCCCAAGGATCTTTAACAGAACCAGAAAACTCGGATAGGTTGTGTGTGCGAGAGACACCCAAAGCAGCTAAAATGAGACAATTGTGGGCCCATGTCTATGAAAAGAAATGTTAACGGAATAGATATTTTTCTAGGAAAATATTGCCAAAATCACCCAAGAAATAGAAGACACAAGCTGGGCATAGTGGCGCACACCTGGCACCTCAGCTCTCAGAAGGTGAGAAGTAAGAGGTGGTGTGACCTTGGGTTTGCAGTGGAATGAGGCGAGCTGGGAGTGAAGCAGCCGTCCAGTGGAGACCGCAGCGGGTGGAGAGCGTGGAGTGACTCAGTACCGGGTTACTGGTGCTCCTTGCTCCTTAATGGAGAGTAAGTAGGCAGGGACCTCTGTTCCTAGGTGGGAACCTCCACAGTGCGACCGGAACACAGCAAGTCTGTGTGGCAAAGCTCTGTGCCCAGGCGAGGATCGACTCTGAGTCCTCTCCATCAGCTGAGTCCACGGAGGTTGATACAATGTTGTTCAGAAATGTGTCCATATGCCTGTTATCTGCGTGATAGTCCACAGAGGTTGATACAGTGTTGCTCAGGAATGTGTCTGGATACCTTTTATGTGTGTGATTAGTTACAAAGCATTCCTAGGAGTGACAGAGCATCAAAGCTGAGGTAGCAGTTCCCTCCCCTGACAATGGGGGTTGGGAAGGACCTGAAAGGGTGGTAACTGTTGCCTGTCAGCTGAGATGAGTGAAGGCCCCCCCTGCTTGTCACTGTCCCTACATGAACCAGGGAGCTATATTACTAATGTCCTGACATCTGTCTTAATTAGGGTTTCCATTGTTGAGAAGAGACACCATGACCAAGGCAGCTCTTATAAGGACAACATTTAATTGGGGCTGGCTTACAGGCTCAGAGGTTCAGTCCATTATCATCAAAGCAGGAACATGGCAGCATCCAGGCAGGCATGGTGCAGGAGAAGAAGCCAAGAGTTCTACATCTTGTTCTGAAGGCAAACGGGAGAAGACTACTGTCTTTCAGGCAGCTGCCAGGAGGGCCTCAGAGCCCACCCCCACAGGGACACAACATCTCCAACAAGGCCACACCTCCTAGCCATGCCACTTTCTCTGCCAAGCATATTCAAACACAGGAGTATTTGGGGGATGGTCCTACCAAACCACTATAGTGTCACATGAGGCGAATTGCCTGCAGAGAAGCCCAGGGACCCTCATCACCCTTCTGACCTTATTGTTGCTAGGACGTATGTGACATGTTCTAGCCAGTTCCTTCCTGTGTGTCCTCAGCTTCACCCCTGTGATGCCCATGTATAATGCCTGGTCTGGTAAGGCTACACCATGTCAAGACCGGCCACAGTGACATGTATTAATCTCTACAAATGACCCAATGGTATTTAGGATCGATCATTCAGTGTATGTCCGTAGCATCTGTCTGTCCCTGGGAGTCAGCTGGAGCTTTGATTTGCTGTCAGAAAAGTAAAGCCAAGAGGATGAAAGACCTTTGTGTTTGTGAAGTGGGAGGCACAGCCAGGAGAGGCAGGATACATTGTATTTCTGTAGTTTTCCCTAACCCTGCCCCGTCCTCTCTCAAACCCATGGCCTCTTTCTCATTATTTTTACACACATACACACAAATGTATATAAATACAACCTGCTGAGTCTATTTGGTGTTGTTCCTGTGTGTGTGTGTGTGTGTGTGTGTGTGTGTGTGTGTTAGAGAGAGAGAGAGAGAGAATGAATGAATGAATGAATGAATGAATGAATATATCTATGTGTCTGGCTTGTCAAGTTGCCATTTTAATGGACAGGAGGGTTCCAGAATGACAACGTCAGTACCGTGTCTTTGGAGCCTCAAGTGAACCAGGGCCCAGAGTGCGCCTCCGCGTACGTCTGGGAGAAGAGACTCCAGCTGTCTGCCTTCTCTGCCGTCAGCTCTCAGTCCTGCGTGGCTGGGAGGAAGCACCCTACAGCTGACTGCCTTGTGGCAGCTGCCGCCCTGTTTCCCACAGCCTCTAGAGCAGCAAAGACTGGCTGACAGGGCCAAGGAAGACTCTTTAAATGCAAAATTAATTGCTTTTCTTTTTAGAGCGTTTCCCCCGGGGCCCCATCTGGGTTGAGTGAGAGGCTTATCTGGATCTGTGCACACACTCACACCACCCATGGGGTGCGAGATCCTTCAGCTTGTACCTCTTCCTTTAAGAATGGGCTCCCACTGAAGCTCTCTATTGCCCAGACCCGGAGCTCAGAGCCTTATGAATATGCAGAGGAGTTTTAATAGGATGGTGTGAGGCAGCTGCATGCTTGTTCCAGCAAATGCTTCCAGAGCCCCAGGAGACTTCCAAAAGCTCCTGGAAGATGAGCTTCCTGCAGAGACAGGAAAATGAGAGACCAGGGCATGATTGGATCGCCCTGGAATCCAGCAATCTGAGAGTGAAAAATGCTACCTTATCTTCTCACCTTCAGCTCAGCCCTGCGTCCCAGGAGTCTCCGTCAGGGTCTGCTAGCTCCATCACTCCTGGGCTAAGTGGGGACCTGGCTCCAGAAGGTGGTGAGCCTGGAGGCACAGGCCCTCCCCTCCCCCTTACAGCATTACAGGTTGCCTCTTGACAGTGACATCATTTGGTGATTTGTTTACAGCTGGAACTTGATGGATTCTTCTTTAAGCTATCTTCCTGCTAATGTTTATCAATTGGCTTGTCCACGAAGGCCCTTCTACAGCATGATCAGATGCTAACTGAAGAATTCGGTCCCCAACTCCCCGCAAACAACTGCTGTACAGTTTTTGTGTGTGTGATTAATTAAAAAGAACGTACTATAATGACTAAAATTAACCAAAGACACCCCTTCTGCAATTGCAGCCTAATTGCTTTATAATTGTGCTGCTTTTCTTGCTGGTGCTCACAGTCTGCAGGGCTGGGCTCATCAGTCCTGGGGAAGCGCTCCATCTCAGTGCTCGCCCCCTCCACACCTCTCTGCCTGCCTGACTGCTCAGCAGTTGAGTGTTGAGCCCTAACTGGCGCCTTTCCCACCGATTTCCATTCCAGATAAATACTAATCGGGGGATCCGATGAGCTGCAGGGTAAACTGAGTCTTCAGTGTGTGGGACCGTGGAAGGCTCTGCCATCTGAAGAGAGAGATGGCAAGGGCAGGGAGGGGCCCAGGGGCGGGACTCGATTTGTGGGTTCTCTCCTTGGTTCAGTACACCGTCAGCCCTGGGCTCCTCCTCAGTCTGGTGTCACTGACATCACCATCACCACTGGCTACTCAGGACTCTGGCTACACTCCCGACACTCTCCCAAGGCTCTGACAAGTTCTTCACGCTCCTAGGGGGATTGTGTAGAGACTCAGGGACACTGCTCTCCGCCAGCATCCCCAGAGTGGCCCGGAAGAGTCCTCACATGAGTTCTGCTGATCCGGGTCCTACTTGACTGGGTGTTTTGATCATGTTAGACTTAAGCATCCTCATCAGAAGAGGCGTGGCTTTAAAACTGGCCTTCATTGGCTCGAGTGTAAGGCAGTCAACGCAGGAGCCCTCTGCGGCTTGCCGCCTTTGTAGGCCTAGGTTCTTACGGCCCTGCCTATGCTCGAGACGGTCCTAATGTGCCTGCCCACCTGCAGTCCGGCTTCCACGAACACAGCCTGCTCCTCTGTCACCGGGTTACTGGGAGGAGGCCTGGCAGGCAGTGGGGTCCTTTGATACTGTGAGAACCAATCACCCAAGCGGCACATAGCCTGTGGCAGGCAAAGCACAAGGTGAGAAGAAAAGCAGTGGCTGGCATCGGTCCCCTGGAAAAAAAATGCTGAGAACTGAGGCAGGCGTGCGGCCGAGGAGCGTCTGTCTGAAAGCGGGAGGATTTCACTGCTTTAGAACACGTCTTACATGTCAGGAATCTGTTCTCAGTTCATACAGCTTGCAGAACTCCCTCGTCTGTAAGCAGAACCTGGTGGTATCTTCTGCTTCCATATGCCCCGTCTATGCCAAAGCCTCCCGCAGCTGGCAGGCCAACTGCGGTCTCTCGGGCTTGGCAGTCGCTCGGCCTGTCAGGCGGGGATGATCCGTCACTGCCGCGTGTGTCCATTGTTTGTTGTTCACGGGGCCCGTCTCTCTTTGTCCTCAGGTGTCAGCGCAAGCAGTGGCGAGTGGACCTGCCAGCCACCAGCGTGGTGATCACATTCCACAACGAAGCCAGGTCGGCCCTGCTGCGGACGGTGGTCAGGTGAGGCCATCAGATGGTCCCAGCATCTCCTGGGATGTGTTTGGGGCTCCTGACGACCCCTGCATCTCGGGTGCATCAGCTGGGGCTGCAGACAAGGACATCGGCTGCCAAGCATGGGGTAGCTCCTCTAGCAAAGGCTGGGGACCAAAAGAGAGAGGAGACTCCAAGCAGAACTCAGCCCTTACAAGGTTCTGTCCCTCTGTCTTTCCTCAGTGTCCTCAAGAGGAGTCCACCTCACCTCATCAAGGAGATAATCTTGGTGGATGACTACAGCAATGACCGTGAGTTTCGTCAGCCTTCCTGGTTTGGGGTGTCTGAGAGGAGTGACCTAATGCGGGCTGGAGTGGAGCAGGCACGTAGGGCAGGGAGGAGCCTTCCTCCAGAGACCGTGGGGGAGGGGGGGACTTAGCCTAGGTGACCAAGTGTGTGGCCTTCCAGCCTAGAGCCCTGTGTGGAGTCAGTGTTCACTCTTCTCTGTTCTTCTCTCCTTAGCTGAGGATGGGGCGCTCTTGGGGAAGATCGAGAAGGTGCGGGTCCTCAGGAACGACCGGAGAGAAGGTAAGAAAGCCCCTCGTGCTCCGTGCTCATGAGGCAGCGTGTCTCACTGTGCCCATGCAGTGGTTTCTCGTTGGTGTGACAAATGCAATTTAAAGAAAAAAGTGTTTATTTTGGCTCACAGTTCCAGGGATGCAGTCCACCATGGGGCGGGAACGTGGGGTGGCTGGTCACAGTGGGCCCACAGTGGGCAGATAGACGAGCGTGGGCCTCGGCTCACGGCTCCTCCTCACACGCCCAGGACCCCAGCCCGCAAAATGCTGCCATCCACTTTGACCTTACCTTAGAAAATTCTCAGCATACCCAAATGTTGGTCTCCATGGTGATTCTGAGTCCTGTCAGGTTGACAGTCAAGACTGACCATTACATGCCAGCCTCTGTGTTAGTGCAATATATATGCTCTCTTGCTCCAGAGGGAAGAAAAGAAATGCTTTATTCTGAATCAAATACACATGTTGTGGCCTAGAAACATGGAGTCAGATTGTTCCGAATCACTTGTGTGGTGCAAGAGGGGCCATGAACCTAGTCACAAGTACAAAGTCATAAGTCGGTTCGTAAACAAATATAATGGTGGAGACATTAGACAAGTCACAGTGGAGCGGAGGAGCTCCTGCTGTGGTGTCAGAGAGTATGTGTTGTGGTTGGTGGTCAGCGGTGATCTGCTGGAGATCTGCCAGTCATATACGCTGGAGATGGTTGGTCAGCTAGGAAGCTTGGTACTGAGCGGACAGGCCAGTGGGGCTGAGAGCTGCCTCAACAGGCAAGAGAGCACTGGCTGCTCTCCGAGAAGACCCGGGTTCAAGTCCCGTAGCCACCTGGCAGCTTACAGCTGTCTGTAACTCCCCGTTTCAGGGGAGTCCAGCATCCTATTCTTGTCTCTTCCGGTAGAAGGCACGTGGTACACAGATATACATGCATGTAGGCAAAATATGCCCACATACAATTAAAAGTTAATAAGAAACAAGAGAGGCCAGTGACTTATGATCTGCAGCATGAAGTTCTAGTCAGTGGGCCAGTTGGCACGGGCTTCTACACAGATATGGCTTCTTCAGACATACCAGATCCCACCCACCTTTCTTAGCCCTCTACTTCAGGGGGATAGCAGTTTATATGTCTCTCCCTCCACCAGAGCCACCCCAGAAGATGCAGGAAGGATCGTCAAAGCCTAACTTAATGGGAATTGTTTGTACATAAGGCCATATTTTCAAACCACGTTTGTATTTACGCATTTGGAAAATTGGCTTCTGTCTTCCATTCACGGCCTGGGCAGTCCCATCAGTGGCTTGGCTGCAAAGGTTTAGAGAAGGCATTAGAGCCTGGCTGTGAGGAATTCCGTCTCCATGTTCCAGCCATGCCATAGAAGCACAGATTCAACTCTGGCAGCTCGCTGAAGGAGAACTGTCCCAAACTGGGCGAGAGCTGTCATCTCGTGCTGACGTGACCCTGCAGACGCCGGCTGTCAGTCTCATGTGCGGGAAGCTATGGGGGGAAACTGCCTTCCCGCTGTGGGTCGGGAAGCTCTCGGGGTGCCTCACCCTCTTCCAGTCTCCAGCAGTTATAGAGAGTCGACCCTCCACCGAGTGAGGCCGACACATGGTCGGCGCAGACTCTCCTCAGGTCTCCGCGTGCAGCTCCAGTCAAGGCAGGACGGTGTCGTGCAAGGATCTTTTTTCTTTTGACTTTTTTCTTCTTCCTCTTCTTTTTTCTTTTTCACTTTGTGTGTATGGGTATTTCTTCCCGCGTGTATGTCTGTGTACTACATTCAAGCTTGGTGCCTCGAGAGGCCAGAAGAGGGCGTTAGATCCCCTAGAGCTGGAGCTACAGCAGTTGCGAGCCGCTGTGTGGGTGCTGCAGCTCAAACCCAGGCTCTCTGGCTCTGAACTGGCGGGCCAATTCTCCAGCCCAGCAAGAATCTTTTTTTCAATATTTAAAAATTATGTATGTGTGTGTGTCTATGTGTGGGTAGGTCACATGTGCAGGTATCCATGGAAACCAGAACAGGCCATCTGATCCCTAGGAACCGGAGTTATAGAAGGTTGGGTGCTGGGAACCAAACACAGGTTCTCTGGTTAGTGCTCGTAACCACTAAGCCATCTCTCCAGTCCCCAGGATCTTAAAAAAATAAATAAAAAACAAATAAACAATCATTTATTAAACAGTGTGTGCCTGGGGCTGGAGAGATGGCTCAGCGGTTAAGAGCACAGACTGCTGTCCCAAAGGTCCTGAGTTCAAATCCCAGCCACCACATGATGGCTCACAACCATCCGTAATGAGATCTGGTGCTTCTTCTGGGCATCTGAAGACAGCTACAGTATACTTACATATAATAAATACATCTTTAAAAAAAAGAAAAAACAAAAAAAACAAAAACAGTGTGTGCCGGATGTAGAGCGGCAAGGATATAAATGTGACAGTTACTCTCCCTGCCGGACACTAGAGCGCCAAGGATATAAATGTGACAGTTACTCTCCCTGCCCCTCGGTGCTTGCATTCTGATTTTGGAAATAAACATCTGCGCCACGTTCGCTGTGGAGCGTGAGATCGGTGTGCGCACACAGCTCCGTCGTGCATCTCAGCTGCTTGTGCCTCTCTGCTCAGTGGTCACACACACCTCTGGGCCACCCAGGCCATGATGTGGCTTCTGCATTCTCGCCCACCCACCCACCACAGCACAGAGGTGCAGGCTCGTCCCCGGAGAACGACTTAGCTAAAGTAGCGCAGGGGCTAACACGGGGACGGGCTGTTCTGAGCCGTGGCCAGCTCAGCTGGTTGATTTACCAGTTATCGGCCACCGTCCCGGGGTGTGTCTTTGGTCCCGCCTCCCTCCCTCCTCTTGCTTTCTCCCGTTGCCCTTTTCCCTTTTCTCCTCTTTTCTCCTCCCCTCCTCCTCCTCTCCCCTCCTCACCCCCCCTCTCCCCTACACCATGGCTGCCACCTTTCCTCTGTTAAGTTGTAAACTCTCTAACGCACACACAGTGCAATGTTAGACATCTCTCCTGGAACCCTCAGTTACTTTTTTAAAGAACTGAGTTCACTCATTGACACCATCATTTCCCGTGAGTTCTTGAACACAGTCGTGGCCATTTGAAAATCTTCATCTCTTAATTCCGACATCCGAGTCAGCTCAGGGTGACTTTCAGTGGAGGACCTTTTCCCCCTTGGGTGTGGTCCACATTCCCCCACTCCCACCGTCTTCTGATGTTTCAGTGCATGATGATGTGTTGTAGATAGTCGGAGTCCTTTCATCTTTCTCTGGGGACTGTTAACCTTTGATACTCAGGGAAGTGCAGTTACCAGCTGTGTTCTTCCCCAGACAGAATGCAGAGAGAAGGAAGCGTAGAGGGAGACGCTTGTCTGGCTCCTAGCTTAGGGCTCTCAGTCTTGGTCCTGTCACCTAGGCCTGAGGTCAGGTCCAACCCTGCGGTGTAGAAGACTGTAGTGGAGCGGGGACGGTCACCTCGTGGCACTGAGGGAGCAGGGAAGAGACGGGGCTGGGCAGTTGTGCCCTTCTACTGACCCGAGTCCTCCAGCTGGGCCCTGCCTACCTCCCTACAGCTCCGTCTGCCACAGTGCCACCAGGTTTGGGAAGGAAGCCTTACGGTCCATCACGTCTCGGCACCACCAGGTGGGACCAAGGCTTTAACATGTGAGCTTGCATGCAGAGGGGTGGCTTAGTGTCTCAGTCAGACACTGAGGACTTGGATCCGCACATGATGGAGGTGCTCCTCTGGACTCTGTCTGCATGTATGCATTTTGGGCAGATCCCTTATTTCCATACAGTTGTGTCCTGTCGTCCGTCCTTCTGTGATTTCTGTAGGAGGGCAAAGGTGTTCTCCAGACTTGACTTGGCAAGGCTCAAATCCTAAACCCCGTGTCCACTGGAGCAGAGAGCAGAGAAGGCCTCTCGGCTCCTGGCTGTGGCCGTCCTTTGGCTGTTCTGCTCCTGTGACCACCTGAGCCAGGAGTTGTCGGCCACAGACTTCCGGGCCTTGTCACCAGATTAGGGGCCTTCTCTCCCTTTCCAACCACAATAGAAGTCCTCCCCTTGGTCTGCTGACACCTCAAGCTGAGAGGCCTGCACTGCAGCAGAGGGGAGGGTGTTCTGGGAAGAGAGGCAAGCCCATGCAGACCCGGGCCTCGCTCCGCCGTTCCCGCTTTCAGGCATCGGATCCCCTCAAGTTTCCTCTTTGAGTGACTTCTCGGAAGCCCTTTCAGGCAGTTCCCACTTCTGTTCAGCTCCACAATGGTAGCGGTCACCTGAGCAAGGGTTTGGATGGCTTCCAGTTGGAGATCTCATCTTTTTGCCCTGATGTACAATACAGTTGATAAGAGTCATTCAAAATCCATTTTTCTTGTATATAAAGGAACTTAAAATACTCGTCCTTTCTCATCGAAAGGAGCCGCGTCCTGTCCAGGTGAGGAGTGTCTTCTAGGCTCAGTCCGTAGCTGATGAGACTGTACGTGAAGTGCCTTTGTGACTGATCACAAGCAGTTCATGCAGAATGGGGCCAAAGGGGACCCTGATTGTGCATCACAGCCACACAGGGGTCTGACATGATGCCCTGTTTGAAGACAAAGCCGTTTGTGATGCATTTGCAGGAGCACCAGACCCGGCACCATTAGCTCTCTGTGTGGAGTGTGACGCCTTTCCTATCCCAGCCAAGCAGGGACCTGCAGCTGTGACAGCAGGGTGCTTCTGAGTCACCCTCTGGTATTTGACAAGGGCGACTTCTGTCAGATGAAGGAGGGGAGAGTAGCCTGGGGGGAGTTGCCTATCCCTTCTGCTGTTGAGTGGTTTGAGGTCCTGCCAGGGTCTATCCCAGTGACTGCCGAGCTGATGTACCGCCCCTCTGTGACAGGGCACAGGGACTGCTGGCTGCCCCAGGCTAACTCCCAGCTGAGCCCCCACCCCTCATGCACTTTGAATTATCTCCACAGGTCTAATGCGCTCTCGGGTCCGGGGTGCCGACGCCGCCCAGGCCAAGGTCCTGACCTTCCTAGACAGTCACTGCGAGTGTAACGAGAGGTGGCTGGAGCCGCTCTTGGAGCGGGTTGCTGAGGTGAGCCTCGGTCCCACAGAGAGTGGGCTGTGCACTTGTCACTAGGAAGGATGTGATGCCCAGACATTGTTTCACGATGACCCATCAGTACAGAACTGTCACTGCAACCAAAGAGGACAGCTTTCATGGAGCTGGCAGAAACCCGGCAAGATGAGGTGTCTGGTCATGGGAGACCTGACACACACACACACACACACACACACTCATGCACACACGCGCACACATACGCACACACGCACACGCACACATGCATACACACACACCAACCTGTGCGCATGGGAAGATATGTAGCTAGCAGGATAGCCGTTGGCAAGAGTGCCTCGTAGTGGGACATCGGGGAGGAGGCCTGGCCCGCTGCGGTGATACCCCTCCGCCCTGGTTAAGGACAGACTAGCCAGCTGCTCTGTGCCTGCCAAGAGAAGCAAACCAGCTAGCAGCGTGCCCTGGCAGGCTTGTCACGTGACCTTTGGCCATGCTCGGGCACATTCTGCCTTCCGGAAGTGCCCACGCTGCTACGGTGTTTAGCCCGGTGTTTTCTTGCCCTCTGTTTGTCTTACTGACTGTCCTTGCTGCTATGAAAGTGCTTCCCTGGGGGCAGTGGAGGAAGCAGGATCAGACGCTCTCTCGCCTGCCACCATAGCCCATGGCAACGGCAAGTCACAAGATTCTGAGCCGCCAAAGGCCTCTGGAGGTCCCACCTCTGCCCTCCCTGGGCTCGGTGGCACGCTAGGTGCCCTCCCTTAACCTGATGAGCGAGGAGACTGGGCTTCGGGGGTCACACAGGAGGCAATGTTGCCACTGAGCCCTCAGCTGGGCCCCTCTCACACTCTCCTGGGCCCCCCTGCCCCTGCCATGTGACCCCCAGCTTGGCCAGCTGAGGCAGGAACGGGCCAGCGTGATGGGCTCCTGTGATTCTCTCCTCGTCAGAAGGAATGTAAAGTGGACTAATCTCGCTGACACAGAGCCTGCCTGAGGGGGACCGTGAAGTGGCTACGGAGTGCTGCCCTACTCTCCACGGCCCAAGTCTCCCCACCAGCCTGCAGGCAGGCAGGGCGTGGCTCTGTAATGCCCTCGGAGGCGGCTCCTGAGCGCTGCTCATCTGGGCTGAACTTACGGGCCCTTCTGCTAACAAGCATCCTCTGAGGAACTCAAGGGCCACGCGAGCGCCCTCTCTCTCACCAAGTCCGCATGAGGCAGGGCTGAGGAGGAAGGCTGGAGGAGGCGGGAGGCCTCGGGGTTTGCCCTCCCAGAGTCCCACAGTGGGAGGGAGCCGTGCTCAGAACAAGAGGAGTTGAGTTCCAAAATGGAAACTCCAGTCAGCAGCCGTGAGGTGATGACACCCGCTTCTCTCAGCCACCTGCACCCAGGAACCGCTCCTGGCTTCGCAGTGTAGACACTTCAGCCGTGAGTTCACTCCTGAGCTTCCCTGGTGCAGCTCAGAGAGGATGATGGGCACAGCGCGGCTAAGCTTAGTTCTGCGACACCCGAGATCCTCACACCTGATCCACAGGACTCGGGGCGCTGCACAGCCCGGGTCTGTGACTGGGAGAACGGGCAGCAGAAGTGTCCGGTCAGCTGTCCCCTCTCATGCTACCACCATGCACACCTTGGGACAGCGGTGTCTGTTGGGATGGCAGCTCTGGCTCTGCTGGTGTCGTGACAAGTGTCTCTCCTTCCTCTGTCCCTCTCAGGACAGGACCCGGGTTGTATCCCCCATTATCGATGTCATCAACATGGACAACTTCCAGTACGTGGGCGCCTCTGCTGACCTCAAGGGTGGTAGGTGTCGGCTTTGATTGGTCCGCCTGCCGGCTTGTTCTGGCTGGCTGGTCCTTTGCCCGTTGCTGTCCCATGTCAGCAGTGACAGTGAGAGCAGAGCTCTGTGGTGTGGGCTCTGGCTGGTACCACACGGAAAGGACTGTCCCTGCTTCCCTGGCAATACCACCCTGACTCCCTACCCTCCCTACCACCGCCTCCTCTCTCCCGGAGCTGCGGCTACTAAAGCTAGGGAGAGTCTGGGATGCCCCGGGACTGGAGCAGAGGAACCTCTCTACCCACTGGTGGGCTGGCCTGAGAGGCCCAGAGCTGAGACCAGCAAGAGGTGGGGCCTGAGACGCCCCGTAGAGCCAAGGACTGGCTGACCGGGCCTGGAACCTGCCTCTGTGTCCTCTGCCAGGGCCAGGCTTCCTCTTGTAGCCGACACGCCCAGCAAGCCTGCCAGTTTGCCACCCCGGTGCTGGCCCCTCACCGCCCACCCACCAGGCACCAGTCCTACCTTAGTGCTCAAGCTTGGACGCTGGCCCTCCCTTCCCAGCCGCCCAACCACGGTCTGCTTCACCCCTGGGTGGCCTCTGTGTGAATGGACCAGTGTCTTGTAGGGCCACACAGCCTACACATGTTACCTCCTGGTCCCCCTCCAGGGACCAGCCTCTCCATTGCCCGAGAATTGCTGAGGCTCCAGTGCCTCTCTAGTGGGAGGGAGACTGCAGTAGACATTACTGCCACACATAAGATGGAGCAGGTTGTACTGCACCCTGGTCCAGCCCCTAACTCACAAATAGCAAGGGGTAGGGGGGCCTAGGGAGCTGCGCTAGCCTAGAACCTAAGCTCCTCCCGCCTTAGCATCTCAGAACGCTGCCAGGATTACAGGCCTGCACCGCGAGACTCAGCATGTAAGATCTTAGGTCGTTGTGGGAGCAGTTTTAAAGTTACGGGTCCCGAAAGATCCTGGTCCAGGCCTGAAGAACCATAGGTCCCACAGAGGTGCTACGGGCTGCACTGTGGTCCTGGGAGTGAACCGTGATTCACCTAGCTCTGATTCGGCCCCAGGTCCCCTGGCTTGTGTGAGCAGCCCTCGTTTCCCGCCCCGCTTGTGTGTGCAGTAGCATCGAACAGACACCAGTCCTCATGTTTCACACTTATTCTTACATTTGTAGATTAGAAGATCCCAGCCAGGCATGGTGGCACGTGTATACAATCCCAGAATTCAGGGGCCCGAGGCAGGAGGACTGCTACAAGTTCAAGACCAACCTGGGCTATATAGCTATACCCTAGATCAAAATAAAAACATATTTTAAAAGGTTAGAGGGGCAGGAAAGCTGGTTCACAGGGCCAGAGTGCAGTTCCTAACACTCAAGTCAGGCGACCTGTAACCCCAGCTCCAAGGGCTCCAGCCCTCTCTTCTGACTCCACGGACGCCAGCACCCCTGTGCACATAACCACACACAGACACACCAGTAATTTGGGGTTTTTAGAGGAAAACTCATAACTCTGTTTGCTTTGGAGAGCTGGGAAGATTTCACTGTGATTCACACCCACCAGGCCCCCAGTTCTCCCTCTCATTTTGGTTGATTGGTTGGTTGGTTGGTGGTGAGTTCTGTCCACATGTACTCATTGTCAAGCTACTAGGGTGGGACAGCCGGGCGCGAGCGACTGTCTCCTCTCAGTGCCGTTCTTTTTCTCTGGGCTGGCAGGTTTTGACTGGAACTTGGTGTTCAAGTGGGATTACATGACACCAGAGCAGAGGAGATCCCGGCAGGGGAACCCAGTTGCCCCTATAAAGTAAGTGCAGCCTATTGCAGCGAGCCCAGACTCCAGCCCCTGCTGCAGTGTACTTCCAGGAGGTGGGGCTCTGTGCCGCCCACCCTCTGGGTCCCTGGCCTCTCCTCAAGGCCAGTATCCACCACCAGGTCACACAGTGAGGGAATTTAGGTGCTTTTCCTCAGACACAAGGCATCACCACTGGGTCTGTGTTGGCTCCTGTTTATGGCGTAATGGCGTATGTATGTAGCAGAATGGAACCGTCTGCTGTGGCCTTAAGTGTTACTTCTGCAGTTCTTAGGATTACCTTGTAAATTGGAGCATGTAAAAACCAAGGGTCCCAGCCTCTGTGGGACCCCAAGCAGTGACTAGAAGCCAGTTGGGGAATGAAAGACCCCTTAGAGCACAGCAGAGGACGGGGATCCAGCCTATGGTGTGGTCTAACCTTGCCCTCACTCCCTTATCTTTTCAGAACCCCGATGATTGCTGGCGGCCTCTTCGTGATGGACAAGCTCTACTTCGAAGAGCTGGGGAAATACGACATGATGATGGACGTGTGGGGAGGGGAGAACTTGGGTATGTGCGTCCCTCCCCCGCCCCACTCAGGGCCCCAACTCCACCATGGTAACGTGTGGGAGGCAGGGTGTCATGTCAGCATCTGGGAGGCCCAGAGCAGCCAGCCCCTCCGTGGACAAACCACCTCCTACATGTGTGCGCCCACACCTGACAGCGGGGATGGCAGTAAGACGTGTGCCTCCTGTCGGGTCATCCCCGCGCAGACACCAGATGCTGTCACCTCCGTTGACCTGGGGGTTCTGAATCCATGCCTCCAAACCTGAGCCGTAGGCCGTTGGCAGGGCCCTGCTTAACTGTAGATGCTAATGGTGGCGGGCAGCTGCCGTTTCGGCCGAATGCAACCATGCACGTCACATGCCATCATGCACGTCACATGGATGCGCTCCGGTATTCAGACCCTTCACCACCACTTTCAGGAATAATTTTTTTTAATGGCCCTTGGAGATCATGTTTGCCCAGCAAGGAGACATGGGCGCTTTCTGGGTGGCGGTCTGCGCAGGCAGGTGCCTCAGGTGCCTTGCGTGCCGGATGAGAAGACCCTACTTAGCTTGTTCAGTCTTTGTCTGCCTTCACCTGACGCCTTTGAGTTCAAGTGCCTGTCATTCAGAGATGACTCCCCTCACTGTCAAGAGTTTAGTTTCCCTCGTCCTTATGCAGGTGTGCCCTGGGAGGAAAGGGGGCCGGGACGAGGAGGGGAGGCCACATCGCTGTCACCTTGAGTGGGTTTTCTTGTGACAGAGACTTTGATAGCTTCTGTAGGCTTAAAAGGGCAGCTTCAGCTAGCCCGTTGTCATCGTGCAAATGTTTCCTTTGAAGTTGAAGTTGGTGGAGACGTTTCATCTGGTAGGACAGCTCTGCCCAGCGTGATAAAAGCCGCTTCCAGCCCCGGCTCCGCGGGGAGAAGGGAGGGCTGGAGAGACCATCTCCTTTCGGAGTTTCAGTGCGCTGGTGGGCCTGGGTGGGCTTGGGAGAAGTTTTGTGAGCGAGAAGGGCTTTGAGGTGGGGAACCTGACCGGGCCCTGAGCCTCTTGCACTGTAGGTTCCAAAGGCTGGAGCCACCCGGGGGGCCAGCGTGTGTCATGGGCTCAGGCGGCCACATCTCCGGGACCTGAGAGCACAGACTGACAGACATAGCCAGCCTCCTGTGTGTCTTGCTAAGGTTAGGGCAGGTGACTGTCCCTGGTCACTACCCTTGGAACTTGGTTGACATCCTGACCTGCTGACACATGAGAGAAACAGGCGGGGACTCTTTTTTTTTTTTTTTTTCCATGAAGGGAAGCCTAGTGCATCCTGGTACTCGGTCAGTTTACAGGAAGTGGCGTGGAGGATCCTGGTCTATATATACATCTCCAGCCAACAGCTGCTGGGACGAATGTGCGCTTAGTCTGGGAGGCGTCTGCTCTCAGACCAAGAGTCATCACTGGGAGGCCTCTTGTCCCACAGAGCTTTTTCCATGCGTGCTCAGTCTTGGGTGTGCTATGGAGGTGGCCTGTCCAGGGTGCATCCAGTGTCTCCTCTATAAAAGCTCCAGGTCCTGCTCTGGAGTAGCATGTACACGCACATGCACACACACACCCGCCCCGTGGGTTTCCCCGTGGTAGGTGGCTAGCCACGGGGACAGCAGCTATGAGTTCTGACGGTTGCCAACTCCCCTTTGTATCAGAGATCTCGTTCCGAGTGTGGCAGTGCGGCGGCAGCCTGGAGATCATCCCGTGCAGCCGTGTGGGTCACGTGTTCCGGAAGCAGCACCCCTACACATTCCCCGGTGGCAGTGGCACTGTCTTTGCCCGGTAAGAAGCGAAAGGCCAGACCAGATGTCTGCTGTCTGCTCAGAGGACCCTTGATAGGCACGGCCCCTGAGCTGAGAAGGGACCGGTGGCTAGCATGCCAGATGGATTCCAGTGAGGGAAGCCGGCTCAGGAAGACGTCATGGGGGAGGGGGTACGGCATGGGAGGGTGATAGCTGGAGTTACCCTGGCTGGGACATCAGGGAAAGCCACCATGGGATGCTCAGATACGTCAAAGGGAGAGCCTGGGTTTGTGCTGCATCGGCACTCGGTGCTAAGAAGAACAGGGTTGCATTCGCCCATCACGCCCTGCAGTAAACGTGCCACTGTCGGGTTATTACAAGATGCGGCATTGTTGGCTAACCTAACTGTCCGGGTGCTGACACATCTGGGACTCAAGGCGTCAACCCCGCCAGTGGCCGTCCCGGTGCTCTACATAGTGAAGGGCAAGAGATGAGGATGAGGCGCAGAGGGACAGCTCCAATCTGGTGACAGCAGGGACAGCTCCAATCTGGTGACAGCAGTGCCCCCTGGCCCGGCCACAGCCTCACGCTCCTGCCTCTGTGTCACCTGATGCAACTCAGTTTGAGCCTGAGCTCTGGAGAGCAGACATAGAAACCGTATCAGAAAGCAGGTCACACAGCACTCCAGCCCGACGACATCAAGGCCCATAACTGATTGATTACCGACGGGCGACAGATTCAGGAAACAAACCAAAATGGAAAGGCTGCCTGGTCCAACCAGGTTTTCCCTGGGAATTTTTTCCAGTTCTAACATTGTAGCGCACGCCTTCTATCCCCACACTTGGAAGGCAGAAGCAGGTGGGTGTCTGTGAGTTTGAAGTCTACACAGTGAGGCTCTGTCTTAAAAAACCAAAAACCTGTGGGTCAGACCTCACGGGGCAGACAGCAAAACCCCTAAGACATTTGGGCAGCACCATGGGGACGAGAACTTGGGCTAACTGGGACAGGCGGGGAGGACTGGTTTGATAAGCCGAGGACACAGAGCTCACTGCGGAAGCAGCACAAGAGTCCAGGCTGCTGAGGTGGGGTTTTCTTGGCCGTCACGGGCTATCATGGGCTCCATCCATGGTCACGTGACTGTTTCTGGACCTGTTTAGACAGAAACGGGTGGTAGTGTCATGTTCAGAGGCTGCTCACTGCACGGCAGGTGGGGCACGGAGGGCAGGCGTGGCCTCGTGGGCGTGGCTCCACCCCTACCTTTCACCACCCCTCAGCATTGCGGCCATATTTCCTCTCTGCCTAGGGAGGTGGCCAGTGGTCGGGTCAGCTTCTGGACCTCACCCGTCTGCTCCTCACAGACACTCCGGGAGGCAGAGGCCTGTGTCAGTCATCTGGGCGCTTCTCCGTGCTCAGACCTACACGGCTGTGGGGGTGCACTCCACAGCCACCCGCAGGCTTTTCCATTATAATCTGAAATGAGGACATTTCCACATGTATGTCGGTCCTGGTTGTCAACCTTGAGGTAAATTTCTGGGGTTAGCTCCAGGAGCCCAAGGATGAGCACATTTACGGTATCCTGTCTCCGTGGCAGCAGTCTGCCCCTCCCCCATCCGGGGAACAACAGGAATATTTGTCACTTTATGGGGAAGACGAGGGCCCCAGGTGGAAATGGATTTAGTAATTACAGCTCAGACAGTGTGACAGGTTTGGCATTTAAAAGACCTTACTGCAGAGAAAACGACTCACTCCAGGGCGGCCACTGCCTGCTTCCTTCATCTTGGAAGGGCATGGCAGACCATGTCCCCCCTCGCCTGAGCAGAGGGTCTGTGGCCACAGTGCTTACAGTGGCCCTTCCTAACTGTCACGGACGCAAGCTCTCCTCACGCGCTAGAGCTGAGGAAGGCAGGCCTCCCCAGACCCGAGGCCCCCGCTTCTCTACGCCAGTCTACACAGGACGGTACCTCAGAGGGGGGCAGAGGGAGTTAGGGGAACTCACTTCACTTTCCCAGCATGCCAGTGGTGCTGTATCCACGCATGCCGCCGAAGGCTGGGGTGGCCACAGTCTCGTGCCGTGGTCTCCACTAGAGCCTGCTCCGAGGTGCGGCAGGATGTCAGTCCCGCTCTGACTGCTCCGGGCCGAGTGATGGTGCTTCAGTGAGCCCTTCCCACAGACCTGAGGCAGCTGCACCACTCCGTGGCACTGTCCTCATGCACACTCCGGCAGACGGACGGGGACAGGACGGGAGCTACAGCTCAGGACGGCTTGCTTTGTTTGTAGGAACACGCGCCGGGCAGCTGAGGTCTGGATGGATGAGTACAAACATTTCTACTACGCAGCGGTGCCTTCTGCACGCAATGTGCCCTATGGGAAGTGAGTGCCGCCCCGTCCTCTCATGGGGACCCCGGGAGAGGTGGGGATAGCTGCCACCCTGTCCTCCTAGTGGAGACCCCGGCAGTGTCGTGGGGTCTCCGCTGTGTGCCAGCACGTCCCGGTGGGAGGTGAGCAGGTCACCACTGTCACCTGAGGCCACCCAGCACACGCCATCCCACGCAGGCTACCTTACTCTGCCCAGCACTCAGGAATGAGTATATCTTCCTTTCTCCAGTATTCAGAGCAGGCTGGAGCTCAGGAAAAAGCTGGGCTGCAAGCCCTTCAAGTGGTACCTGGACAACGTCTACCCCGAACTGAGGTAAGTCCCCGGGACCTGAGCGCACTTTGTGACCATGCTTGCTGGGAGCCGGCCGCTAGGGGGAGCACATGGTCCCTCCCCACAGGTGCCCCCTCTTTTGCAGTTACCCTTGCTCCGTGTGTGCCTGGGAGAACCCCAAAGCACCCGATTTGGTTTGTCCCCTATTAAGAGGTGGGCTGGTGAGGCCGAGGCTGTCTCCCCGTGAGCATACTGTCCTCTCCTCACAGCCCCCTCAGCTCCTCCTGCCTTCTTAGTGTAGAGTAGCATTAGCAGTGATGGCGTCCCGGCTCCTACTGGAAAGTGAGTGACAGTCTCCCTCTGCTGAGGGTGCCCCAACCCGCTCGTCCTGAAATCTGGCAGCAGCTCTGTCCTGAGGGCACCAATGGCTCCAGTGGAGGGCCAGCGGCCTCTGGCCACGGGTGCTGCCAGGTTGTTTCATCCCGAGGGACCCTCCCATTTCATCATTTGCACGCAGGAGAACCAGTTGAGGGTTAGAGTATGGACCTTAATCAGGAGACCACAGCCAGTGCTTCTCAAGGCTGAGGCCAGGCTCTTGTCTGCTTCCTACACCCCACACACACCCCACCCCACACACCCCACCCACCCCCCCCACACCCCATTTGTGTCCATTGGACTACCTAACAAATCCCGCAGGCTGGGTCCTACTGGGCAAGGTCTAGTCTGTTGAGAAATATGAAGAGCCAGATGTGAGTGGCTTTCTAAGGGACAGCCGACAGAAATTTCCTGTAACATTGCCTCAGGGAAGAGAGGGTCTGTGATTGGACGGGAAAATAGGGGGCGGAGCTAGGGGTGGGAGAGGAGCGAGCATGGGCTCAGGAGAGGTCAAAGAATCAAGATGGCTTCAGACTTTTTTTGGTGTTTTTAAATGGTTAGAGATATTGGGACAAGGCTTTTACAGCATCTTGTAACTGTGTTTATAAGATACAGAAATCTGATTGGCTAATTAAGCCTTAAGAGTTTTGATTTACTAGATTACTGGAATATAGGTCCGCCAGTAGCAGAGAGCTGGCAACTGTGGGGTATGGGATTTACGTGGAAGCGAGGATCTTTCGGGACCCTGCCGGGACAACAGTGTTGTAACCGCCAGTGTCGCTACCAGAGCAAGACTGAGGCCTGATGGGGCAGGAGAGTCCGCAGCGGCCCAACGCCACCACCGAGAGTTTGCGGGGCATCCCTGCCCCCCAAACTCTCATACAGATCCTCCCTCAGCCTTCTGAATGCTGGGATCACAGGCATGTGACATCATACCTGGCCCACTTCACGGTCTTAAAGAGTTAGGAATCCAGAGGCTGGGGCCACATCATGTCGGGTGACACGAAGCTGTCCTCTGTTTCTGCTGTCTAATTTGAGACCCTGTGCAGAGGTGGCCTTGGCTCTTACAGTGAATGACTTTCAGGGTTCCAGATCACCAGGACATAGCTTTTGGGGCCTTACAGCAGGGAACCAACTGCCTGGACACCTTGGGACACTTCGCGGATGGAGTTGTTGGAATTTATGAGTGTCACAACGCTGGAGGAAACCAGGTAGGTGGGGAGCAGTTGAAGACCCAGGGTCCTCAGCTAGACGCCCTGGGCTCCGTAGAAAGCCCTGGTCCCGCCAGCAGCCTCAGGACCAGCAGGGATGTTGCAGATACTTAATGACACCTTGAGCGGCGGGCTCATTTGCCGTGGGCTGGGCCGCGCCGGGGAGGGAGATACTGAGGTAGGTAGCATCAGCACCTGTTGTTTAGGCTACGACTTCCTGCTGAATCCACTACCACGTACTGGGCCTACATCCGCACCGTGCTTGTCCCTAATGGGTCTCTGCTTAGTGCGTGTTCAACTTCAGTCTCCTCAGGTCGGGGTTCAGGGCCTGATGGTGAAGACCAGCAGGTGTTGGGTTCTGATCATTGGCAGACTTGGTAATTGGCACAATTTATACCACTCCCCCTGGGATACTTCACCCCACCAATCCCACGCCAGCTGGGGTCCATGAGCCCCCTCCTCAGTACTAGAAATGTTGTAGAACTACAGCTAGCAGGCACCTGTGCACATGAGCTCTTTTTTTGTTTTTTTCGAGACAGGGTTTCTCTGTGTAGCCCTGGCTGTCCTAGAACTCACTCTGTAGACCAGGCTGGCCTCGAACTCAGAAATCCGCCTGCCTCTGCCTCCCGAGTGCTGGGATTAAAGGCGTGTGCCACCACTGCCCAGCTCACCTGAGCTCTTAAGATGTGCCTTCTGTGAATTAAGTCTTCAGTCTTATAAAATCAGGCTGCCATGTGTGGCTAGTGGTTGTCATTCCAGTGCTTGGAGGGGACCCAGAGGCACAGGTGACACCAGCAGGTATCTCTACCGTGACTGAGTCCCCTTTGCTATCCAGGGTCAGGTGCCTTCCTGACGGCACAGTGCAGGCAGCAGGCTGGGGCGCCATTGGCTGGTTTCCCGGTAAGCCTCAGCAGCACGTAGGAAATGAACGAATCGGTGGCCACACATTTTTAAGGATGGCAGCTCATAGAAACATTTCTTAGATATTTTACAAATTTTGCTGAAGCACCAGCACAAGATGGCCAGCTCTGTGTGCAGAGCCAAATCAGGTTTCTGAAGTTGTGTATTTTCCATCTTAAAATAATGACGTACACAGTATCCACATGTGACCCTCCTGGCCAGCCATGACCCGTCTTCCCACACTCGTCCTATGAAGGCAGTCTAGACCCTCAGTGCCCAGAGGTTTCCGGGACTCTCCTGACCACAAGCAGGCGTGTCTCCAGCTGTGGCCCACACATCTAGAGCTGAAGTGGACCAGGGACATCGAGTTGCATCTCCACACCCTGGCACATCTGGAAGGAAACACACTGGATAGAGCAGACAGACCATAGACAAGCTCCCCTTCACTGTGGTGACAGAACAGCTGGAGAGAGAAGGGTCCTCCTGTCTCACATCCCGCAGGGTACATCACGGCATGGGAGTATGAGGAAGCAGGCCACCTTGTGTCCACAATCTGGACGGACAGTGAGGCCTACCTCAGAAGGGCCTGCCCCAGTGATGCAAAGTGCAGGCGTCTCTGTGAGTCACTTCCCGCTAATGTACAGCGGCCCAGAGGAGCAGTCCCATTCCCTGGCAGGGATAGACACAGCAAGGAAAGGTCGGGCGTCAGGACCAGCCTGCCTCCAGGTTCACTGGATCCTTTCTCCAACCTCTGCCCCCTCTCTCTTCCGCGACTCTGTGTTTCTACTCTCCCAGCCCCCTATCCCCACTCCTCTGCCCCCCCACACACACCCCTTCTGCACTTCTCAGAGTCAGGAGCCCCCACATCCCAGTGGCAGCGTGCAGTGCGAGTCCTGTCTCGTTTGGGTTTCAGGGTCTTGCCGTCGGCAGACACCTTGCTCACAGGTAGCAAAGCTTCCCTGGCTCGTCCCCTCTGGCTGTGGCAGTCTCTGTAGCCCTCACCGACTACTACACTCACGCATCTTCCGTTTTCCCTTCTGAGAGCCAGAGAAGAGAGAGAATCCCCAAGGCCCGGACAGCTCAGTACCCCTGTGGGATGCTGGGCTCACTGAGGCCCTGCGTGGGTGCCTGGACCCTTCAGGATCAGGTTCTTAAGTGACCTTAGGAAGCCCTGCCTTCTAGCCATACACGGGACCTGGCCACTGCCACTCACAGCGATGTCACGTCCTCTCTGTCCCCAGTCTTCCAAGTTTGTCCATGATCTTGTGTGGTATTCAGAGACGCAGTTGACAGCCCTGTCCTCTGTGTACACATGCATGTGTTTGGGTTGCTAAAAGCACAGGCAGGGATATTTAAATGCATTCTGACCCAATTTTCTCATCTGCAGCGCACACACACACACACACCCATGCGGCTCTTGTACAAAGGCTTGAGACAGTTCAGCACGTGCCGAGCATCCAGTTAGGAGGAGCCATGCCGTGTGTTGATGCTTGAACTGTTCCTGCAGAGTCGAGGACTTTGTTCCTGCAGATTTCAGCCATGTAGATCTTTGCCGAAAGCTACAATGTATCATTGCTGGAGTTTTCACAGACTCAACCTACATTCATAAATCTGTTTCCAAAGCAGAGTCATTCCCGAACGATGCAGGAGGACTTGCGGGTCGGAGCTGTCGGCTGACCAGATCTCTAACTTGCACCGAGTGCTAAAATGCTTATCACACTGTGCTAGTCACTCTTGATACAGCTCGTTTTGGTCGCTGTTTAACTTTTCTTGCTGCTCTGACCAAATACTTAACAGAAATAGCTCGAGGGTGCATTTATTTTGGCTCCTGGATTGAGAGCAGTCGGTTCATCACGGCTGGGCCTGCCGGCCAGCGTGGCAAGCCCAGCAGCCAGGTGTAGCCTTGTCCCTCAGCTGGGAGCATCTGGCTGGCTCCGACTTACCCCTGGGGTCCTGACTGCAGCTTGGCTTGGGGTGTACCTCTGACTTGTGGTCTCTTCCCAGGAATGGGCCTTGACAAAGGAGAAGTCGGTGAAGCACATGGACCTATGCCTTACTGTGGTGGACCGTTCGCCGGGGTCCCTCATCAGGCTGCAGGGCTGCCGGGAAAACGACAGCAGACAGGTGCGTCCGGGGGCCCAGGCTCTCATGGTGGCGGCAGTGACAGGCGTCTTGTGCTTATCCACCTCACGCCTATGGTCCAGTTGCTGCTGTTCGTCCTCTGGAGGTCTCCCTCCCTTCCTCATGCCGCAGAGCGTTTTATGTGAAATTACATCCTTGATACATTGCTTGTTCTCTTGCTTAACTTGATAAAAATTCTAATCTGAATGGTTAGCGAGGCGAGCCTGGGTGAACGCAGACTTAGCTGAGGAGTGACCATATTCTACTGAAAGTGGACTTGGGCCTCTGACTCTGATCTTCTCCATGGCTGGCAGTTTTGTACTATGTTTTCCCGAGGTTCAGGGCCACAGCAGCCTCCTCGGCTCCCTGCACTGCCCTGGGCTGCGTGGCTGAGCATTGGGGGGTGACACCGGCCTTACTCCAAGCTCACAGTGAGAGCTGGGGAGAGTTGAGGAGCTTCCCTCTCTGTATATTGCTTCTTCCAGACCAGAGCTTACTGCAGGCCTTGGAAGCTGGTTCTGTCTGGCATATTCTCTGGGGATCTTGGACAAACCACCTTTCTGAGCTCTGGGGTGACAACACAGTGCAGACTTTAATAGTCCCTTCTAACTCACCACAGGGGAGTGTAGCCAGTCTTCCCACAGTCCCTCCCAGAAGACAAATGTAGGGGGAAACTGAGGCACGAGGGCCACCAGAGCCACGGCTCAGTGTCCTTGCATCCACCTGACTGCACAAATAGAAACAGGCCCAGGTTCCCCGCCCACCACCACCTACCAGTCAGTGGTATGGGGCCATAGTCAGAATCTGGTTCCTATTTAGATCCCAGAAGTCAGAGAAATGTTCGCAAAGGGTCCTGCCTCCCCAGTCCATCCCCAAATCTTCTCTCCCATACCTGAGTGCCATGTCCCTGCTCCCCAGCCCACCCTGTGTTCACCCTCTAAACACCTGTTAGTGCAGTTGTATGCAATGAGTCAGACCCTATAGAATAAGATTGTAAATGTTAAACCAGGGAAGGCCACTGTCCCCTGGACCCACCTAGATCACAGCCTGGCCCTTTACCCAGAACAGTGGTAAAGTGAGACTTTTATCTGGTCTGTTAATCCTGAAGAAGGAAGAGGAGATAGAAACCCCCGCCCCACATTCTCTGTGGGGTCCTACGCTGAGCTGCTAAGACAGGGAAGGCTGCACTTGGTCCTAGCTGATGAGGACAGGGGACCCCAGCTGTGGGGATGTGGGAGTGCTCCAGTAAGCCCACCACACTGCGGCCACACTGCGGCATCGCGTTGGGCAGATGCTGGCATCGAGACCACCTTCCGGGGACAGCTGGGAGGGACTCCATTGTTGTCTCAGTATTCTCTGTCTAATGGATGCCTCCGACATGTGACAGCCCCACCCCGGGAGCCAGAATCAGAGTATGTTCTCTCCACACGCTTTGTCAGACTCTGGGCATGCTTTCTATGACAATGGAGGGGACACCAGAAAACTGACAGCAGCGAGGACAGGGGGGAGGGAGGCAGTGCAGGTGGCAGAGCCTCGCTCAGGGTGACCACCCCTGACTTCCACAGTTGGCATCTGATGAGCGGGTGGAGAATATCCCGAGGGCTGAGAGAGAGAGACACACACACACACACACACACAGCAGCAGGTCACCCTCGGCCTATCTCTGTGGCACCGCAGGCGCTGTCTGGCCAGTGAGGACACTGAGCTTCCAGGCGTGTGTGTGTGTGTGTGTGTGTGTGTGTGTGTGTACACGCACACACACATTTGCACAGCCAAAAGGGGAGGGGAGGCAAGAGTGAGAAAATCTAATTCCACCGTGTCAGAGGGTTCAGACATATGCCAAGGAACCTCACTGCACGTATAGAACATTAGTTAGAGCCTCAGACCTTGGTAATGAAAGAGGAGCCGTGGGGAGAAAAAGGGGGCAAGCGTAAATGTGTAGGACGTTTCTGTCGCTTGCTGAACAACAGGGTCAGGGCGCCTTGGACTTCCTGCACTCGTTAGGCCTCTGTGCATGGCGCAGTGGGTTGGTGACCTTGCCGGTCCGAGGGTGCTAGCATTCGGAGGAGCATCGTGGCGGTAGTGGGCACATGTGGGGCATGCAGCACAGGGACAGGAGACTCGGGAGCAGAGAGAACGAGGGTGGAAATAGCAGGTGTGTGCCCAAGGGTCGCCTGCAGACCTGCGCCGCCCTCACCCGCCTCCCCGCTGTGCTTCTCTGCTGCAGAAGTGGGAGCAGATCGAAGGCAACTCCAAACTGCGACACGTGGGCAGCAACCTGTGCCTGGACAGCCGCACCGCCAAGAGCGGCGGCCTGAGCGTGGAGGTGTGCGGCCCGGCCCTGTCCCAGCAGTGGAAGTTCTCACTCAACCTGCAGCAATAAGAGGCCCCGGGGCCCCGCCGTCCACCCGCACACCGGCCCAGTTTGGTGATCACATAATTATGTTTCCGAAACTTTCCGCAAAACTATATACCTCAGTGTTCCATCATGGTCTGAAAGTCTTAAGTCTCAAGTCTTCAGCGAGGCGTGAGCTCGGCGACCGCTGTGCCGAAGAGGAAATGAGCCCCTGGGGCTCGAGACAGAGGGTCCCTCCCAAGGCTGGCGCCCTCTGCCTCCCACCGTCTGCCTCCTGCTCACACCCAGCAGAGGAGCAGCCCAGTGCTGGCCGGATCAAGTGGACAAGCAGCAATCGTGTTTATAGTGAGGACCGAGGGGGCGGGGCAAGCGCCCTCACAGCAAGAACTCACCAATCTCCAGTGTGGTTGTGTTTTTTTTTTTTGTTTTTTGTTTTTTTTTAACCTGTTCAAAATCATGTGCGTGAACCAGGCATGGTGGCCAGTGCCTGTAATTCCATCACTCAGGAGGCTGAGGCAGGCAAGACCCTGTCTAAGGGGGGAAAAATGATTTCCTCAAAGCTGAGCTTTCTGTGCAGATTCCCTCGTCTGTCCTTGTCCCTGGGCTCAGCTGGCCTCCCGGCCACATCCCTCTTCCGTCGACACTCTTGCTGTGTCTGAACGTGAACTTTCCTATGGTGGGACACTAAATAGATGGATATAAAAGAATCATGGTCCGTTCCCTACGCGTTCCCTACGCCATCCTGCGAGCCCCCGCAGCGCAGCCGCAGAGGGGCCTGCACTTCCGGAACAAAGGTGCGGTATCTGCTTCTGGAGCTGCACCAGCCGGCCTGTGCCGCCCTTCCAGTCGGGGCGTCCCCAAACCGCTGGCCCCGCCCACAAGCACCCGTCTTTAACTTCAGCGAGGGGATTGCAGCTGGGTTAGAAAGTCTGCTTTTTGCCCATTGTAAACCTTAATAAGTCACCTCTTTTGGCAACGATTGCTTTGGGTTTTCTTTTAAAATTAGATTTCTTTTCGTTAGGAAAACTCAACCCCACAGCTTCTAACTCATGTGAGCCAACAGGACCCTACTGCCTTGTGACAGGCCAGGGACACTGGGCAGCTGTCACATGCTATCCCTGGGCTCATAGTGGCTTGAGACCCTGTATGCTGGGCCTCTGGTACCAAGCTGCCAGCAGAGCACGGAAGAAGAGCAGCCCTTCCGCCTGGGGGTGGACCCCACGTGTCTGTAGCCCTGGTGTGGGTAACACCCTGGTATACCCACACGCTACTGCAGGAATTGTGGGTAGAGTCCAGATCACAAGGCCCGTGCACTCACTGACCTAGGCATGTGTCAGCCACAGAGGTGACCTGGACGCACGGGAAGTGGCACCTGGTGGGCTGTAAGCATCATACGTGCACCTCTCAGGTGTCCAGAGGTCTCGGGAACCAGAGGTTCAGGCGGTCGGAGGGCCTGCAGGAGAGTGCCGCGCCTCCCACCTGCTCCCAAAGGGGGCGTGGCTGGTTTCTTCTACTTGAGCTCCATGTGTGTACTCACCATGACCACGGACCCTCTGAGAAGGCCTGGCCGGGTGCTGACCCTCTCTGTCTTTTTACCCCTGCCAAGCAGCCAACAAAAGATACATTGTAACAGGGTGCCCACATGTCTAAGTCCATCATGTCCACCATCCAAAGTAGGCTCTGGGGACTGTCACTCCCAGGTACAGGCACAGAGCTGTCAAGGCCGAGGCAGGAGTTTGCTGGAGTCCAGTCCAGGCACAACGTCTGCTGCTGACCCTGACACCTCTGCACTGCTTCTATCAGAGTGACTCCGCAGATGTGACAACATGGGCTGTCCCGACCACACGTGCACCCCACCCCACACCCTGTGGCCTCATCCCCTTTGTACCATCTGATTGTCTGGCCGCCAGGGTGCCGACTCAACCCAGCTCTGAGCAGAGGGGGTCTGGGCAAGGCCCATCGGTGAGCCGTGTTTACATGACAGTGTGCCAAAGTGACTCACCGAGCTTGTATCGCTTTGTAGTCATCTGGGCTATCCTACCCTCCCACCACTCCTGTTTTTAAAACTAAAACCTCCCAGGAGCCCTGGGTGCACACAGGCAAAGGTGGCTGTCTTCTGTGGTGGTCCTCGAGTCTCCGTGAAGCTGAAAAATGATGGTGTCTGTGAGTACGTTTTGCAAATTCAAAATATAGTTTGGTAATTTTTTTTCCAGTTGATTTTTAAGAAAAAAAAACTGCTGTACAGAGCTTGTACTTTGTCCATTTTATAGATGGAAACCATCCTTGAAATTGTTTAACTTAAATAAAGAGAAGATACTTTATAGATAATGCTGCCGTTTCTCTTGGTCTCTTCAAGGTGTGGGACCAGGCAGAGGTCTGGGGTCAAGGTCTTGCTTCTGCCCACCCTGACATTTCCCATCCTCCCCCTAAAACACTTCCCTAGTGCTGTGCCTCCTGGGTCTGCTGTAGTCGTGACTGTTGTTTGCAGCTTGGGACCGTTGGGCTGTGCCAGACACCTGGCCAGCCCCTGCCATGCACTGCCTAAACTTGCCCTGATCCTGTGCACCCGCTTCCTGTAGTGTGCCCGGAAGACTTGGCCCACACTCTCTAGGTACCAGATTCCTTATACTTAAGTATTTAGAATGCACTTTCCTGCCCGGCAACCATCTGGGGCTCCCCCACCCCATCCTGGCCTTGTACACGTCTTCGACCGCACCAACATGTGACTGGCTAGGTAACCAGGGAAATAACCACCAGTGCTGGTCTTGCAGTTTAGACCATGGTAAGACAGGGATGAGACCAGCCAGGAAATGCCTGAACCCTCTCGGACCTCTGCGTTCACTTCATTATGTGAGACTCCAAAAATCTGGCTCTGTGACCTTCTGAGAGACAAAGGCAGTAATTTCAAACTTGGCAATGTCCCTGGACCTTGGAGTATCTGAAGAGACTCTAAGCTATATTTCTAGAAGGTCTAGCCTGGGAGCTAGGAGGAGGGTTGCAGCATGGGTAGTCAGGAGGCCCCTCTGGTAGTGACACTTAGAGCCAGCTGCTGTGCTGAGCTTTGTGAAGGGGTGGCCATGGGTGGTTCCTCTTCGGGTATTTCAGGGAGGCCCAGAAAGGCATGTGCCTTGGGAGACCATGGGAGGAGCCCTTGGCTTGCCAAAGGATGTCCCAGAAGGCCCCTTGCTACCCTTGAGCAGGAGAGGTCCCTTGGACCTGAACCACCTACAAGCCGTACAGATACACATGCTCACTGTCTCATAAGAAGAGACCCAAGAGATGGGATTTCAGCTCAGTAAACTGCCTGCCCCCAAGTCCCACAGTGACACGGGACAGACTCCTCTGACCATGAGTCATGTCATGCTGCTCCTAGATGAGGCCCCTTGCCTAGAGGCAGGACGTGGGTCTCAGGAGTTTGGGGAGCAGATGGTCAACTCCCCTCGTGTGTCCTTGTCAGGGACTAGAAAAGGAACTGTTTGCTGAGCCAGACAGCCTCCTGGACTACCATGTTGGAAGGGTTCGCACCTCCGCAGGGTAGATGGAACCGTGAGGATGGTTTTGAGAGGGTAGCTGCTGGCCTACTAAGCCCCTTCCTCCCCCTGCCCTTGGCGCCTCTGGTACCTACTGGGTGCAGCTCAGGGTTCTCAGGAGGGTCTCAAATACAAGACACATTGCAGCGGGCCACAAAGAAGTCAGCCAGTCATACCAAAGACACAGTGACCTGCTTATTTTCAGCACACTAGGTAACGTGTTGTCTCCTTATTGCAGTGTATGATCCAAAGCCACAGTGGACGCAGAGTGAATGGAAATCGGTAATAATGGGTGGAATGAAAGTAGCCGATTTTAAAAAAGAAAAGCAGACAATACCCGCTGTCTGCAAGCTCCAGTCATGATAGAACAAAATAGTTTCAGGTGGATGTGAGTTCTCCACAGTCTGAGGCTCAGCGCGCCTCATGAGCGCCCCCCCTGTGGCCGACAGGACACCTGCATCTCAGCACCCACTGTTGGAGAATTATATTCCTTTGCCTGGATACAAGAGCAGAAACTGGCCTGAGAGTGACCGATCAAGTGGGAACGACTGTCCTCATAAGATGGCACCATTTCGTCATCCAGTGGCTCTGGTAGAATAGAAGGGCGAGCTCTCAGGAGCTGGAACTCTCCCCAGCGTGTGTGCTGGCACAGGAGCCCTAGGCTCTCTGGCCCTTGGGTTCCAGAACTTTCCCAGAAACCCTTGGTTTCCAGGCCTGTGAACACAGGCTGAGCCACATCCCAGGGCTTGGCCTGCAAATAGCCTGGGTCTTCTCCATCTCCACCGTCAGAGACGCTGCCTGTGTGTAACTATTGGTCTGTCTGGGAATCCGACACCAGTGCGCATCCAGTTAGTTTTTTCTTAGCATCAGCTGCACATGCTGTAGGCAGGTGGGCGGCCGAGCCAAGGAGAGATTTAAAGGCTCCTCTGCCGGTCTCGTAACAGCCACAGATAAAGCCTGGAGCCCAGGGGAGGGGCCTGGGTTATAGCCAGTCACCTCTCCACCTTGGAACTGTATAATAAGTGAGGTGGGTGAGAGAACAAGACCCCAGAATTAGGAGACTGAGAGCACCCCTTGGCCATGTGACAGTATGTATGTAGCTGGTGCAGGCCTATAGGGGTTTTGGGAGAGTAGGGTAGACCGACCCTGGGCCTACCTCCAGCTATGGATACGGCAGATTCCCGCCAGGAGTTCCATCCAAGTCCAGTAAGAGGAAGGAGGAGGGAGAGAGAGTCCAGTCTTTATACGGAGTCATCATGTGTCACCTGGGTGCCACACAGGAACAAGTGATAGCTTGAGAGGCAGGAGCGGGTGGAAAGGGACGTGGCATTCCCTCGGTGACTCTGGCTAGGACTGGCCAGCCCTGGAGGGTCTTTTGCCTCTAATTGCCACAACCCACGGTGTTTTTCCCGTTTCGGCACTGGGCAAGCTCTAGCAAACCAGCCACGAGCCTGGGTGGTTTGCATTGGCCCCATGAAGCAGGCAGCAGGCTCTGAGACCGAGCCTGTCCTGGGGCGGGGGAGGGCTCTGTGCAGTGCTCTGGGTGACAAAAGGTCATGAGAAGATGGCAGTCCTCCAGGAGAGACCAGGGCAAGCAGTCCCTTTGGAACAGCTAACACGTGGCCGCTCTCAAGGGCTGGAGAGCATTCGAGAAGGCTTGGGGATTCTGAGAGTGGGGACCTAAAGAAGCCTGTTTGGGCTTGCACAACAGACGCGTCCTTTGCACACCAGACCCACCCCTTGTACACCAGACCAACCCCTTGCACACTAGACCTTCCCCTTGCATGCTAGAGCTGCCCCTTGCACACTAGACCACCCCTTGCACACTAGACCACCCCCTGTACATAAGACCCGCCCCTTGCACACTAGACCCACCCCTTAGGCCAGTCCACAATGGGAACCCTGTGCTCATTTGCAAGAGGGGCATCATGGGAGAGGTGAGGAGGGCATTGTGACCCTGTGTTAAACCTAATAGCCCTCCAGGGGCCAAAGATAGAGCTGTGACCCCCCCACGAACTTCCCACTGGAGACATTGAATCGCTATTGAATATGCTTTTAAGCGAACTGGACAACCTTGCAGCTTTTACCCGATGAGCAGGCTGCGTACAGAGACAGAGGCATCAGAGGTGTAAGGACAGGCAGAAACGTTGCTAAATGCAGAATCAAGTTCGCAACACGGAGGACCGCAGCCTAGCAGTCAGCCCAGGAGGTCAAGACAGGCCAGGATTCCTTGCAGCCCTAAGAGGCAGGGACCCCAGAAGACCAGCTCACAAGAACTATACCCACCCCTTGCACATTATACCTAGACAACTCTGAGGAGACGCCAGACCCCTGTAAGGAATAGGTAAGGACAGGGTAGGGCTGTCGGGGGTAGGAAAGGCAAGAGAACTTTCCAGAACCGTGTGGGTCTCGAGTTCCCTGAGGAGCAATGTGGGCAGCACCTAGACTCCTGTTCCCTTCCCTGTGGGTTTGGAATCATCAGTAATTAGCATCAAGTGTGTGAGGACCCTGAGGTGTTAGAGCCAGAGGGTGGATTTCAGCCTGGGAGCCAGCCTCAAACACGAATGCACCTGTCAGACACCATGCCTGTCACTGTGTCACAACAGGTCACACCGGGGACCCAGAAGCGGCCATCAGCCAGAAACTGCACACACACACACACCACCAAATCCACATGATTAGACCTCCATCCTCAAGGCAATGACATTTGGAGGCAAGGCCTTTGAAAAGGGCTCAGTCCTGAGAGTGGAGCTCCCCGAAGGAGATGAGTGGGGCCCTGTCTCCCCATCTGAGGGCGCACTCTGCCACTCCTTAAGATGGTGGTTTTGCAGATGAGTGGTTTCTGTCCCCGTCCCAAAGCTCTGTCACTCTCATTAGGGCATGGCCTTGTGCTCCTGAGCTGGGGAAAAGAGCACCCTGATGGTGAACCACCTTTCACCCAGGAAACATCTGCATATTTCCTCCCCCACCCCCTCCACCGCCAGGACAGCAGGACTCCCGTCCAGCATGCCAGAGCGACAGACATTTCTGTCAAGGGTCTCTTCAGAAACCACAGAGTTGCTCAGGCCTGCAGGGTGGGCCTCACACACCAGACCTGAATTTCACTACTTCTCTCATTTTGAAAAATCAGTGGGTTTGGTGACATATACTGATAATTCCAGAACTTGAGACGGAGGCAGGGGCATCAGGCATCCGGGGTCATCTTTGGTTACATCACGATTTCCAGATCAGCCGAGGACCGTACCTCAACAAACAGCGTGCTGATAACAAACTTTGCCCATGAAGCAGAGAAGCCAAGGCCAGGAGTGAAGGAGCTGCCGGTTTCTCTGATACGTCCTTGAGTCACACTGTTAACTCAAGAACAAGATGGAAAGACTGGTGGATTGTGTCTGGGAAGATGAATGCTTCCTTCCTTCTGCATATCCCAACGGTCACCCACACGCCCTAGGAAATGCTCACAGTTGGTGCTGGGTGGGGTACCCTCACCATAGTTCCCCTCACACAAACAAGTTGTCAGATACCCAGGTGGTAACCTCACAGTGACAGTGGGCGTCACAGAGGCCAGAGGTCACAGACCAGGCCTCTGGGTCACGACTATAGCTCTCCTGGTCACGCAAAGCACTCCCTCCATTTGGTTTGTAGCTACCACTAGGGTGGCCACGCCCTGGAGGGCATATGCAAGGGCGGCTGAGGGAGAAGACAGGACAGGAGACTCAGGCAGCCCATCTGCCTTGCTATGGTCACTGTACGGGGCCCTTCCATGGCCTGCCTTCTGTCAGCATCCTCACACTCCACAATAGGATTCTGGGATCATGGCTCAGCTTGTCCAATCACAAGGTTACCCCTGCTGCTCTTCTCCACAGTGGACCCCCATTAGACCCGCGGGTGGGGGAGGACAACCTAGTACCTCCCCCCCCTCTCCCCGCGGCTCCCCCCCCCAGTCTCCAAGATCCAACTGTCCTTCATGCACTCTGTGAGCTTATCCTCTGCTGGAAAATATGGTATAGCATCAGGGGCCCCCCAAGTATCTCAGCACCCCCAAACCTAGACGCAGTGACCAGGTGACAGACTGTGGGGCTCTGCAGCCCTTTCCCTTCCTTGCCCGGTCACTCTTAGTCCCAGTAACCATGTTGTTGCTGGTCTCATATGGGGTTGTGTCTCATATGGGGTTGTGTCTCATATGGGGCTGTGTCTTCTGCAATCCCAGCTGCCCACACTCCCCAGTCCACCACCACACTATTTGGTCTGTTTTGTGGTAACTTGAGGTTCTGCTGCCCTCTGCTGGCCAAACCGGGAACAGCCTCAACCAGAGGAGGGGACATGTCCCAGGACAGAAATGCAAAAAACTAGGTTTGGGAGCTCCTGGGATCCAGGTAAGATCAGAATTTTCCAGGGTCAGGAAAGGTTTGTGCCAGGCACAAAAGCTTGTGATGTAGCACCTTCCTCCTGGCCTGTCACAATGCCTCCACCTAGTGACAGTGAGTGACAGTCCTGTGTCCCCAGCCTCAGCTTTTACTATCGGCACTCTGGCCAAGAGAGATCTGGTTTTCTCCTCTCTGCTGCTGAGTATTCTTTTTTTTTCCCCCGAGACAGGGTTTCTCTGTGTAGTTCCAGCTGTCCTGGAACTCACTCTGTAGACCAGGCTGGCCTCAAACTCAGAAATCCGCCTGCCTCTGCCTCCCAAGTGCTGGGATTAAAGGTGTGTGCCACCAACGCCCGGCGCTGCTGAGTGTTCTTCTTCTCAAGGATTTGGTGGTGCTGACTCAAGCCAGCCACAGCCAACTGTTCCTATGAGCCCCAGCTGTGCCTTGGATGTGGTTTGTACCCACCCCACCCCCATGCTCAGCTTCTGTTTTGGGGGGGTCTTACGTCTGACCTGGATAGCCCAGGCTATCCTCAAACTCACAACAAAGTAAAGTTCCTTTCACCACATACACATGCACACGTGTATATACACATGCACACATGCACACACACATGCACACACACATGCATACACGCTCTGGGATGACAGGTGTGTTGCGCCATGCCTAACTATGTGTTGATATTCAGCACCCACTGTGAGGCTTTAAGAAAACAGGACTTTAGTCTGACTGTCATACAGCCAGAGTTTTGGAAGGGGGATTTGGATTAGGAGAAGTCATCAGGGTGGTGCCCCTGACTACTGAATCCTGGTAACTTTTATTTAAAAAAAAAAAAAAAAAAAAAAAAAAGACTGACTACAGGCCATCCCTTGTCTCCACGGGACAGCTGGGACACGGGCTGGGACACCGGCTGGATGCTGCCAGCAACAAACTACCACTAGGTGGAGCACCTGGGCTCTGACATTGGGAATAGTGAGCCAAAATCAAACTTTACAAAGCAACCTAGCTATTATAAATAAGGCTGCTATGAACATAGTGGAGCATGTCCAGATGTCCCTCAAAGGAGGAATGGATACAGACAATGTGGTATATTTATACAATGGAATACTACTCAGCAATTAAAAATAATGAATTCATGTAATTTGTAGGCAAGTGGTTGGATCTGGAAAATATCATCCTAAGTGAGTTAACCCAATCACAAAAGAATACACATGAAATGCAATCACTGATAAGTGGATATTAATGAGCCCAGAAGCTCTGAATACTCAAGGCACAATTAGCAAATCAAAAGATTCCCAAGAAGAAGGAATGAGAGGACACTGGTCTAGACAAGACTGGTTCCAGTTTTGCAGGAGAGTACCAGAACAGAGAAGGGGTTGGGGGGTGATTGGGGAATGCGCGGGGGGGGGGAGAGACTTAGGGGACACATGGTGAGGGGGGAACTGGGAAAGGGGAAAGCCTTTGGAATGTAAACAAAGAATATAGAAAATAAAATTAAAAAAAATTAAAAATCCAAAAAACAAAACAAAACAAAGCAACCTAGCATTGAGCACATCACTGTAACAACAACAGGAAGGAAGGAAGGAAGGAAGGAAGGAAGGAAGGAAGGAAGGAAGGAAGGAAGGAAGGGATTAAACCAGCCCGCAAAAGTCTATGCCACTGTAAAATATGACCAGAGCTTAGTAACCATGGTAGGAAGGCTGGGACTCTGGATTTGTAAACAAATCCCACCAGCCCACCTAACTTCAAGGTCTCTTCTCCTTCAGGGTGTATCTGCCCCAGGAAGTCTTTGATACAAGAGTACCACTCGGATATTACTCCTGTGGAGGGAGGGATAGGTAAGATTGAAGACCTGAGCTCTGAGCCAGAGGGAGGGAGGGCGGGAGGGAGGAGGGTGCTGGTGTCCCTGACTCATCATATAGTGGAGGGGGGGCTAGTGGTCATCTAGGGGATTGCTGAGCTCATTCTCTGGGATGGGCAAAGAAATGAACATCCAGGAAAGACAGAAGTGCAAGCCACAGAAATAGAGCAGCATTGTCCCTTTGGATAGGAAGGGCTCTGGCTTGGGGTGTTTTTATGAGTATGGGTGTTTTACCTGTGTGTGTGTGTGTGTGTGTGTGAGTTCATCTCATATGCCTGGTACAGGGGTCAAAACACTGAGTCAGATCCGTGGAGCTGGAGTTACAGATGTTTGTGAGCCGCCATGTAGGTAGGTGCTGGGAGTTGAACCTGGGTCCTCCGAAGAGCAGCCATTTTTCCAGCCCTGGGCTGGGCATTTTATAGGATCCTCTGTTGATCCTGTTTAAGACACTCAGCCAGGTGCCTTGCAGCTGTTTTTTCTCACAAGGTCTCCTGAGAACGAGCCAGCATCATCTCAGGGACCTGCTGTCACATTCCCTGTCAGACGCTTTCAATCATGCTTTTCAGAGGTCAACAGCCACTGCTGCGGGGGCAGGGGTGGTGACTGCTGAAAAGGGTGCCATCTTGGGGGAGAGGTGTTGGTCCAAGAAAGAGGGGACTCTTATGAGACAGGCTCCCGTACGGGGAACAGTGATCCCAAATCCTGAAGGTGGATGAGGTTCTCTGTTGGGTTTACCTAGAACTCAGGTTGTGCCTTTTCTCTAGAGACCTTATATCCCCTTATGACTAGAGACTTGAGGGGGTCCTTGAGTCTCTTCTCAGATGCCTCACAGAGAAACAGGTCATCTCTCTGTTGGAGCGAGGTTTTTATGGGGACTTGACCGGTCCATGAGGTCCTGGAAGAAGGCCAGTCCAAATAAATCCTTGGAGTGTCCAAGTGTCTTGTCTGGCCTTACCAGTTGGTTAGCTTGTTTTAAAACGATAGTGGGCCTGTCTCTCTTGGCTGTAGGTCAGGGCTGCGGTGTTGAACTGAGACAAGGTCACGGTGTCCCCTATTTAGTTATTATGAAGACATTCATTAGTGAGAAATGATTGTCTAAAACATCTCATCTGCAATGAAACCTGATATCTGGCCTTATGATTCCCCCTGGGCTGTTAAGTTAGCAAGCCAATCATTTCAGTCTTCAATTATACATTCCTGCTGGGCGTTTAAGACCATGTCAGTGGCCAGAATCAATCAAGACCAGTTGAGAATCTATTCCCTCTCACCCCTGGCCTCTGGATCCTCTAGAGTCCCCACTCCCACCACCCTCACCATTTATCGGTTTTTCCACGTAGGTGAGTTAAGTCAAAGGCCTTGCTTGAACATTTTCTCCATATTGATTGTCCTATTCATAGACTGGACCCTACTTTGTGCTAACTGGGTGGGGTCTCCATGGCCTCCACAACCAAGAGATTGGGTGGCTCTCCCATAGTTACAGAACATTTGGAGAGATGCTTGCACAGTCCCCTGGGACCTACTTGACCTTGGAGGGCAAGGTGAAAAACAGTCTCCCTTTCAATCTCACTAATATGGTTTCCAAGTGTGGTTACAGGAAACCCAGGTCAGTTACCCCCTCTTACACTTTAACTGCTATGTAATATTTAGATAAAGCTTGGGCAGAAACAAACCGTAAAACTAATTAGACATACCTTTTTCCTTTTAAGTCAGTCCTTGTGATTGTCACAGAGTTGCCCAACAACTCTACTGATCTAAGCTCAGATTTGATATTAATGTATTACACTTTGATTTTATATAGCTCATGTTACTTGCTTAAGTTTACGTAAACTTTGTAACATGCTTACATTTTAAGACAAGGGTCTTTTCTATTCTGGAAAAACATCTAGCAATCTTATGAGACATAGTAACATCAATAAATCAACAGCCAGCAAGCCTAACTTTGCAGATCTTTTGCAGGCTGGTACAACTGGTCTCATGAGGACAGCGGTGTTTACTTTGGAAGATATTACAGTGCAGCAGCATCTTCAGAAAAGAAAGCTGGGGGAGGGGTGGAGAGATGGCTCAGTGGTCAAGAGGATCCAGGTTCAATTCCCAGCACCCGCATGGCAGCTCACAACTGTTCATAACTCCAGTTCCAGGGGATCTGGCACCCTCCCACCAGCACACAAGCAGGCAAAACACCAATGCACATAAAATTTAAAAAGAGAGAGAAATCTTTTTTTTTTTTTTTTTGGTTTTTTGAGACAGGGTTTCTCTGTGTAGTCCTGGCTGTCCTGGAACTCACTCTGTAGACCAGGCTGGCCTCAAACTCAGAAATCGCCTCCCTCTGCCTCCCAAGTGCTGGGATTAAAGGCGTGTGCCACCACCGCCCGGCTGAGAAATCATTTTTTTAAAGTTGGATAGTAACACATAATATTACGTGTGTGTGTGTGTGTGTGTGTGTGTGTGTGTGTGTGGTTAAACTATAAGACCTGTAAGTTCCCAGGTAAGCCTTACAGAAGCCCGCGGCAGCCTTTATACAGCACACAGAGAGATCTACCACAGCTGCGCTTTCAGTGTTGAATGAGTGACAGCAACAGAGGAGAGCTCTGTCCTGAGATTAATAGTGGGCACAAGCCTTCACTCTCTGGCTGCAGCTAGGAGCTGTGGTATTGACGTGAGCCAAGGTTACCGTGTCCCACCTCTGGGCAACATCTTCCTCATCAGGAAAAAAATCATTAGTGAGAAACAGTTGCCTAAATATTGGCTCACACTCCGGTAAGCCTAACATCTTGGGGCATCATCCCCCCTTAGACTATCTCATGTCACCTCCTTGCTTGATGCTACAGAGTCAGGGGACAACCTGATTCAGCAACTGGGATTTTGTAGGACTATTTTATAACAAATGCTTGAGTCTGAAGTTGGAGACCCAAATCCTACCTCCAAGCCGAACGACTCAGGGCAATTTATAGAAAAGGGTATTTATTTGATCCTCTATAAAACTGAGCCCTGGGTCGTAAGGCAACTACCGCTCAGTGCCACGTGGCACGGTGGCACACAGCACTCCTGAGATAACCCCAGATGCCCAGAGCCCCAGGTGCCGCTAAGAGGATGAGTGTGGGAGATGGATGAGAAAGAGAAGCAGATCGGAGTGTCCGATCAAGAGGGTAAGACCTGGAAACCCCAGAGTGGTGAGGAACGACCACTGAGGCCACAGTGAGGTTGTGACCCAAGCTGCTGCTCAGGGCCAAGTCGGGGTTCCTGGCCCTGCAGCAGTGGGGGACTGTTACCACCAAAGGCCATGTGGATGTGTGTAGTCTGGGCTGCTGCCTAGGCCATGTTGATGTGTGAGGGCTGAGCAGAGAGGGCCCCACCCCGTGCCGGCTATAGAACTCAGTGGGTGAGCGGGCCCCGCCCCTCACAGGGCACTAGAGAGCTTGCTCAGGTTGGAGTGAGCATGGGAGAGATGGCAGGCTGAGCAACTCAGCTACCACCGAGGCCCAGATCCAGGGCTCTGAGTTGGTCTACCCCAACATCTACACTATCTACGATCTGCTTGGGCACATGAAAGGGCCAGTCCTACAGAACCAAAGCTGCAGGATCTCCATGACACAGGGCAACATCAGGACATCTGAGAGGAGTCCTCCTGAGGATCCAGGAATGATCGGTGGGGCGGAAGCCAGAGGCCTCGAACCAGACCAATGACTCACTGCAGTGAGCATTTGCAGGAGAAGCTGTTTGGGGAAAAGGGTATGTGAGATGCATCGTGACACAGTGAGGTTTTTGAAAATGTTTGTTTTCATTGTGGGGAAGGTTGTACGGGCAGAGGGTGAATCTGGGGGTTGGGGAGATGCCTGGGGACTGAGGCACACGGTGTGAAATGCACAGAGAATCAGAGAGAATCAATGAACAGTTCAAACAAAACAAAAAAACCTGAACCTGGTGGTTTACACTGGACAGGCTTACTGTGAGTCTGACGACACCTGACTGGACCCACAGGCCCTGCCCTATAACTAGTATAGGTGTGTCCAGATGGCTCGTTTAGAAGGTTGTACATTAGAAACAGTAGCTGAGCCGGGCGGTGGTGGCGCACGCCTGTAATCCCAGCACTCTGGGAGGCAGAGGCAGGCGGATTTCTGAGTTCGAGGCCAGCCTGGTCTACAGAGTGAGTTCCAGGGCTATACAGAGAAAAACCCTGTCTCAAAAAAACCAAATCCAAAAAAAAAAAAAAAAAAAAAAAAAAAAGGAAACAGTAGCTGACCAATTTCATAAAAAATGTAACACCCTGTTTTTTTATTTATTATCTTCCCAAATATAACATAATAAGTATATATTATAATATAATTATATATCAATTAATATATTATATAATATAATAAGTATATTATACTATATAAGCTATCTTAGTGCTTCTGTTGCTGTGATATAATGTCATGACCAAATCAACTTGGGGAGGAAAGACTTAATTTCGGCTCGCTTGGCCTGATCACAATTCATCATGAAAGAAGTCAGGGCAAGAATCCAAGGCAGGACCCTGTAGACAGAAACTTGAAGCAGAGACCACAGAGGAGTGCTGCTTACTGACTTGCTCCCCCTTGGGTCCCTCAGCCTGTTTTCTTAGACTATCCCAGACCGCCTGCCCAGGGGGTGGCAGTGCCCCTCTCAGTGAGCAGGGCCCTCCCACATCAACCATTAAATCAAAATAATATCCCACTGATTGCCTAAAGACCAGCTTTATGGAGACATTTTCTTAATTAGGAGTCCCTCTTATCAAAGGACTCCCTTGTATCAAGTTGATGATAAAACCCAGCCAGCAATGAGGTCACAGGTGAGTTTGGTGAGCTCCCATGTCAAGGAGGATTTAGATGACAGAAGGACCCACCTTCACCAACATCTTCCTTGAGACACCCTCCTTGGCTAGACTTAGAGTGACCACCCTGGCTAGTGTTATATCAACCTGACACAAGCTAAAGTCATCTTAAAAAAAAAAAAAAGGAAGGGAGCTCAGTTGAAAAAATGCCTCCATAAGAGTGGAAGGCTTTGGCACAAAATTCTACCAGACCTTCAAAGATGACCTAATGCCAACAGTTCTCAAATTATTCTACAAAATAGAAATAGAAGGAACATTGCCAGGTTCGTTTTATGAGACCACAGCACCCTGATCCCCAAACCACACAAGATTCAACAGAGAAAGATTACAAACCAATTTCCCTTATGAACACAGATGCAAAATCACTCAACAAAAATCTCACAAACTGAGTTGAAGAAATTTTATCAAAATGGTCATCTACTGTGACCAAGTAGGCTTCATCCCAGAGATGCAGAGAGGCCTTTGTCAAAACCCAATGCCCCTTCGGGGTAAAATCTGGAGAGATTCGGTAGGGAATTCAAGGACTACACCTAAACATAATAAAGGCAATTTACAGTGAGTCTTTAGCTGACCTCAAATTAAATGGAGACAAGCTCAAAGCAATTCCACTAAAATCAGAAACAAGACAAAGCTGTCCACTCTCTCCATGTTTATTCAACATAATGCTTGAAGTTCCAGCCAGGGGCAATAAGACAACTGAAGATCAAGATAAAATTTGGAATGGGAGAAGTCGTGGTATTGTTATTTGTAGATGATATGATAGCATACCTAAGCAACATCCAAAATTCTACCAGAGAACTCCTACAGCTGATAATCACCTTCAGCAAAGTGGCTGGATACAAGATTAACTAAAAAAAAATCAGTAGCCCTCCTGTATACAAATGATAAACTGACTGAGAAAGAAATCAGGGAAGCAACACCCTTCACAATAGCCACAAACAATATAAAATACCTTGGTGTAACTTGTTTGATTAAAAACTTGAAAGATTTCAAGAAAGAAATTGAAAAAGATATCAGGAGAAGGAAAAAAATCTCCCATGCTCATAGATCAGTAGGATTAACATAGTAAAAATGGTCATTTACCAAAAGCAATCTGCAGATTCAATGCAATCCCCACCAGAATTCCAACACAATTCTTTATAGACCTTGAACAGACAATAAACAACTTCATATAGAAAAACAAAAGCCCAGGATAGTTAAAAACAATCCTGTACAATAATAGAACTTCCAGAGGTATCAGCATCTCTGATCTGAAGCTGTATTGCATACAGAGCAATAGTGATGAAAACTGCATGGTATTGGGACAGAAACAGGCAGGTTGATCAATGGTATAGAATAAAGAACCAGAAATAAACCTGCATACCTATGGACACCTGAATTTTGGTAAAGAAACCAGAAGAACACAATGGGGGTAAACGCATTGTCAATAAATGTTGCTGGTCTACCTGATGTCTGCATGTAGAATGCAAATAGATCCATATTTATCACCCTGTACAAAATGCAAGTGCAAGTGCTTCAAAGGCCTCAACATAAAACCAGATACACTGAACCTGATAGGAGAGAAAGTGGGGAACCTTGAACTCACTGGCACAGAAGATGACTTCCTGAACAGAACACCAATAGCACAGGCACTCAGGTCAACAATTAACAAACAGGGCCTCATGAAACTGAAAAGCTTCTGTAAGGCCAAGGACACCATCAGTAGAACAAAATGGCAGCCTACAGACTAGGAAAAGATTCCCACCAATTTCACATCTGATAGAGGGCTGATAGCCAAAATATACAGAGAACTGGGAAAAAAAAAAAAAACAAAAAACAAGACATCAACAAACCAAACAATGCAATTAAAAACAGAGTACAGATCTAAACAGAATCCTCAACAGAGCACTCTCAAATGGCTGAGAAACACCTAGAGAAATAAATGTTCAACATCCTTAGCCACCACGGAAATGTAACTCAAAACTTTGAGATTCCATCTTACACCTGCCAGGATGGCTGAAATCAATAACACAAGTGACAGCTCATGCTGGTGAGGACGTGGAACACGGAAACACTATTCCATTGCTGGTGGGAGAGTGAACTTGTACAGCCACTATGGAGATCAATACGGTGGTTCCTCAGAAAATTAGGAATCGATCTACCTCAAGACCTAGCTATACCACTCCTGGGCGTATACCCAAAAGACATTCCCTCCTACCACAAGGACACTTGCCCGACTATGTTCATAGTGGCTTTACTCATAATTAGCCAGAGACTGGAAGCAACACAGATGTCCCTCAACTGAAGAATGGATAAAGAAAATGTGGTACATGTATACAATGGAGTATTACTCAGCCTCAATATAAGAAAGAAATTGTCATTAGGTAAATGACATCATGAGATTTGCAGGCAAATGGATGGAATTAGGGAAAAGAAAAATCACCCTGAGTGAGGTAACCCAGACCAAGAAAGACGGACATGCTGTGTGGTCACTTATACGTGGACATTAGCTCTTAAGCACATGCCAATCATGCTACAGTCCAAAGACCCAGAGAAGCTAAACAAGAGGGGACACGTGGGTCTCCCTGGGAAGGAGACATAGAACAGAGTCTGTGGGTGCACTGGGGGTGGGGTGGGCATGTGCACAGGAGGGATCAGGTTGGGGGATGGAGGGACTGGGAAGACTGGACCTGGAGGGTATTTGGGGGGTGATGTGGAAACAAAGTACAGTGGAAATTTCCTGGAATCCACGAGGGTGACCCTAGTGATGGGGAGGGGGGTAAGGACTCCCAGTAATGGATGGTCTGGAGCCTGAACAGACCGTCTTCTCTAACCAGTGGTGGGACTGGGACACCAACCCAGCCACGAAATCTTCTACCTAAAATCCGTTCCCTCATGCAAGATGTGTTGGGGTAATGGTGGCTCAGAACTTATAAAAGTGGCCAGCCAATGACTGGTCTAATCTGAGGCCACACCCCATGAAGAAGTCTATGCTCAATATTGCCTGGATGACCAGGAACCAGAGGCCGGAGAGCCTAGAGACTGAGGGTGGAGCCAGACAGGATTATCCTCACCACCACCAGAAAAAAATAAAATAAAAAAATTAAAAAAAATTAAAAAAATTAAAAAATAAAAATAAAAAATAAAAAATTCGCCGGGCGGTGGTGGCGCACGCCTGTAATCCCAGCACTTGGGAGGCAGAGGCAGGCGGATTTCTGAGTTCGAGGCCAGCCTGGTCTACAGAGTGAGTTCCAGGACAGCCGGGGCTACACAGAGAAACCCTGTCTCGAAAAACCAAAAAAAAAAATAAAAATAAAAATAAAAATAAAATAAAATAAAATAAAATAAAATAAAAAATTCAAATCAATGAACGATTGATCCCTGATGATGTTCTGCTATAGACTGATGCCTACTCCAGTTGTCATCAGAGAGGCTGCCTCTGGCAGCTGATGGGAGTACACACAGAGACCCACAACCAAACACGAGGTAGAAAGAGAGCCCAGCTGAAGTCTCCTTCGGTCTTTCCGCTTGGAGCTCGGAACCCCACAGAAGATGGGGGAGGGGAATTGTAGGAGCCAGAGGGGGTCAAGAACCTGGAAAGAACAGAATCAACTAAATCTCTGGTGTTTTGGGGGGACTCCTGACAGTGGGGGTGTCTCTGACTCTTAATGCTCTTGGGACCCTTTTCCTCCTCCTGAGCTACCTCACCCAGACTTGATGAAGGGTTTGTACCTGGTCTTATTATATCTTCTTGTGTTGTGTTCAGTAGATATATCCCTGGGAGGCGGGTCCCCGGAGGCAGTGAACCCAGAGAAAGGGGAGGGAGCAGGGAGGAAGGAGGGGGGAAACCATGGTTAGGATGAGAGAAGAATGAATAAAAATGTGAAAAGATTGGCCTATAGGGCCTTTTCTTAGTGAGTGATATGGGAGGGCCCAGCCCATGGGTTCCTAGGCTAGTGGCTCTGGCTTCTGTAAGAGAGCAGGCTGAGCAAGCCCTAAGGAGCAAACCAGTGAGCGGCACCCCCAGCCCCCACCATGGCCTCTGGACCAGCTCCTGCCTGCAGGGTCCTGCCCTGCCCGAGTTCCTGCTCCAGCTCCCTTCTTGATAATGAACTTGATATGAGGTACAAGTGGAAATAAACCCCATCCTCCCCATATTGCTTTTGGTGATGGTGTTTCATCCCAGCAATAGTAACCCTAGGACAGTGACCAATTCCCTAGAAGCCCGCGCTCACGATCAAGTCACACGTGCCTGCATACGAAGGCAGGCAGCCTCAACAACTCAACACCCTCTACTCTTACTCCAGACTCTGCTAACCAAAGTTCTGAGAACATAGGTGGCCAGAATTCTCCCATCATCTCCTGTGAGGGAGACCTCCCAGGGGATGCTGGGATCACACCTTCTGACAAAGGAGATCAGGATTTTGAGTGTCTGAGAATAAATCTGCCCAGTGCTGGGTGGAATCTTGGACTTTGGAGGAATCCTGGAACCGGTTTATCCTATTTGCCATAAAATTGAGGGGGAGAGATACAGCAGTCTTGGGCCAGGACTCCCTACCTGCAGTCCCTGGTCCACCTGGATGGGCCTCTCCGGGCTGGCAGCAGCGGGCAGCTAGTACACGCCAGTCTGTCCTAGGAGGCTTATGCAATGGGCTTTCCACACCTGCCCACGGCTCAGGCCCACCACCTCCCACTTTTCCTTCCAGTGTTTCTTACGGCCATGCCCCTGTCTTGCCCTTGGCCACAGGGAGTCAGGCCCTGGCTTCCCATAATTCTGTTTGCACTCAAGACATTTGATGCCACCAGTCTTCAAAACACTGGACTTGCCAGAAGAACCACTCTCTGTGCAAACCACATCAGCTCCAAGAGGTGCCAGGGGCCCCATTTCCTGAGTTCAGTAAGACCATGAGGTGTGACGGGGCTGCTCCGCCCCAGCCTCACACCACCCCAAATCTCACAGTTAAGGTATCAGCAGTGATCAGCAGATCACAGACTTCACAGAGCTGGAGACAACCAGAGGCAGACAGAAGGTAGGCAGGAGTTAGTGCATTTGTCCAAGGGTCACATGTGTTATATAGTTACAAATCGTGTTACATAGTTACAAGTGATCACGGTCCAGGCAAGGGGTTGGGGGTGGGAAGCGTCGCCAAGCCTCATCATGAGCATGTTTTCTAAAAAGCCCAGACTTTGGGCTCTGCCTCTCTCAGGGACCCATCCACTCACCAATTCAGTAATTCCCTGTTTTCATTTACAGAAATGCCAGGAAAAAGGATCACTAGTCCATTCTCAGCCACAGCCAACAGGCAGGGTTCTTTCTTTCTTCCACTGTGCCCCTGGTGCCTGACACACTCCTATCCCAGCATGAGCAGACAGGGGGCCTCACCTGTGACTTGGCCCCAAGCCTGGTGTCATCCAATTGAAACTGGTTACGTTCAGTCCAGGGCCCCTACAGGTTGGTCCAAAAGGGTCCAGACGTGCGCTGGGCCTGCGTTCAGCCACTGCTATTGGTCAGCTGCGCTCACCCAGCTGTCATCCGAAACTGGCTAGCCTGCCCAGTTACACCTCACGACACAAACGTGGGGCCCAGGGCTCAACATTCCACAAGGAACCAAGGAGGTGGACTTGGGTACCTGCTTGGATTATTTATTCTTGCCCATGTGCCCACGTGTAATACCCCTCGACCTTAATGACCTCCTGGTATAAAATCCACCGTTACACACCGCCTAGAGAAATGCTCCCTCTCATCCGCGTCTCACGTCTATAATCTAGGCGCAAGCATGGAATCCACCCAGAGTGAAAAATTTGTGCTAAGTACCTGTCATCTGGAGAGGACAGAAGGCTTGTTTTCCTCATCCCGTGTCTGCTGCAGTGAAGGAGAAGTAAAAACAAAACGGGAAGAGGGGTCCCGAGGGCGTGATAGGGCAGGGCAAAAGCAGGCAGCGAGGGGGAAAGAACACTCTTCCTCAATTCGAGAGAGACAGGCTTTTAGACTGGGCCAGGCGGCAGCTGCCACTGAGCCCCGTGGGGCCTCCTTTCCAGCCTTGCGCGTGCAGGTTGATCCTTTTGGGCTGCCTTGCTGGCAGGAGCTCGTCTCCAGCACCTGGCCCTGGGCTACGATGGCACTTTCACCTGAGTTTCCAAGGTGTAGCCACTGATTTCATATGACTGGGTGGAGCTGTACAGGCTCGAGGCTGGGGAAACTCTTTAAGTGTCCCTTAGCTGCATGGATTGACTGTCGCAGGGGTGGAACCCAGGGTAAGGCTCGTGCCTCTGAGTCTCCCCTGCAGCCCCCGCCCCGCACTCTTCCCATTTTCTTCTCTACTAACCCACCAGCCTGGGGGCCTCCGGAGTCTGCTGTTTGGTTTTTGCAAGGTCAGCACTGAGCATTACACATACATCAAGGACATGGGGGTAGCCTGGGCTAAGTGGGAGAGAGCATTTGCCCTGCCCACCCCAGCAGTATCCACGTGGGCTCTGCACAAACAGAGAAAGCCCCTCAGAGGTGCCAACCCCCAACAAAGCTTTCTTACCCAGAGATAGCCCCCTGTCCTCTAGCCCAGTCGGAATCTCCTGCATATGAATTTCAGGCTCTCCCCACCCTGACCTCAAAGCAGGCTTTCTCCCCTCTACACCAGAAAACTTTAAGACCACTTTGAGTTTTGCTTATGTGTTAGAACGTCTCAAGAGAAAGCCGAGCGAGGCTTCCTTGCCCCCCGCGGGCCCCAGGTGCCGACACTTTTGCTATTTACAGCTTAAGGGCCTAAGAGCCCCAATGCCGGTGAGTAATTGAGCAGAGAGAGGCCTGTAGTGTGACCTTCCCACGGTCCTTTCCCAGGTATAGCAAGCGGGAAGAGCTCTCTCTCCCTCCCCGGGAAGACAATTAGTTCCTTGAGATCCATTTCGTGATCTCTCTTGGCCCAGGAGTCCTGGCATAAGCCTTGCTCTCACTCTGGAGGAGAAATGTCCTGCCAGCCGCCTCCACCCAGCCGTATGGAATCAGTGTCCGACCGAAGCCTGCCCCCTGACTCTCCTTGTTCGCAATGGCGGTGGAGCTGACTGGGTTAGACCATGCTAGTTGTAGGCGTATCCCCTTACTCAGAAGGAGTCCTTACCAGATTGTCACGGCCACTTCCAAGTCCTCGATCTTTCGTCAGGTGTACATCCTTAAGTAGGCGTCTCCAATCTGAACAGAAGCGAGGAAGTGTGATGGGTGTGTGTGTGTGTGTGTGTGTGTGTGTGTGTGTGCTGAGAGCCAGCTAGGGGGGTCACTGAGCTCATTCTCCCGGATGGACAAAGACCTGAACATCTGAAAGAAACCACGGCGAAAAGTAACAGCTTCGCTCCTTCAGGTTGGAGAAACCCCGGGTGAGTCCGTCTTGCCCCATTGGTCCTGTCTAGATGCCCACGCCTTCTCGCAATGACTTCTGGGAACAAGAAGCAGCCCTCTCAGAGACCCTCCTTTCCCTTCCTTGTCTATCTATGACCCTCTAACTCTCCTTCAGCCAGAGGAATCCTGGGGAAGGAGAGAAAGGCGGAGATAGAAAGAAGGCGCTGCAGAACTCGGACAGGGCCACAGAGGGAAGAGCTGAAGAACGGGCGCTGGGGACAGTCACCGTTTGTTAAAACGTCATCACATCAGCATACACAGAGAGCTGTAAAGGCATATTCTGCGCTCACTGGGAGATTGATTTGAAATCACTGAAATTTTTCAAAAGGTTTAGAAACTATCTTTGGCCAGTAGAAAACCTACAAGCATTGCTCTAGTGTGTTGCAAAAATATTTTAATAGCGGAGCTCGAGAAAGGTCTCAAAAGTCAAGAACACTCGCGGCTCTTGCAGAGAGAGGACCAGAGTTCAGTTCCCAGCACCCACAATGAGTTGCTCGAAACTACTTGTAATTCCAGAGCCAGGAGATCCAATGACTTCTGTACCCATTGTGTACACACTCTCTCTCTCTCTCTCTCTCTCTCTCTCTCTCTCTCTCTCTCTCTCACACACACACACACACTGAGAATTATTAAAATAAATATTTTAATGTCCTATTTTATGAAAGATGTGCTGCTTGCTCGGAATTCCTTTTAGTGTATGTGCAAGAGGCACTAGTATTTCCCTGTATATATGGGCACCCTGCATGCATGTATATTTTTCTGCATATACGCCTGATGCCAGCAGAGGCTAATACAGTGTTGGATCTCCTGGATCTAGTGTTACAGATGATTGCTTGTGAGCTCCCATGGGGGTGCTAGGAACTAGAACCAGGTCCTCTGCAAGAGCAACACGTGTTCTTAACCATGAAGCCATCTGTGATGGTTTGTATATGCTTGACCCAGGGAGTGGCACTATTAGAAGGCGTGGCCTTGCTGGAGTAGGTGTGTCACTGTGGGGGTGGGCTTTAAGACCCTAGTCCTAGCTGTCTGGAAGCCAGTCTTCTCCTGGTGGCCTTCGGATGACAATGTAGAACTCTTGGCTGGACACTGCCATGCTCCTGCCTTGATGATAATGGACTGAACCTCTGGACCCGTAAGCCAGCCCCAATTAAATGTCCTCCTAAGAGTTGCCTTGGTCATGGTGTCTGTTCACAGCAGTAAACCCTAACGAAGACACCATCTCTCCAGCCCTCCTTAAAATGCTTATGTTCTCTTGTAATAAAATATAAAAGCAGAACCCTGGAAAATTATATCATCCTCTTCATGAGCCAGTGTTAACAGCAACTGTTCCTGTTCACTGTGACCTTCTTGGATGTTCATTAAGGCCGTAACTGTACCCCTCTGGTTTATTTGAACTTCAGTCAGGAAGGACTTCTCTGGGTCCACTTAGTAGTCAGGACTTCCCTTGGGAAAGGTATTATGCAAATTCCCGGGTCTCTAGACCACAGGTGATTGGCCAACCCGCTCAGGAGCCCGGCACTGGGCAAGGGGCTCCCTCTCAAATTGACTTTGCTCACACATGTCTTTGGGTCTGTGCACTTGTGACTGTGGTGCCGTGGGGACAGAGGATGCCAGGACCAACAGGTCAGAAGTCATGGAGACTGCTAGTGCCCAGGACAGCCTATGAGCAGAAGGAGATGGGACGTGGAGCCGAGGAAGACAGCGAGACCATCTCCCAAAAGGGGCAGCGAGGAGCCCCCCGGTCTGTCCTCTCTTCATCTCCCACAGCCCTGGGTGGGGTCCCAAGCTTAGCCGGATCCCAGATATATTGGTCAGCTCCTGATTTCCGTGACAACGTCTCTGAGAACCACACTTGAAGCCCATGGTTTCGGTGCCTTGCTTTCAGGCCCAGCGTCTGACACTCACTCAGCAGAGGACAACTCGTCAGCTGCCTAAACCATTGCTCAGCTCAGTGTCTCCATGGTTCTGTCACCTCCCGGGGACAAACCTTCAGTACATTAATTCCCAGGGACATTTTATATCATGTAACAACAGCTATGATCCCACACCCTCTCACCCCGAGAGGCCATCAGAATGGAAAACACACTGTATGTGTGTGAGTGACTGTTTTTTAGAGTTTTATTTACAACAACTCTGTTAAAAAACAACCATGACTGGATACCTGAATTATCTTATCCTTTTTTTTCCTTTTCTAAGATTTATTTATGTACACATGATACTGTCTTCAGACACACTAGAAGAGGACATCAGATCCCATTGCAGATGGTTGTGAGCCACCATGTGGTTGCTGGGAATTGAACTCAATACCTCTGGAAGAGCAGATGGTGCTCTTAACCGCTGAGCCGTCTCTCCAGCCCCGATACCTGATTTATCTAACAGGGCCACGTGTCACACAGAAGACCCTGGACTTAGCTCATAGGCTGTGGAATTTGCAAATCAATCAATCAATCATTCAATCAATCAATCAGTCTTGTGAAGTGTGTTTGAGTACAGACGACAATCATCTCGAGAGGGCATGTTCTGTGATATTAGGAGGCGCTGTGACTATGACATCCTGGAGATCCCCATAAAATCGATTGTCTGTCCTGGAAAATTGTTAAATAAAAATCACAAGGGGAAAATGAGGGTAAACACCAAGAAACTGTTGGCAGAAGTTGAAATCTCCAATCTTCTCTGACCACAAGTTTCCCTGTCACAGCTGCTCTCCAAGAATGGGCAGGACCCTCGTCCTGAAGGAGAGGGCTCTGAAGGCAGAGTTCTCGGGTACAGCCTATATTCAAGGGAGTAGAGCATGGCTCAGGATAGGCTGTCCTAAGCCACCATTTGTGAGCTAGGTCTTCCTGTGAGCCCAGAGCCAGGGCTTGTCTTCCCGGATGTAACTTTCCCTTGGGCTACCCGAGCCCAGGCCTACAGAGAGATTTAAACCACCTTCCACTCACCGGGTGCCAACGGTCCTTGAAAGCAACTTTCGGGGCCAGTTGCCTCTGGCAGGTTGTCTCCAGTCTCTGAAAGGGCCCCGACTCCATGCTAGACACTTGCCCAGTGCTGGAGGCTGACTCCCTGTGACAGACCAGCAGCGGGCTCCATCCAGCCCCGGGGCCACTCAAATCTGATACCGTTTCTAAGGTGACCAAGAAACCCAGAGGCCAATGTCCTGATCCTCCTGGGTCAGTGCTGACCTCGGATCGGTCCCAGCTCTGTTACTCCCCCTCCTCTTGGCTCCAGTGTGGCTCTCCCATCCTGGTGATATGGGAACGCCTTGATGGTCATTGGCTCTGGCTGTGGGTGAGGCCAAGACTGGAAACCTGGTTTGACCGTTAGGATCCCAGAGAACCTTGCCTGCTTCTTTAGGTGGACGCTGTCCTCCTGTGGATTTGGATATTACTTGGCACTGTGGCATCAAAACAAAGTGACCATAGAATAAAATAAAACAAAATTAAAATAACCTCAAATGGGAATCCCACCACAGGCCTCAACCCCAGATCCTTACCTTACACCTAAAAATGCACCCAACTGAATCCATCCATCCAATGCAAAACTCAAGGAGCCTCCGGGTGATCTTTACAAATAATTATTTTTATGTGTATGTGTGTGCATGCATTTTTGAGTGCAGGTTCCTGCAGAGTCCAGAATGAGTGTATAAGATTCCTGGAGTTGGACTTATAGGTTCTTATGAACTACCTGGTGTGGGTGCTGGGAACTGAATTTGGGTCCTCTGTAAGAGCAGAGAGTGTTCTTAACTGCTAAGCCATCTCTCTAGACCCAGATATCTCTCTCTCTCTCTCTCTCTCTCTCTCTCTCTCTCTCTCTCTCTCAAACATTAGAAACTTACAGTAAAACAAGCAAAAAAAAAAAACCCTAAATTTTCTCTGCCTCATTAATATGTTTTTTAACCTGTGTGTATACACTTGGCCTTTGTGTACACATTGGGTAGGAAGAGAGGGCCTTGCCCAGGGCCTGTTCAGTCAACTACCTGCTTGTGTTAACCCACTGCAAGCAAGCCACACACAAACAGAGCATGACCTGTACCCTTGATGAGCCCACAGGAAGTGGGGTCTGTCCCACCTGCCTCACAGGAAGTGACCATGGTGCCGCCCGCCCTTGTGGTGACTGCCCCATACACAGTCCTGCGCCCACACGGTCAGGTGCTGAGTCTGGCTTCAGGGAAGCGGTCACTCATGGCCTGGCTGTAGATGAGAGATCTGAACCCTTCAGGCCTCGTGTTGGGTGGTGTTCACCTGGACTCCTGCACGCGGAGTATTCCGTCTTGGTGCTTGGCCTTCCTGGTTGGCGGCCAGGGAGCCTTTGCCTAGGATGACCCACCTAAGTATTCAAAGATGACCCGATGACCGTAGAAGACAGTGTCCCAGGCTGTGACTCTTGTCAGCCAAATACTGAACCTGGAAAGGAAAGGGGCAAATACATGGATGTTTTACGATCAGAGCTGAGCTCACACCACAGCGCCAGAGCCAGAGCTGCCCGGAGTCCCGAGAGCCTTGGAGAAATGGGCGGGTCTGGAGCGCTGATTCTTCTACCTCCGGACCTGGTTAACAAAGAACCCCCTGAGGAACATGCTTACACGGAGAGAGGCCTCAGTGGCCATGAGATGCGGAGGTGCCAATGGCCCCGAGTATTCCTCCAGGCGTGGGGAAGTGTTGGTTTGTGGGATATGCAGGAAGGATTTGGGCCTTCTGCTGAGCCTCTCGTGAGAATCACTTCCTGGGCCACCGGAATATGGATCTTCAGTGTCCTCTCAAAGGCTGAGATCGGAAGACATCTTCCTCTGTCTATGGCTCCTCCTGGGAGGTGGGAGAGCCTTTGAGGATGTCTAGTGAACAGGGTGTGCCCTTGAACAGGATCCAGGGACCTGGGCTGCCTCCTCCCTCCTTCCCTTTCTCTCTGTCTCTCTCTGTCTCTCTCTCTCCTTCCTGGCTATCACGACATCAGCATCTTTGTCCTACCATGTGTCCTCTTGTCGAGAAATTCTGTCTTAACCCAAAGCAGAAAGAGCCAGTGCTAGCACAATGTGCAGTGTGAACTAAACAAACACTATCCTCCACTCAAGCGGACCGGCCTTTTGCCTTGGTGACAGAAAGCTGACACAGGGGCCTCTCCCTGGTCACTGGGGTTGTCTGATTCCTGAAGAGCCAGTGTGTGCCTGAGGACCAAGAGAAGCTGTGAGTTTAACCACAGCCAGAACCTGCCATCTTACCAGTTCTGTGGAGGCAAGGTCTAGGTCTAGGTCTAGGTCTAGGTCAGAAGGCTTTCTAACCCCATACCACATGCCATTCTGACCTTCATGAGAAAAAAGAAAAGCTCTTTAACTTACAGATGCCTCAGAGGCTGCAGTTCCCCGGACTGCCTAGCTCCGTCTGCCCACTATTTACGGTACAGGAGGCAACAGAGCCACAAACAGCACCTCTGTCCCGGGAAGGCTCCAGCAGTTGACAGTCTGTAGAACATCGCCACCTGCTGGCCTGAGGTGCACACCACAGTCTGGGGGAGATGGCGGCTCCTATCCATCCCTCATCAGGGAACATATTTCTGAGCCCCAGGACCCTCTGTGGGTGCCGGAATTACACACTGTGTTTCTTCCTTACACACACTCTTGTGATAAAGTTTAATTAGGCACAGTAAGAAGTTAACGATAAAATACAACAACTGTAGCAATGTGCTATAATAAAAGCTTACAATTGACGGATTGTTTATTTCTGGAATTTTCCATTTAGTAGTTTTGGGTCACAGTTGACTTCAGGTAACCGAGGCTAAAAATAATGGGCATGGGGCTGGATAACTACACCCAGAACGGCTACTACCATTCATTCATATATATACACACATATATGAATACATACATATGTGTATATATGTGTATATAAATAGATTCACACATCAAATCCTAACTGATTTCTTTTTATAACCTGTTCGATGGTTCAAAAATTCCCAGAACAGTTCAGCTCACACGTACCTGGTCACACGATCAGAAAGCAAGTTCAAGGGAACAGCTTTCTAACTCTGACCTCTGAAACAAAGCCATGTCTACTAACAGCCAACATCTAAATAGACTTTTATTTTTATTTTTCTTGTTTGGACAGAAAAGAAAAAGTCATTGCCTTCGTTAGTCTCCCTAAGTGTTGGAAACACCTGAACTCAGAAAGAGTGGACCTTGTAGAAAAGCATCACAAATTAAAAATATATTTCTCCATGTGGTAAAAGTGCTTTTGATCCGATTAAGGGAACAGTAAAGGTTCTCTGAAACACAAACTGGAATTGGGCCTATGATCTGTGGCGTCGTGGGTCCTACCACAGGCGAGGGTGCTTGCGGAGAGGGAGGACACGGAGGAGACGAGGTGTGGACAGCACACTGCCAGCCACACCTCAGCTCGCTGAACAGATGAGGAAGTGCCCCGAAGCCCCTGCTGAGTGAGGACATTCTGCATCTGAGGGTGTTAGGTGGCTTCGACACCAGTAGGAAGGGATGCAGGTGTGGAAAGACCCTCATTTCCCATCTGTAGGGACAGCGGGCCCACCCTGGGGCTCAGGCTCCATGGAGATATGTCAACCTCTGGTGGGAAGGACCTGGGTCTACTGGAGATCCCACATGCCTTCCTGACAGGGCCAGTCCCTAGCCAGGGCTTCCTAATCCTGCTGTGCCTTTCTGGGGGACCCCATCCCCACAGACAGAGGGAGGTGAAGGGTTTTGTTTTCATGATGCTACATAGTTCTCAAGACAGGTAATTCTGCCAACGGTGACAAGGTGACAGAGTATTCAGCCTGCAGGCTCCCCGGGTCTTGATAGATGGAGCCACATCTGTCCTGGAAGCCAGTGGCCCTTCCTACCCGGCCACAGGTCGGACACAGAACTGTGATCATGCAGGGAGCTGTGAGGGTGTGTGGTGTGACACATTTGTTCACGGTAGACCTTAAGCAACAGTAGGGAATTAACCTGAAGATATATTGAAAAATAAAAAAAAGACCAGCATCTCTCTCCCCCTCCTCGCCCTGCCTGCCGCAGCCCCGTGGAGGACAGAACAGGAACACCCCGTTTACAGTCAGCAAGCTGCAGCCGCCCCGGCCCGTCGGCTCTGAGTTTTAATGGCACCACGTTGTATCTTCTTCCGAGGGATCCACCTAAGCTGATCTCACAGGAAAGTGCTGGGAACCCATGTCCCAGGTGCTGAGGGGTGGCACCTAGTGGTCCGTTTCGTAAGCTTCCCTGGTCTGAGCCCGTCACGATCTTTCAAACTCTGGAAAGCAGAGCATGGCCCACTGGTCCCACTGAGGCACCTTCCGAGGTCACGGCCCATCCGGTCACCTGTGTCAGGCTCTGGGACGCCGCCACCCTTTGTGTGAGAGATGGCGGAGAGCAGACCTCTGACCACACACGGGCCCTCCAACGGGCAGGCAGGTGACAGGCTCCTTCCTTGTCCCTGGTACCCCTGGGCCAGCAGTCTCAGAGGGCTGGTGATGTGTCCTCCAGGCCCAGCAGCTCCCTGACAAGTCTCTCTCCGAACTGTGCCCGGCTGTACCTCTTCACGTGGTAGGCGTCTGACATTTTGTACAGGATGTAGGCGTTGTTGACGGCGATGCTGATGGCGAACCAGAAGACTTGCTGCCACGTCTTGTTTGGCTTGTGAGAGATGAAATACCTGGGAAGAGGGGAGGCACGGCGTTGTGGAGCTGTTCCCTGAGGTTTGCACACTCCCTCACGGAGGAGGGAGGCTCTTTAAGACTTAGCGAGTGGGGCTGGAGGGACGGCTCGGCGGTTAAGAGCACCGACTGCCCTTCCAGAGGTCCCGAGTTCAATTCCCAGCAACCACATGATGGCTCACAACCATCTGTCATGGAATCCGATGCCCTCTTCTGGGGTGTCTGAAGAGAGCAATGGTGGTGTACTCATGTGCATAAAATAAAAAAAATAAAAAAGACTTAGCAAGTGAATGAAACCTTTAAGACTGAGGGAACTCTTAAAACTTGAGAGGTTCACAAGGCCCGCACCATGGCTATGCCAGCCCTGGCAAATGCTGGGATGAGGAGACTCTCTGACTGGCTGAGGGAGATCCAGGGAAGCAGCTTTTGTGAGCTGTCATCCATGGTCCCATGAGTGACCACGATAAACTCGTCGGTTCACAAGGCTAGACTTGGGTGGAACTGTTTCTTCAATCTGTCACTAGTGTCCAGTGGGGAGAACAGGCGTTTGTCCACATCTCCTCAGAAAAGTCTCACAGCAGCCATGCTGGTTATAGTTCGCAGGGGAGAGGCGCCTAGAGGCTGAGCATCAGGCCACAGCATCTGCAGACTCTCTTTTGGGGATGCACTGGGAAGCAGCTGTGGGCGGGGCTAGGGCTGGGCGGGGCTGGGCTAGGGAGGGGCCATGACAAGCCCTGCCCCATCCCCCAGCATCTGTCTTCTCTAAGCCCTTCTCTATGCCCACCTATGCCTAAGTGCCTAGAGTCCCTCAATTCCAGGCCTGGTGACGGCTTCTCTCTACTTCCCAAATGTGTTCCCGTTATCCATTTGTCCCTCCTCAGGGAAGACTCGTGACCCTGTGGCTGACCCTGAGGACACTACTATGCGCAGAACCTTATTTTAGGATTCACTTATCCTGTTTATTGTCTCTACATCTTGGCCACATCGTATCTGAAGACCACCAGGGGGTCCAGCACAGGATGGACAAGACCTAGAGATGATAAAGGCTGGACCACGCGCCAAGATGTCTGCCAATGGGGTATGAGCAGTGGCGGGTACCTCAGGTGGGGCTGGAGGCCTGGCGTGTGAGTGGGGTGCAGGGATCTCTAGAGGGGAACCGGGTGGTATTGGCCACCCGGGGCTGGGACGAGGGCCGGGGACAACCCCGTGGATCCTCAGGTTCCATATTTATGTTCTCCTCAATGTCTGGGCCAACACTACCACTGCGTTGGTGTTGCAGTGTGTCGTCCCCTCCAAGCCCCATGCCACCCGCATGCACACCGACTGCCCATGCACTCCCCGACCGCCCACGCACCCCCCGCCACCCACGCACCCACTGGCCGTCCACGCATCCCCCGCCACCCACGCACCCCCCCGGCCACCCACGCAACCCCCGGCCGCCCACGCATCCCACCGCTGCCCACGCACCCCCGGCCACCCACGCAGCCCAGCCGCCCACGCACCCCCCCTCCACCGCCCACGCACTCACTTGCTGTACTTGTCGTCGTATCTGCAGATATAGCTGAGGTGAGCCGCAAAGGCCTCCACGGCCAGAGGGCAGGGGATTTCCCTGCTCCTCCGCTTGATGATGACACCTGTGGGGGAGACAGGAGCTCCGTCCCTATCCAGTCTGCCCAGGTCCTGGGCGTGGGGCATGGTGGGGAACTGGACCAGCACGTCCGTCACATGCTTCGGCCGAGCGGTGGGTGTGAGGAGGCATCCGAGGCAGACAAGTACACAGTCATCTGCCACCAAGACTCGGTAGCTTCATGGGCACAGGGACAATGACATAGCCACAGGCACATGCAGATGCTACCGGGACAGGCTGGAGGAGGACGGAGGGAAGGAGGCTTCTCTATTCCTCCCCATGCCGGTTGACTTGGTCAGGGGCTGGTGGGAGGGGCCATAGCGGCAGTTTCTCTGGGCTCTTCACAGCGTGGGTGGGATCATGTCACAGAGGAACAAGGGGGCCAGCCCCTCCACACTGGGCCCACCCCCCCACACACACACCTCTCAGGGGCCTCTCCCTCTCCTTGCCCGATGAGTTGCTATCACTGTTCGTCTACACACACAAAGGGAACGCATCCAACACACCTCCTGAGCCATGGCCCGACTCACAACCATCAGGGCCTGGGGACCAGAGGGAACCCGCAGGGCCTCCCCATTTTATGATGTCTGTCCTCTGGCCTGCTTATGCACTGTCTGGCTACCCTCTGCAGGCCACGGGAACAAAGATGGAGGTGCCCTTGGACACTTGGACATAGTTAGGGTTTCCCACCGTGCCGGCTAGTTTTATGTCACACTACAGAGGCATACACCATGTGGAGAACATAAATACATATGCACACTGTACCACAAACACACATGTAGACCACACACATAACATGAGCATACATATACTGTACAACTATATATATGTGTGTGTGTGTATATATATAGTATATGTATATGTATATACATAGTATATATAGAGGTATAGTGGTATATATTACATATATACACATATGTAAACATACATATGGTATGTGTATACACTATATACACACACTATATAGTGGTATACATACATATATATAAACACATACATGGCTTTTATATACATTATATATACACACACAGTATAAACACATATACACACACACATATATATGAAAATACATGTGGTATATGATGTACTATATATATTTAATGGTATATATATATTTAGTGGTATATATACATAAACACACATAAACATACATGACATGTGTATATACTATATATATATACACACACATACACAATACATAGTGGTATACATATACACATATACACACATATATAAACACACACATGTTATGTGTATTCACTATATATATATATATATATATATACACAGAAATACTACATAGTGGTATATATATTCATATATATATACATACACATATATACACACACATATATATAAACACACATGGTATGTGTACATACTATATATATGCATACATACACAAACTACATAGTGGTATATATATATATACATATATACACACACATATATATAAACACACACGGTATGTGTACATACTATATATATATACACATACAAACTACATAGTGGTATATATATAAACATAGATACACACATATATATATAAACACACACATGGTATGTGTATACACTATACACACATACTACACACATTGTACACCACATGAACATGCATGTCACACACCCCATGTGCACACAGGAATGCAAGCCGCCGTGTGCATCCTCACTGGAAGCGCCTCTGCAGATTCCTTTGCAATCCTCTCAGTTTTTGTCTCAGCAGTTTAACATGGTCTTAACTGTCAGTTTCTTTAAATACCAACTCTAGGCTAATTAAGTCCCTCTACTCTGAATCGATTTTAAATCCCCGGAGAATTAGCGAGGGAAACAGCACCGCCTGGCAGCCAGGATCACACGGGTGCTTTACCTCCAGGAGTCAGAGATCATAAAATGATCCACACATTCCACACGCAATGTAGCCCATCCCCATGCCCTAAACCACAGACCCATCATGCTCCAAGAAGCAGGTGACGCCAAGCCACTTGCCAATCAACCCCTCCCAGCTTGCCAAAGCTAGCTAAGAGCTTCCCGGAGCTGCTGCCTGCCCCTCCCCAGGACAGCACGGCCAACTGCTAGGGACACGGACAGCGTGAGGGTCCTCCATGCTTGTGCTCCGAGCGCCCCCACTTCCTGTACCCACGTTCACACCCCCCACTCACCTTGCTGCACAGGGGAGTATGCGTTGGTCAGGAAGCGGAAGTGCCCCTTGTTGTACCAGCAGATCAGAGACATGTTGCCCTTTGTCCTGATCTGGTGCTGGCCCCGGGCGAGTGGGATGGCAGGGTTGGTCAACATGGATGGAGGGAGGCCCGTGCAGTCACTCTTCCTGGAGCTGAGGAGGCCACAGCAGTAGATCCCTGGAAGGAGAGATGCAGACTCTCCCACGTGCCACTGTCAGGGTGCCCCAAGCCACAGCCCGGGAAGGAGAGCCGAACTCAGAGGTGCCCCAAGCCACAACCCGGGAAGGAGAGCCGAACTCAGAGGTGGCTGCTGAGGTCTTGTCCTCTCTGCCTCCCCGTCCCTCCCCAAGAGCACACCCGAAGGTCACTAAGGCCATAACTAGTGCAAGCAATGGATTAATGCAACAACAGGGCTCTTGGTTGGCACTGCGGGGCATATCGTCCCATCTGCTTCCGTAAATGGAATTTGCCACGGTGTCACATGGACATTAGGAAAGGCCCCCAGGTCATAGCTGCGGTGATAAGGATGGTATGGCTGTGCCCAGTAACGCAGCCGGAGACCTCGGGACGGACACACCAGTTAGCTCTTGGGACTCATCACTGAAGACAAGGTGCATGGCATTCCACTGCAAAGAGCTCAGTAGCTCTACAGGCTTCTAACAATTCATAGTAATATCTTTTTATATTACCTAAGCTTAGAAAAAGGCAAAATGTCATATCCAGTTACTCTCTTCCAGCCAGGGGTTCTTGTCCTGTCTCCCAGCTGAGCCGGGGAATGCCTTTCCCTTGGGATCTCAGAAGCAACTCTTCTAACTCCTGTGGAAGGAGCCCCAGAGGCCCAGGCCATGTCCTACACTCATAGAGCTCTGTACACCTAGCACTGGACACACGGACTCACCTGGACACACAAACATATACAAACACACAGACACACAGACACACACACACACACACACACACACACGAACACACACACACGCTCCAACTCCCACTGCTGAGAGCAAATCAAGAGGTGGACCCTCACATACACATGCACACACCATCAAGGGTGCCACTCTACATACACGCCTCCATAGACCATAGGTCTGCTCAGGCAGCAGGTCAGCTCCCCACTGGGCTTCATGGAGAGGCAGACCTCCTCCAAAGCGGCTGTGTCACATGTTCTAGGAGCAGGTCCCGCAGCTTTCCTTCCCTCCTCGGTCTGATCTCTTGCTAGGTTCTTGCCACAGATAGGTTGAGTCTGCCAGCACCACCCAGCACAGAGGGTCATCCTTAGCTACACTGCAATTCTGGCTGGCCAGGGCTGCCGGCTCCCTCACTTCAACCCGCTGCCAAAGCCCGTCACTCCGCAATGCACGAGGGTTCTGTCTTAAGGCCTGATATCCACTGTGTTGCAGAGCAAAACGCCTCAATTCTAGAAGCTTTGGTCTATGAGTGATGCTTTCTCAGCTGTCCCCAAGCACAGCCTGGCACTTAGGTCTTCCGTTTTTTTACGTCCAACATCTGCCAAAGTCATGGGAGGCTTATCCAGTTTGCAAAGAACATGCAGCCTCTGGCTCCAGGAGCCTAGGACCTTTCTGAGACCTGACCACACGGGTCTCTGCCAGATGGGAAGGGGAGTCACCAGCTACAGAGGATAACTCTGGTACTTTCTAGACCTTTTTTTTTTTTACTTGGGGACTTTTCCTCCGGGCCATTTATGGCCAGAACCACACAGCAAAGGACACACAAAACAGTGCCCAGAAGACGGGCAGGGCTCTGTGCCAACACTGCCACCTGACAGTGAGCCCAGGACTCACACACCACAAGAGCACCAGAACCCACACACAGGGCAGCTGAGACGCTTGAACAATCTGTGCTAGCCACTGCTCCTCCCTCCTCAGCCTCTGCTCACTCCCCAACCCCAAAGAGCTGGCCGTGCTGGGATGGCCGCTGGACAAACCTTGCTTCTCAAATTCTTCAAACAGGTTGAGGCTGGTGATGCTGGGCCCCGTGAAGATGATGTAGTTCTTCCCGGCCGCGTTCCTGCACAGGCTCCGGGCCACCATGCTGTGCAGCTGTGGCTTGTTCTTCAGAGCGTCCAGGCCATCTGGGCCACCGCCTTCCTTTAGGTGGACATAGATCTTGAAACAGAAAGGCAGAGGGTCAGAGTGCCAAGGGCAGCGTGGACCACAGCCCGAGCTGAAGGAAACATGGGGTCAGAGAACATGGGGAAACCGCCTCACCCCATTATGTCATGAGCCTCACGAAGTCCTAGGTCACCACAATGGCTCCCCAAAACCTGAGCAGCTTGTGATTTAGCCTGGAGGCTTCTGTCCACAAGAGTCCGGGTGGGAGGGGAGCAGTTAGAGATGGCAAAACTGGCAGTCAAATTTGATGCAACCCTGTTCCTAAATCCCCATATACACATGCACACATATGCACACATATGCACACACACACATACACACACACACACACACACACAAATAGAAGCAAAGGTTACTTCAAGGGCTAAGCATGCTCTTACATGGGTTAGTGCCCACCGGGCAAAATGACTCGGCAGCCCAAAGGCAGGTAAGATATGATTGGGCAGGAGGAAGTGGGAGGAGCTGAGAGTCTAGGGGAGAAGGGATGGGGGGGGGAGAAACAGGAAGGGGAGGAGCTAGGGGAGATCAATGGCGAGGCGGCAGAGAGAGAAGCTCGTGGTCTGGAGAACCCCGCAAGTTATATGGGATAATATAGATGGAAATAGAGTAGTGCAGTGGGAGATCTGCCCAGTCTAGGCTTGTAGCTTGTTTTGTTAACTGTTGAGTTGAGATTTCTTTTACCGGGGAATTGGGTGGAAACAAAGTAGCAACACTTGTCTGTCTCACTGCACCAGAGAGGCAATAGAGGTCAGACACACTCCAAGGGTCAGATAAGCTGATATTGGTGAGCAGTCCCTAACACACCATCTATACCAGCTCTGCAATCGCCACCAAACCCGTGTATGTGGGGAAAAGGATAGATTCAAGGGCAGACCAGATCCGCAGGTAGGGCGCTGACTGGCCTCTCCTAAGGAAAGTAGAGGTTCCCGGGAATGTTCATACTTCTGAAGACAGATGTCCAGCTGCGCCTATCGCCTTCCTGTGCCTGTCCTGTCCTGCAGGGCAAGCTGACATTGGAGCAGTCTGACATGCTGGAACTGCTAGGAGCTGGGATTCCAACGGTGCTCTCTGAGAACCTCCCAGAAGGAGCACATGGGAGACCCAGCTAGTAAGGCAGGTCCCATCCTGTCTGATGAGCTGGGAGCTTTCCTACCGAGCACAGGTGTCCTTAAGAACAGAAAACATGAAGGCCCAACTCTGTGTTTAGGTCAATGCACAGCGATGTGACTTAGCAACAAAGTCTTCATCAGAATGTCCTGTGTTTGGTCTTCGTGGCAATAAAAGTAACAAATACGGAGAAGAGTAAGATTCACTGGGAAGCGGTGACAAACAAGAGAGCCACTTGTTCTGCAACGATTGGGAAGCTGATGGGTCCTGTCCTGCCTGTGTCTTCTGTAATATGCAGCTGAACATGTTATTGGACTCTACAAACACACACACACACACACACACACATACACACACACACACACACACTCAGCTTCAGAAACACTGTACTCCAGGGATTTTTAAGATTGCTGCATGAGCCGGGCAGTGGTGGCGCATGCCTTTAATCCCAGCACTTGGGAGGCAGAGGCAGGCGGATTTCTGGGTTCGAGGCCAGCCTGGTCTACAGAGTGAGTTCCAGGACAGCTAGGGCTATACAGAGAAACCCTGTCTCAAACAACAACAACAACAACAAAAAGATTGCTGCATGAACCACAGATGTACCTGTTGACTCCTCGCGCCCCCCCACCCCACCCCCCCAGTACAGGATGGGAGCCTGCACATGGCACAAGTGGCTCTTATATTCAGGCCTCACAGGCTGAACTCCAAACATCAATTGGTGTGTTTCTATGTAGTGCTCAAGAGCCTCCTAGGGCGATTAGGTTGTAGGACAGTGTGAGTCCATCCCCCTCTGGGAGCACGAGGGCTGTCTATGTTTCAGCCAGCAGGGTTTATATAGGTATGCTGGCTACATACTCAAAGGGCTATTTCTGCAGGTTATGGTTAGGATATGAAATATTCTCCACTTTGTCTGTTTGGATATTTGGTCCCGGGTGGTCATGCTGTTTTGAGAAATTGACGAACCTTTTGGAGGTGGGGCTTTCCTGAAGGATGGGGAGTGCTGGCCTTGAGGGTTACATCCTGGTCTCTCTTTCCTGTTGAGAGCTGCTTCCTGACTGTCGATACAATGTAACCAGTCCCCTCACCCTCCTGCTATGTCTGCCTAGTCCTGAACTAGCAGAAAGCTCTCCTAAGTTGGTTCTTGTCCTGTGTTTGGTCTTAGTGGCAATAAAAGTAACTAATATGGAGAACAGCAAGCATTTACTAGGGCTGGGAGATGGCTTCGTGGGTGAGAGCACTGGCTGCTCTTAGGTTTGGTCCCAGCATTCACATGGCAGCTCACAGGGGTCTGTAATCCAGTCCCAGGAGACCTGATGCCCTCTTCTGTCTGCACAGGAACCAGGCACACACATGGTGCATACAGGCACATATATGGTGCACAAAGGCACACACATGGTGCATATAGGCTCACACATGGTTCACAGACACATACATGGTGCACAGGTACACATGTGGTACACTCTGGCACAATATGGTGCATACAGGCTCACTCATGGTGCACACAGCCACACGCATGACAAAGGCACACACAAGGTGCACACAGGCACACACATGATGCACACAGGCTCACACATGATGCACACAGGCTCACACATGGTACACAGAAGCACACAGGCTCACTCATGACATACAGGCACACACATGGTGCATACAAGCACACATGATTCACACAGGCACACACAAGCACACATGATGCATACAGGCTCATACATGGTACATAGGAAGACATGCTCATACATGATGTACAGGCACACACATGGAACAATACACTCAAATGGGCAAAACATACATAAAATGAAAGTAAATGAATATTGAAATAATTAAAGCTTGTACAGAATTATGGATGTTCTGGGATTTTGGGGGGAGGGTTGCTGAGTGTAAAATCAAGTTAGGAAGAAACACTAATTATAAAACACCTTTCCACCAGCACTGATAAGTGCAGCTGGAACCTGGTGTGTTCTAGGACACAAGTTTGTGGTCATTGGTGTGGACTGCCTCCTTCGCAGGTCTGGAGATTGCCAGGACTCAACATTAGGCCGGGGTCTCCTGGGACTGGAGAGTTTCCTAAACACCCGCGGCGGGCAGCCCAAGAGTTGGCCCTTGGCTTGGAACACAGGTGCAAGAGCATCTGAAATGGCTCAGTGCTTTGCCCACATGGGAAGGCCTGGGCATTCTGTCTACCTCCTCCTCAAAGTGTGAACATGGTGTGACGTTACTTCCTTCTCAAGGTGTGAGCAGTGCAACGTGGACTTCTGCCTAGCCAGCATGAAAACACGGTGTAATGTGGACTTCTGCCTAGACAGAGCCTTCTCCCTATCAAGAGCTCCAGAAGCAGCACCAGAGGCATCCCGAGACTCCCAAGTGTGGAGAACTCACTGCTATACAATAAGTTCTATACTTTAACATTTACATGTATTCATTTTTTTGTTGTGTGCATCTGTGTGTATGTGTACACATACATGCCTATGTGTGAACTCGTCGCTGTGCATCATGGTGAGTATGTAGAAGTCAGAGGACAAGATGGGGGAATCAGTTCTCTCCTTCCACCGTGTGGGTCCCAGGGATCAAACTCAGATCCTCGGGCTCGGCAGCATGAACCTTTACCCACCGAGCCATCTCACAGACCCTCTATACTTGCTGCTTGGACTTAACAGTCTCACTCTGTAGCCCAGGCTGGCCTGGAACTCAACATTCTTCCTGCTTCTCTTCTGATTCCGTCAAAACACATGAGGGCCTCTGAGTGTCTGGCACCGGGGTCCTGGGATCATGTCAAAACCCCTACATCACAGGGGTGGAGTTGGGTACGACTGCATGATTTCCAAGGACCAGCTCCCCCCACAGGAGGCTAAGTGAGACCTGACTGGCCCCTGTGTGAACGCCGGGGAGTGTAACAGCCGGGAGACAGTGAACTGATGAACTCCCCAACGCCCTGGGCCATGGCGCCCCACTGCATCCTTCCTATCTCCCCAGTGTCTGCACATCCCGGAACTCCCGTTCCCAACACTTCCCGCCCCCTGCCCAGCGGCTCACCTGGATGATGAACCCGGTGGAAGAGCACTGGCGGACCCACAGGCTGAATTTCCGCTTTTTCCTCTTCCGCAGCTCCCGCTCCGTGCACGTGGCGATGAACACGGGGTCCTCGTCGATCAGGGGTTCATGTAGCACCTGCAAGAAAGGGGGTTGGAGCAGTGTGAGCTCGGGCCCCCAGCCACACCTTCAGAGGGCTGTGGCTGAGACTAAGTCACCTGACTCCTTATCTGCACTGCTGCTCTGGGGGGGGGAGGGGCTCGGCTGGGCGGCATGGGCACACTGGCCTCCATCCTGACGCAGAGTGGACGCTCCTCCTGAAGGGATGGCCATGGTTCTTACTACCCACTTTGCAAATGCCCACATTGGCTGTGCCTTTAATCTTCATGTAGGAGGATATGTATGGGGAGGGTGTACATACGAGTGAAATGTCTACAGAGCCAGAGGTACCTGATACCCTGGGAGTGGAAGTGCAGTGGCTGTGAGCTGTCCATTATAGATGCTCTGAAGTGAACTAGCTCCTCTGTGAGCAGCGCGGGCACGCTCAGCCGCCACGCCGTCTCTCCAGCTCCCCCGCCCCAGGCACTCTCAGCCGCCAAGCCGTCTCTCCAGCTCCCCCACCCCTAAGCAACTGTGGGACTTCACTCATGCGAACTTCTGTAGTTTTTGTTGTTTACGGTTTTGCTTTGTTTTGTCTCCTTTTGAGACAGGGTTCCTCTGTGGAGCCCTAGCTGTCCTAGAATTTGCTCTCTAGCCTTGAACTCATAGAGATAGACCTGCTTTTGACTCCCAAGTGCTGGGATCAAAGGCGTGAGTCACGACTGCCAAGCGTGTCAACTTCTTGATAACATGAATCTGTGACCTTATGAGGACAGCACCATGAGGCTGGTTTTTCAGACTGAGGTGCCTGGGAAGCCTGCGAGAGCATCGTGGTGTCATGCTGCGATTCCTTCCACTGTTCTATGCCACAGTTATGGATATCCGCAGTTAAGCAAGGCGAAGTGTATACACGCTCATTTCCACACTATGTGACGCTCTAGATGGAGGGTCTACAGATCATCCTCTCCTTCCAAAACGAAACTTATCGGGGTAATCCCCTGTTCTCATCCACTGCAGCTGTGTGGCCACAAGAAAGAAAGGATAAGACCCAGCAGAGACCACATAAAATCTAAAACTGTATCTGACTCTGCATGGGAAAAGTTTCAATGAGCTAAGATCCTAGAGATGGTGGTCAAGTGTGGCTCTCTCTCGGCAGGTTTGAGTCAGCTTGGGGCCTGAGATCTTCCCCCGAAGCCACATCAGTCCATGGCCTGGCAGGGCACAGGACCATCAAGTCCATGGCCTGGGGTGGGCACTAGATCATCAGTCCATGGCCTGGGGTGGGCACTAGATCATCAGTCCATGGCCTGGGGTGGGCACTAGATCATCAGTCCATGGCCTGGGGTGGGCACTAGATCATCAGTCCATGGCCTGGGGTGGGCACTAGATCATCAGTCCATGGCCTGGGGTGGGCACTGGACCATCAGTCCATGACCTGGGGTGGGCACTAGATCATCAGTCCATGTCCTGGGGTGGGCACTAGATCATCAGTCTATGGTCTGGCACAGGCACTGGACAGTGGTCTCAGAACTTGTGGCCCAGCATCCTTTTGGAAACAGCACCTTCAGTTCTATTTTTAAAGCATCAGCCTCGGGACTTTAGCAATGCTCCTCCTGAAGAGGGCTTGAGTTTGGTTTCCAGCACCCACATGGTGGCTTATAACCTTGTAGAACTCAAGTTCTAGGGGATGCAATGCCCTCTTCTGATCTGTGGACAATGCACACAGGTATGCACACACATTTACATAGACACAGGGAAAACATTCATGTACATAAAATAAAAATAAATATATCTTTTAAAGCACCAGTCATACCTCTCTGCACAGCACACACTCTGCCCCGAGGACTTCAGGATGAGCCTCTGCCTCTGCTCAGTTTGGGAACAGACCAGTTGGCCTGCCCGGGCTGTAGCCTGGTCCCTCACATTCTCTGACTCCTTGCAGCTTATGAAATGTTCAAAGCCCCATGTGGAACCATCTAGCAAAATGGACAATCTCAGGAAGTCTTAGGAACAGGGAAGATGGTATGAAGGTGTCCCCAGCTCCCTGCTCTCCCCCGGCCCATCTAGACGGTGAGTCTGCTGTTTCCAGCCATCCAAGAATAGAGCCCCCCTCGGTGAGCCATGGAGTTCATCTCTACAAGATCTCCAACCACGGTTACAACGCATCGCAGCAGGAAGAGCAAGAATCTCTGAGTTTCCCTCCTCCTCCTCTGGGGAAAACAGTCAGCTCTGTCACACAGCACCAACCCTGAGTCCCCTCTGTGTGACAAGCCACTCAGGGTGTTGAGTATGGCAGGCGAGGCATCTCCTACTTATTTGCATAATCCCTCTCCAGGGATATTTCTCTGATTAGTCTGGCTCCAGTTTTGATGAGGGTAGCGCCTCCTGTTTTGTACCTGTGTGTGGACAGATTCTGGAGCCTTCTGAGGACTCTGTAAAACCTTCTGCAGAGGGTAACGCTTACTACAACGATATCTCCCAATGCTGTATGCTGAGAGTCGTGCCCCTGAGTACGTGTGTGCGAGTGTGTGAGCATCTGTGTGTTGGGGTGGAGTCGTGATGGTGGTTTAGGGAGGCAGCGGACTCTGGACCAGTCCTGAGAACCACAGTAAGTCTGACCCCAACTCTGACATGGATGTGGAGAAGAACGGTGTCTCAGCTGGTCTGCAGGCAGAGCTCTAGGGAGAGCGAATGAGAGGTGGCTTGCCAACCCCTCCCCTACACCTCAATGTGCTCGATCAACAAAGCATTTCTGAGATTCTGACACCAGACTGAGCGTGACAGCTCTGGGCGTGACAGCACTGGGCGTGACAGCACTGAGTGCACGCGGGCGTGGAAGGCAGTGTGGGTCAGGAGCCGAGAGCCAGGAGAGCCTCTGCCTTCTGGAACAGGTTAAGGCTATCTGGGAGGAGTTGGGGCTGTGAGGGGCTGAGCTACCAGCCCCTGGACGAGGCTGCAGGCTCTGGCCTGCGTGGCCAGGTGGACTTTGGCATCTAAGACGTCCCAGTGACTGAATGAATTCCACTGCAATTCCAGGTCAATCCTTCGCCATCCAGAAGGTGCCTCGCCAGGAAGTGCCCCTCAGCGAACACGACGGGGACCCTGAGGCTGTTCTGCGTAAAGCCTTGTGTGGGAAAAGTCATGGATGAGGTGAAGGTGGAAAGAGGAGAGTGCTGTAGCTCTGGGTAAAGTGGGGGTTGGAGTTCAAGCCCCACCCTCCTTTACAAACATACTTGGTTCATAAGGTTAGCAGTATGGCTGGTGATCTAAAAGTGACTTGTTCGAGTCACTGGAGAAGGTAAATAAGGACAGGACGACGGTGTCCCAAATCCTCTCCTGAGCCAAAAGTCTCAGGTGTTCAAAGGCACCTGTCACACAAACACATATGCATGCACACATGCACATGCAAACATGTATGTATGCACGGACACATGTATACATATGCGCGCACAAACACATCTGCAAGGACACACACACATGCAAACATGTACGTATGCATGGACACATGTATGCATATGCACGCACAAACACATCTGCAAGGACACACACATGCAAACACGTATGTATGCATGGACACATGTATACATACACATGCACAAACACATCTGCATGCATGGGCACACACATGCACAAACACATCTGCCTACATGGACCTGCGTGTGGAAAGACATCCATGCAAGTGCGCACACATGATCTCACCTGGGTCTGAGATGGCCTGAAAGCAGCATCAAAGCCACTCTGCAGGGAGTCGAGGAAGGGCTGGACCTTGTAGAGCCCATGTGTGGTCTGGCTGGAACGGAAGGCCACAACATGGAAGTACTTGAGGATCTTCTCGAAGCGGGCCTGGCTCATGACGAGGGCGAGGCTGCGGTTGCTATAGAAGCCTCCGCTCCAAATGCTGAGTACCGACTCACAGTGCGAGACGCTGGTAGAGATCACGTAGCCCAGGAAGGCCTTCATCTCTGCCAACGTCACCTCCACCCAGGCACCGTCACTGCCAAATCGCTCCTGGAACTTCCTGGCATACATGTTGGTCTGTACCACCATGTTCTTGAGCACGTTGTCCGGGACGAGGAGCTGGAAGAAGTCCACGGCGCTGGCGCTGGGCGGCATCTTTCTGGTTGGACCTGAAACCCAGAGACAGACGGAGTGCTCACGCCCAAAACCAGCACCACCTGACAGGGGCCGGGTCCTCTCCTGTCTCGCCTCTTCCTCCCCTCCTGCGTCTGACACTTTGCCCAAATGGAGGTCAATGGCATAGCTCGCACATTCCTTGGGCTCCTGTCATTCAGATGCTCCTGTCTTGTCCCCCAACCCTCTGTCCCCAGATCATACACATGATTCCCAATAAGACCTCCCAGCACCCGAGCTCTGCTGCTCTGTTCCACCCCACCCTGTCCTCCTGTCCCCAATCCTTCTTTTGCAGACCCATCACACCTAAGCTGTCCCCTTACACACCCTAAGGCACCTCAGTGGTAACACCGTCTCAGGAATCTAGCCAAGTGCAGCTCACCTGGTGAGGACTGATCTGAGGAGAGAGCTGCAGAGGGAGTGAGCATGTGCAGAGCCACTGTCACGCTCTCCAGCATGTGCTGCATGCGTTAGGGGGACTCTGTACCCAGAATGCTTCAGCGGCAGCCAGCAGAGAGCAAGCGTTGCTAAGCAGTCCTTCATAATTTTAAACTGTTGGTGGGTTCATTCAAAGGGACTAGTGTAAGACAGTTTCACCAATAAGAAACAGGCCTCACAAATTTTGACTGATACAGCCTCTTTGCGTGTGTGTGTGTGTGTGTGTGTGTGTGTGTGTGTATGTGTGTGTGTGTATGTATGTACATATGTAGAGAGCCTTATTGAGGTGCCATGCCACCTGGCAGGAACTTGACATCAACCAATGTGAAGTTCCTCTCCCAGCCTTTGAGTGGGAACTCCTGTGTTAGCCATAATCCCCTCCACCTAGGGTGGAGTGTTCAGACAAAGGTGAAGCCTATTGTTCTTCAAGGACCTGCAGTTTCCTGAGAAACACTAGCCACCTGTGGAGCAACTGAACTGATTCTGCTGAGAGGCTTCTAGCCTTTTCCCCCTGCCTATTGGGAGTTCTCCATTAAACTTTGAGACCTTGAATAGCAGGTGTTATCTTGGTCTCCGTCTCTCTTTTTGCCTTCCCATACATCCCCAGCTTCCCTTCCAGGTAACCCGTTCAATGTAACTGTGGGCAGTTACATGCATGCACACACACACACATATACACATACCAAACTCAACTTACTATAACATTCTCACCATGAAACAAAAACATCTTAGGTGGAAAATGCACATGCCCCTCCAATCAGATTATCCTAACTCAGTCCCAGCAGACTGTGGGTGTCGGCTGCTCCCCTCACAAGGGAGCCTTGGCTCAACATCACTGTTCCAAAACTCAGGAGAAGTATCATCTGACATACTGCTAGCTAGAGAAAAGATCCAGGTTTAAAATGCAAGTGTGGGGCTGGAGAGATGGCTCAGTGGTTAAGAGTACCGACTGCTCTTCCAGAGGTCCTGAGTTCAATTCCCAGCAACCACATGGTGGCTCACTCTGCAATAGAATCTGTTGCCCTCTTCTGGTGTATCTGAAGACAGCAGCAGTGTACTCATATAAATAAAAAACTAAATAAAATAAAAAAATAAAAAAACTTTTAAAAAGTGAAAGTGTGGTCCCTACTCAGATACATCACCACTTGTGCATTACCCTAAAGGGTCAGGAAGTCCTAATCTGAGGATTCTCTGTGAGCATGTGCACACATGTGTGTGCATGTGTGTATTCATGTGCTCATGCTGATATGATTCCTAGGACCTACTGTTTGCAATTCTATGACACAGGCTTGAAGCAGCATGCTCTGATTCATAGTAGAGTGTTGCAGATGGGCCTGGTGCTGTTCTTGTGAACCAATCCCCTAATGAATAAAGGAGCCAATCACTGGGTGAGTAGGTGGGACTTCCAGGTTGGACGGAAGGAGAGAGGAAGCAGGACAGAGTTAGTCCTTTTTGGAACCGGGACAGCAGAGGGGTAAGATGTAGCCACTAGAGTTTCCTAGTATCATGGAGGATCTGCAAGGATTTGCCACCAGAGGGATCAGGTTTTAATGAAGCTTACAAGATTAGGTTCTAGTTCTTGTGACCAGAGATTGAGTTACCATGGTTTCTGAACTAAGTTTGTGTTGTGTTTTCCTTCACACAGCAGCTCATCTGGGTTCAAGAGAGAAAGGTATGGCAGCCAAGTGTTGAGTTTGCCTGAGGTGCTGCACAAGGGCCGCGGGGGATTTGAAATACCTTGCCAGTGGGAACCTAGTGAGCTAGACGGAGAGATTGTGGAGTTCAGAGTCAGAATCTCCATGAGATAAAAACAGGTCGGCCATTGTCCATGAGTGCATGGCTGGCCAGGCCACCAGGGCAAAGGCACAGGTCTGGGGACATGCAGGGTCTACCTTTTCATTATTTCCCTCAACAGAACTTTTTAAATATTTCCCTCAGCAGTAGACAAGCTTTCTTTACATCTGTGTGGCAATTTTTAATAAAAACTGTGTGAAGACAGGGTTTCAAAGGTCTTCCTTTCCCACCAGCTTGTATGGTCTATATATTTAAAAAAAAAAAAAAAAAAAAAGCAAGCTGTTCACAGATAAAGCCAGGTTTCTGAGCAGCGGCCAGATCCGGGCATGCAACTACCTTTTTTTGTTTCCATTTTGCATAGGTGTGTGTGTGTGTGTGTGTGTGTGTGTGTGTATGTGTGTGCACACATGCACACACGTGCGTTGATCCACGACTGCGTGCATGTGTACATGTAGGAGGTGCACATGCATATGGAAGCCCAAGGCTGAAATTGGGACTCTTCTTCAGTCACTCATCTCCATCTTATTCATTGAGGCAGGGTTCCTCAATCAAGCCCAGAGCTCACTGATATGGATCCAAACTCCAGGCCTCGTGCTTGCATGGTAGGCGCTCATCCCACTGAGCCAACTCCGCAGTCCCCGACTCCTTAAAATTCATCAGATTTGGATGTGAGGGCGATCTGGCTGCAACATCTGTCACCCCATAGCATGTAGAGGAATGCAAATTGACCCACTCTTATCTCCTCGTACTAAGCTCAACTCCAAGTGGATCAAGGACCTTCACATAAAACCAGACACACTGAAACTAATAGAAAAGAAACTGGGGAAGACCCTTGAGGACATGGGCACAGGGGGAAAGTTCCTGAACAGAACACCAATAGCTTATGCTCTAAGATCAAGAATTGACAAATGGGACCTCATAAAATTACAAAGTTTCTGTAAGGCAAAGGACGCCATTAAAAGGACAAAACAGCAACCAACACATTGGGAAAAGACCTTCACCAACCCTACATCCGACAGAGGACTAATACCCAATATATACAAAGAACTCAAGAAGTTAGACCCCAGAGAACCAAATAACCCTATTAAAAATGGGGTACAGAGCTAAACAAAGAATTTTCACCTGAAGATATTCGGATGGCTGAGAAGCACCTTAAGAAATGTTCAACATCATTAGTCATTAGGGAAACGCAAATCAAAACAGCCCTGAGATTTCACCTCACACCAGTCAGAATGGCTAAGGTTAAAAACTCAGGAGATAGCAGGTGTTGGCGAGGATGCAGAGAAAGTGGAACACTCCTCCACTGCTGGTGGGATTGCAAGATGGTACAACCACTCTGAAAATCAGTCTGGCGGTTCCTCAGAAAACTGGGCATGACACTTCCGGAGGACCCTGCTATACCACTCCTGGGCATATACCTGGAGGATTCCCCATCATGCAACAAGGACACATGCTCCACTATGTTCATAGCAGCCTTATTTATAATAACCAGAAGCTGGAAAGAACCCAGATGTCCCTCAATGGAGGAATGGATACAGAAAATGTGGCATATTTACACAATGGAATACTACTCAGCAATTAAAAACAATGAATTCATTAAATTTTAGGCAAATGGTTGGAACTGGAAAATATCATCCTAAGTGAGGTAACCCAATCACAAAAGAAAACACATGGAATACAATCACTGATAAGTGGATATTAATTAGCCCAGAAGCTCTGAATACTCAAGACACAATTAGCTTATCAAATGATTCCCAAGAAGGAGGAAGGAGAGGGACCTGGTCCTGGAAAGCTTTGATCTAGCACTGTAGGGGAGTACCATGACAGAGGATGGGAGGGGGTTGTTGGGGAATTGGTGGAGGGAAGAGGACTTATGGGACATATGGGGAGGGGGGGAACGGGGAAAGGGGAAAGCATTTGGAATGTAAACAAAGGATATAGAAAATAAATCATCAGATTTGCTGGTTGCTCCCAGCTCTGGTTTTTTCTTTGTAGAACAGACTGAGTGCAATCAACCTCTAAAGTCTGTCTGCACAGTAAAGTGGACAAGCCTGTAGGCCAGATGCCCAGCACAGCACTGGTATGCAGAGACAAGCCCAAAGCTTGGCGGCTATGTCTGGGACAGCACCTATAGGAACTCACTGAGGGCTTTGCAAAGCAAATTCAGTTTTCTGTTCACCTAGACAGCAGGGCGGGCACGGCATTCACTGTCCCCAGCCACACTGTAAATAGCCTCGTTGCCACCAGTGCACCAAACCCATCCAGGAGGCGGTCCTGTCAGCGTGGGGATGCTGAAACACGGGGCTATGTTTACTGGTATGCCTTAAGTGTCTCTGCATCAGGAGGCCTGGCAGCCTCCTGTGGGTAGAGCCATAAATTATTCAGACGGGTGATCAGCCGGGAGAAGCAACATTGTAACTGCTGTATCATCAGCCAGGAGAAGCAACATTGTAACTGCTGTATCATGCTGACTGAGAGGCGTGGACTTTTCTCTTGCTGAAGTGATGTCCAGAGTCATCTTCCCTCCGATGCATGCCATTTCTGGGTGGATTGCCAAGGCCTGCTCCAGCCTGCTTCCTGAACACACTACAGAGTGACTGACTTCCCTCACCTATTTGGATTGACCAGCTCCCCTGTTGGCCTTTCTTGGTTGCTGTGATTCCTGCCACCTGGAATATGGTGACAGAGGCTGGTTGCCCTGAAGGAGGGGAGTCGGCAATGCGGCTCCCACCCACAGCCTCACCTAGCTTTCTACGTGACCTATATAACTTGACGTTAACCCCAAGGGGCACTAGGCACTAACCCCATTCAGACAGAACGTCAGAAGTAGGACATAGCCTGTGCTCTCTAGGTGACTTATAGCTGATTGGTTTTGTAGCTCTGCATGGGAATTCGCCTGCTGTCCGTGGAGATGACTAAGAATGCCACATGGCCCCATGGGGGCAGCAACCATGTGTTCTTCCCCTCCAAGACACCCTCCTGCTGTGCGGTGAAAAGGATAAAGTTGCCCCGTGGGTAACTAAAGGACACAGAGGCCTCCTAAGTCATAAGTGTGGGAGACCTAGAAGAGGTACCACCTGTATTTAGGGTCTGGCGTTCTAGCCCACTGAGCTCTGAGCCCCTGCTGGCTTCCTCATCCAACCCCACAGACCGCCTGCCCTTTGCACAGGCCTCACTTAGTTCTGCTCAGACATGGCTGCCCGTCTCTGGCATCTACTCAAGCACTGCCATCTACAGTAGAAGTCGAGCCGTGAAGGTCGTAGCGGGGGATTCTTTCTGTCCTCCAAGCTCTGGATATGGTGTGCTGAACACTTAATCATCAGACAGCAAGAATGGAGATGAACAGGGGAGGGTGGGCGCCACACTCTAAGCATCTTTTCTGAGTTCAGTAGGAAAAGCGAGGGGGGCCTGTGTCACTGCTCGGTTGCAGGTTTGGGTCAGCCATGTCCGCCATACCTTCAATGGTCCCACAGAGGGCTGATGGAACAAAAGGGGTTCACTGGTGTGTGTGTGTACAGAGCCCACCCAAAAAGGCAAGGTGCTTTGGGTGTTGGGCAGAAACAGCAAATGCATAACCTTCCAGGAGGCAGCTCTGGGTCCAGCCTTGGTTATTTTCCCTGTCTCTACTTTCTTTAGCTGGGGCAAGCCCCTGGGGGACCCCCCCCCCCGGGGGACCACTCCTTCGTCGGTTCCCTCTGCCTTTCTTTATCTCAAGCACTAAGCCAAAGGCAGACAGTACACCCAGGGGACCACTCCTGGGAGTCCGAATAGGGGCAACAGCCACACGGCCTTGGCAGGCGGGGCCCACCTCAGCTCATACAGACCCACAGTCCCTCCAAACACACAGCCGAGCTCACAGGAACCACAGAGATCCTTGCTCCATTAGCAGGTCCTCTGCTTGTTTTGACTTTGGGTGTGCACTGGGGTCACACACTGGGATTGCAGGGCGGCTCCGGTCAACGACGGCAGGGAAAGCTTGGTCTCTGGATACCCATGTCCTCCTCATCACAATGCTGTCCCAGAAAAGCACGCAGGCTGGAGCTGCTTCTCCCTGGGTGCTAATTATATTCCTCGCATCCCCTGTGCACCCACCCACGCCCTGCTGGGAGAGGAGAGAAGGAAGAAAATGAGAACAGGGAGTTGGGGGTACAGAAACTGAGCCCAAGACGGTGGCATCGCTCAGAGGCACTGGAATGACAAGGCACAGACTTCAGTGTCTTCCTTTCACACTGGGCACTGGGCTGGGTCAGAACAAGGAGCAGCAGACCCAGGAGACTACAAGTTTGAAGGCCAGACGCCATGCAGGCAGGACACTCCTATCTCCCCAGGACGGGAGCTGAGAGACTGGAGAGAGCCAGCCAGCAGGGTCCTGTCTACCGTTTGGGCCACACTTCACGAGTATTAGCTCCAGAAGCACTGCCGGGGCAACACTTTGCTTGTTTCATGCTGCATGTTGCATGCCAGATTCACTGCATTCAAAATACACCTAGCATTTAGCATGCCTTTTCACACAGGTGTGTGCTCTTTCTGCTTCACAAGCGATAACTCAATCTATCTGTTCCCTGTGTGGATACCAGATCCATGAGATCTGTTCTATTATTAACCCCATTTACCCAAAGGGGAAACTAAGTCATAGAGAGATCTCATTGTTGTTGTTTAAAGGGTCATCTCCGAGGCCTTGTATCTAAGAGTGGGTGTGGTCATTAGCCTTCACCATCAATTTGATTGGATTTAAAATCATCCCAGAGCCGGGCAGTGGTGGCACACGCCTGTAATCCCAGCACTTGGGAGGCAGAGGCAGGCGGATTTCTGAGTTCGAGGCCAGCCTGGTCTACAGAGTGAGTTCCAGGATAGCCAGGGCTACACACAGAAACCCTGTCAAAAAACAAAACAAAAATAAAAATAAATAAATAAAATCATCCCGGAATGCCTCTTGGGTATCTGTAAAGCCATTTCCAGAGAGATTCAATTGAGGTGGGGACCATCCCCAGGACGTGGGTAGCACCATCCCATAGTTTAGGATACCAGGATGAATACAGAGAAAAATGGGCACCAATATTCATCTCCTCTGCTGCTTAACTGTGGACACAATGTGACCAGCAGCCTCATGCTCCTGCCTCTGGGCCTTCCCCTCCACGGCGGACTGTATCCCTTTGAACTGTGAGCCAAAATAAACTGTTGTAATTAAAGCTACTTCCTGTCACGTATCTGGTCCTGGCAAGAGGGAACTTGACTAATAATACAGTGTTAGAACCGGCCAGCTCTGAGGAATCTACTGCTCACTGCTCCAGCTGGGTCCATTTCGTCAGAAGAGCCCCCTGCACCACAGGCCTCCATCACAACCCCACATCCCAGCACAACACAGCTCACAACCAGATATAGGAACCAAGCACTCTGAAAGCCATCTGCCGAGAATGGGTTAGGAATATAACCCACAGGCACAGGTCAAACATGCTCAATGAATACAGACGGTAGAGTGACAAGTCCCATGATGTGACTAAGACTGCTTCCTCTTTCCTTCTGAGTGTGGATGGAGCCAGGCAGCCCTGTCCAGGGACAGTCCTCACACACTTCAAAAGGGAGATGGACACAGAGACTTCTAAGTACAATGGCACTCATGTAGTGGCCCACGTAGTTCTGAGACAGAATCTTACTATCTCCCAGGCTGGCCTTGAACTTACTATGTAGCTGAAGATGCCCTTGAACTTCTGATCCTCTTGCCTGCACTTCCTAAGTGCTAAGATGACGGGCATGTACACCGTGCCTGGCTCTGTGGTGCTAGGAGCTAAATCTGAGGGACTCGTGGATGCGTGGCAAGCACTCTACCAAGCTACACCCCAAGTCTGCTGGAGTATTTTTAAACTGCAATTTAAGCTTTCCAGCACAAAAGCTCCTCTAATTGCCCCATCCTGTGGCAACAGACATTCTTTCCTAAGCTTCAAATTATGAGCTCTTAAGAAGACAAAAGCAGAGATGAGATAAAAGTTCTTGGTGAGGACAGCGGCCTCCTCCCCAGCCCTGCCCGTCTTTTATTTGAGACCCGGCCAGTCTTGAAAACAAACTCAGACCAGTGGAAGGAAAGTCAGCTGTGACCTAAATTCAACATAATTTAGAAAGTCTATTCCTTTGAGGAACCAAAGGTTCAAAACTGACCACTACCCATCCATTCTGCACATATGTCACTACTTAAAAGAACACGGGATTATAGACACAGGGCAGTTTTGCTCCCACGAAGCTGCCACATGGTACCATCAACTCCAGAGGTTTAAGCTGAGGTGACTGGTGTGTGGGACACTAATTCAGCCTACCATGTGCCAGGAGCACAGGTACTGACTGTCAGAACTCATAGCCACATTCCTGAGGACACTACAGATGAGGGCCAAAGGGCTTAGACACACTGTCCCACTGTGTCCTCTGAGGGATGGTGCCGGAGTCTGTGGCCAGGCAGCTCTCTTCCCAGTGACCCTGTCTTCCCACTGTGATGCTAGTAAAGCCTGTGTGCCAAGCTACGTGAGCCTTGGAGAGGCGGCTGAGCAAGCCTGAGGAGGGGGGTGCAGACAGAGGCTCCCACGGACAGGTGCTGAGTGGTCTGTGTTCCATCACGGTGAGTGAGAGCAGCAGGGCCCTCCAGTACATGTCCCAGGACACCTAAGATGGCCACACTCCTAAGTGAGCCAGGTGAGGCCAGGAAACAACCTACTACTGGACTCAAGCAATGGAAAAGCAGTCGCCCTCTGATGGTCTCTGCACCCAGGCTAGATTCCACTGGGTGTGGTTGGTTAGAACAGTTACATTGTTGCAAGGTTTGCCTGGATGCCTCCATTAGAGCCCATCCCACACCCTAGAAAGACGCCAGCAGAATACATACTGTATCTTGCTGGTCTCACACACAAACACACAAACATCTAGCATGTGACTAAAGGGAAGGCAACTGGAGGCAGCGGACACTACAGGCCAGCTGTGGCCAATGCAAGATGTTTTCCCCCACTGAGGCAGGGCCGAAAGATGGAGAGATGTAGGTAGAGAGAAAAGGCTGGGAGAGAAGGATGGCTCTGGGACGGGATCTGCTTCTGCTGATGAGAAGCAGCACTCTTCAGAGCCTACTGACAGGACTCACTGAGATGCCTGTGTTTTCTGAAAGGCAATTAACCAGAGACAATAAGTTGTGCTCAGTTAGGGGCTAGATGAAGAGCTCCCCAAGACACTTCAATCAAAGCCGTCAAAGATGTAATTAACCAAGGCGGTGGTTACTTATGGATACACTGTTGCTAGCATAACAGTCTCTTAGACATAGAGGATACCTTATAAATCTAACTCACAATTTTGTTTACCGAGAAAAACTCTAACTTTAAAGCTTGTTATAAATTACACTCTGGGCAATGTTAGTTAAAAACAAGGTGGTTTCTTAGCAACCTTCAAGCTCTAAGTTGAGAGCCACAGATCCCACATCTACCCGTAGAGGGGCGGGACTCTCAGAGCCCACACTTGCCAGATCAGATGGCTTCACTTTCTCAAGAGCACTTTCTGCTTTCTTTTAAACCCAACTTTGTCTCACATTTAGCTCCCTCTGAAATGTGTCTCTTGTCTAAGCCATGAATTGCAGGTTTGCCAAGGTGGAGCTCTCTGAGAAGAACACCCCAGCTGCTGCTTCTGGGCCGCGACATTGCCTTTCCCACTGATCACCAGTCCATCCTCATGCCTTACTCCTGGACGGTCCTCCCGCACAAACACGAACGGCACAGGACACACCTCTCCAAGGAGGCTCCTGTGAGCGGAAGTAGATAACAGAGACGCCACCACACCAGGGCACATCTACTCTAGCCTCATCACCAGCATGTGGCTATCTAGTGAGATGTGTCAACAGCCCGACAGCCAGTGACCATGGAGATGGGAGGGATCTGTCTTCTTAGCCTGTTGTGCCCTGGTGTAAGTGGGCTCGCTAGACGAGACTCCACCAGCACAAAGTCTCACTGTGGCCTCCTGAGGTACCAGCAGTGACACTCCAAGACCCTTCTCCTGGTGCAGCCCTCTCCCCTACAATGTCTCTAACTGAAACTCTGCCAAGGTGCCGGCTGGGAGCTCAGCAGAGGAAGACTAGGGGGAGGGGACTTGTTTAGATATGAGCTCCGGATGATCAAAAGCTTCATCTAGAGGCAGGCTGAGAACACACCCGCTATTCAGTGAAGAGGGCAGTGTGCCGTGCTGTGGTGGGTGCTCAGACGCCTATGGACAGGTCCCCACAACTGTTTCCCAAATCAGGCCTGCCTTCCCTCTCCAGACACACACTCCAGGGATGGGCAGGATGGGACTTGACATACCACAGTGGAACAGGTGGCCCCTGTGTGGAGATGGCACATGCCTCCGTTAGAGTCAGCCCACCAAGTCTACACGTGTGCAATAAAGAGACTAAAGCTCCATCCAGTGCTGTGCCGGACGCTCAGTGCCTGCCTCAGGTGATGAGGACCAGAAGGATGAGGATGCCAGGGGCATGTCCTTGCCATGCTCCCTGTAAGAGCGCAATCACGAAGACAGTTTTTTCCCAAGTATCTGAGCATTTCTTAAATGTATTTTTATTTTAAGCATATTTATTTTAAGCACACCATGAACTTGCTGTGACCTCAGAGGCCAGAGGAGGGCACCGGGTCCCAGAAACTGGAATTACAGATGGTGGGAAGCACCCACATGGCAGCTTATAACTGTAACTCCAGGTCCAGGGGAATCCAGCGCCCTCTTCTGGCTTCCACGGGCACTGCACACATGTGGTACACATGTACATGCAGGCAAACTAAACGTAAAACAGTCTTTAAAATTCTTATAAAGTAATAGGAGCAAAATAGCCCAGACTTACTTAAAAAGTTAAAAAAGATGAATTTGCAAACGTGTGAGGCTGGGGGTGAGCAGTACCTGCCAGAGTGGATCCTGGGGGACCTCCAACTTGGTCTTTATACATTTTGAATTATGATTTCTGGAAACTATTGACACAACTAAATATATGGTGGTAAGGGTAGCAATGGGGGATGGGTGGGCTGGAGAGACAGCTCAGCATTTAAGAGTGCTTTCTGCTCTTCCAGGGGTTCTGAGTTCAATTCCCAGCAACCACCTGGTGGCTCACAACCATCTGTAATGGGATCCGATTCCCTCTTCTGGTGTGTCTTGAGGGGAGTGACAGTGTACTCACATAAAATAAATAAACAAATCTTAAAAAAAAAAAAAAGAACTGTGCTGTGGGGTTGGAGAGATGGCTCTGTGGTTAAGAACAATGACTGCACTTCCAGAGGTCCTGAGTTCAATTCCCAGCAACCACCTGGTGGCTCACAACCATCTATAATGGGATCCGATTCCCTCTTCTGGTGTGTCTGAAGAAAGCCACAGTGTACTCATATAAAATAAAAATAAATAAATACATAAATAAATCTTTTTTTTAAGGTAGTAATGGAGTCCCAGTGGATTGTGTGTGTGTGTGTGTGTGTGTGTGTGTGTGTGTGTATGTGTGTAGAGGTGGAGGTGGAGGGTGCTGCTGGGAACAGAACTCTAAACCACAGTTAGAGTCAGCTTCACAAGATCTAGAACCACCCAAGGGAGAGGCTTCTAGGTGTGTCTGTGAGGGATCATCTAGATTTGGTTAAATGGGGAGACCCACCCTGAGCGTGGCAGCACCATTCCACGGGTTAGGGTCTCAGGCCTGATAACAAAAGGATGTGATCTGAGTTACCAACACACACTGCTTGCTCTCCACTTCCGGGCTGTGGATGTCATGTGACCCGCCACCTCCCAGATTCCTGCTGCCCTGCCTTCCCCCACTTTCACCCCCACCCCCACTCCATGATGAACGGCACCCATAAACCGTAAGCCATGAGAAAGCTTTGAGCTGCTTTTGCGAGTCTATTGTCAGTGATGAGAAGGAACCCACAGGCAACCCCTGTTCCCACCGGCGGTCTGCCTTTTCCACCTGCAAAAGCTGCCAGGACGCTGTGATTCCCCATGCTCTCCAGAGAGGGCACTCTCGCTTGCCACTCATCTGTCTCGGGGTCTACTTTTATCCCCTAAACAGAAGCCAGAAGAGCCCTGTGGGGAGCAGGTGTTCAGCCCTGGGCAGCGTGTGGAGTTCAGCGTTCCTGGTGCTCATGGTTTCCATAACTTCTTTGATTTTTCCCTCCAGTGCTAAGTTTCCAAAAAGGAATAAGAAAGCAGACAAGGAAAGCAAAATCATGCAACTCTGTATGTGCAGGCCGAAAGCAACAAGCCTCAAAGAACGCACGTTTAATGAGGCTGTAAAAAAAAAAAAAAAAAAAAAAAATGAATCCCCAAAATGTTAGTATTACAGTCAAATAGTTGTTTATGCTTTCCACTGGTTATAAATAGCCCTCTTCATAACCAAGGGTATTGTTTGTCAAACTTGGGGAACAAAAGACAGCTGTTAGCAGATGCTGGAGAAATACAGGCAAGGGTAAAAGAGGATTGTACGTGGGTGAGCAAGTGAGGGGGGGAGCCAAGGCCAGACACACCTCGCACACACCCCCTTCCAGACAATTCCTAGGGCCCCACAACAGAGGCCAGCTGAAATTTCTACATGTATGCTTCAGGTCTACCAAGGGAAATGCCCAACTCTACCATCCTTGACCATAATGCAAACACCTATAAGGGACAGCCATCCCTGCCTTCCTTTGAAGGCACATTTCCAGGACAAGTCTAGAGAGAGGATTTCTTGCTAAGGAGAGAATCCCAGGCAGGAAGGAGGCTGCTCCTTCAACCCCACACTTATCTAACGGTCCCTGGAGCAAGCCTACCTCCCGGCCTTGCCTACCTCGCCTGCTAGATTCTGCTGTCTTTTCAGGATGTGGGATCCCTGCATGCTGAGGTCAAAAATGAATATAGACTACAGAGTTACCAGCAGCCTCGTCCACCCCTCAGCACGCTGAGGGCCTGGCCTGGGTTCTTCCCAACCCTCCAGAGCTGCCTCTCCCACCAGCTGACGGGCAGTTCCCATGGCTCCTGCTCCCTCCTTCTCATTCTGACTCCAAGGTGGCAGAGCCCAGGCATCCAGCCACAGCCTGAGGGCTGAGAAGGAGCCGAGACACTGCTCAGATGGCAGACGGGCAGCGCAGGCTGGAGACAGTGGGGAACGACTCTGGGTCCCTATGTGGAATAAAAGCTGAGAATGTGACCTTCCTGGCTCTCTGAACAACCGCTTCTCCCATCAGTCACTGTCGCTGCGTCTGCTGTGGGAAAGGGAAGACATCCCTCACCCACGGGGCACAGGAGTGAGGCTGGGCGGTCTGTAAAGTAGCTGTGAAGACACAGACTAAGTTCTCAAAGAAAGACACAGACACGGCCAAGAAAGTGGTGAAGGCCAACCACGGCGCGGCTTCTCATCTGTGTACGGAGCCTGGCAGTCCTCCTCGGATGGGAAAGTTCTCCAACCCCTGACTCCAAGGACAAACACCCGCAGGCTCTCCTGACTTCAAGTCCACATAGTCCCTGGAGGTCCCTGTCCCTGACTCCGGTTTCCCAAGGTCTCTAGGTCCTTCCCCCCCCCCCATCCTAGGTATATACAGCACCTGGAGGACACCCCCAACTCCAGGAACAAGCAGCCCCTAGAAGCCGAGACTACAGAGACATGGTGCAGATTTCCAGCTCCCTGAGGCTCTTTCCTAATTCCAGTACTGCGTGTGCAGCTGAGCTTGAAGATCACAGAAGCAGAGAGGAAACAGAAACTGGGTGAAGGACTGAGTCCCACGGGGCTGGGCATATGCATGTGCAAGCCACCCCCCACATACACACTCACATACACACACATACACACTCACAGATATACACACATATACTCATATACATACTCATACACACATACATACATACTCACATACCCACACACACACATACATACACACTCACATATACACACATATACACATACACACTCACCCACACATACATTTTCATACACACACACACACACACACACACACATACACTCACATACACATACATACACTCACACACACATACACACACTCATGCACACACGCACACCTCACAGAGAAGATGCAGCAAGGCCACCGCCGCCCCACAGGATGGCCTGGAATGCACAGCCAGGGGCTTTGCCAGACAGCGCTGCCTGGAGAGGATCCCTTCGGCCACAGAGGCTGATGGAGCACCAAGCTAGCTCCAGGGGCTCAAGATGGCCCTGTGGGGAAAGGGCCCAGCTCTGATCCAGGCACGCCCGACTTCCACACAGGTTCTCTAGACAGGGCACGGAACCCACAAAGCCTTCATTTCCCATCTTCAGAATAAGAGTTTCCAACACAGAGCAACCCTGAGAATGGACGAAATACCGTACAGGAGGCAGGGTGCCGCACGAGGTTCACACTGGGTATGGAATGACCACCGTTCATAGCCACTGCTATGAAAGTCATCTGCCAAGATGCTGGTGTTACCGTCATGAGCCTCAACTCAGACACAGCGGCTCCCCTAAGGAAAAGCCAGGTACCCACCTCCGCCCCGACTGCATCTGTGGAACCATGCAGATTTTACAAACCAGTAACAAAGACATTCAAAGCTCCAGGTCTCTTGGCTGCCCCCTCCCAGTTCAAGCTTAAGGCTCTGTGGGGCAGAGCGCCAGGAGTTAACAGAGCCAAGCACACCTTCTGAAATCAGCACTGGCAGGAGGTATGTGGGGGATGCTCTTCGTGAGCCCCCGGACCTCTGACTGCCCCTCCTCCTGTTCTCCATCCGTGAAGATGAGCTCACCCAGCGCTGAGGAGCGACTGTGCAGTTCGACGAGGGACGGCAGGCAGGAGGTGCCTCCATAGACGCTCTGCTGCTGAGCATGGAGATGAAACCTTTCTCTACCTCCTTCCCCCCCCACTTTGCATTGAGCTCTCTAGTACTTGGGCCACGAGCTGGCTTATGTCCCTCCCATCCACACAACCCAGGGGTCAGGGAGAGCAGCAAGCCTGGTGTATGGCTGGAGCTGGGCTCGTCTTGTGTACATAAGGCCGCTGGCCTCTCCAGCTCTGTCAACGGCTCCCCTGCACCTTGTCTGCTGCATACCGCCCTATGAGGGCAGAAATATTCTTGTCTCCACAGCCCAATACAACACCCCCTGTACCTACCAGCGCTGGGCGCCTTCTACAAGTGGGCGCAGCCTGTAGCAACCCAAAGTGAAACAAGCGTCCTTTCAACACCACCTTTGTTTTTTTTTTTTTTTTTTTTTTTTTTTAAATTTCTTTCAAGACAGGGTTTTTCTGTGTAGCCCTGGCTGTCCTGGAACCCACTCTGTAGACCAGGCTGGCCTCGAACTCACAAATCCGCCTGCCTCTGCCTCCCAAATGCTGGGATTAAAGGCGTGCGCCACCACCGCCCGGCCCCTTTCTTCCCTTTGTTGAGCCAGGGCTTGGTTATATAACCAGGCTGCCCTCAAACACTCGGTCCTCCCGTGTGCTGGGATGACAGACGCACATCTCCACCGCAGATGACCTCGGTCTACATGCATCCCACACGTGCAAGATGGTATCGCATGCTCGCAGGGCTGGAGCATGCAACACCAAAGGGAGCCTTTTCTATTACGCATAGCCAGCCTAAAGACCAGAAGCTCAGCAACCACGGCCCACACTCATTTCTGATGCCCCTTCAAAGCCACCCTGAGCTGACCCTGACATGCCCAGTGAGGGGAAGGACCTCATTCCCAGCCCTCCGCCTTTCGGCTGCCTGCCGACCCGTGGCCTCCCGACCCACCGCTTCCTTGTTTCATGTCTTCTAGCTGCGGTCTACAGGCCCCATCCGCCTCTCGTGAACTCCTGCTCATTCAGTGAGTCTCCAGCGCGTGTACGAGAAACTAGACAGCTGCCGGGACTTCAGCCACGCCCATATGATTACCAGCTTTTTGGGGTTGTTTTTAAAGACCGATTTATTTCATGAGTATGGTGTTCTGCCCGCATACACACATGTGCACCACATATGTGTGCCTGGTCCCTGTGTAGGCCAGAAGAGGGTATCTGATCCTTTGGAACTAGGTCCTTTGTGAGCTGCATCGGGCACTAGGAACTGAACTGAGGTCCTCTTCAAGGGAAGCAGTACTCTTTATTTTGTTTTGTTTTTGAGACAGGGTTTCTCTGTGTAGCCCTGGCTGTCCTGGAACTCACTCTGTAGACCAGGCTGGCCTCGAACTCAAAAATCTGCCTGCCTCTGCCTCCCAAGTGCTGGGATTACAGGCGTGCGCCACCACTGCCCAGTGGAAGCAGTATTCTTAACTGCCAAGCCATTTCTCTGGCCCCATGTTTGTCTGAGTCATGTGTTTTGAGATGGGGGGATCTCAGGTATCCTGGGCTGGTCCCAAACTCATTTTGTATCTGAGAAACTGAATTTCTGATCCTCCTGCCTCCACCTCTAAATTCCAGGACTACAGGTGTTCACCAGCATACTAGGTTTACATGCTGCTGGGATCAAGTGTAGGGCTTTGTGTATGCTAGAAAAACACCTTACCAACAGAGCTGTGAGTCCCCAACTCCAGGTTTTTGTTTGTTTGTTTGTTTTGTTTTTAAAGACTATCCAGGCTGGCTTCAAACGTGATACACAGCCAAGGATGACCTTGAATTTCTGATCCTCTTGTCTCCATTCTCTAAGCTTTCCAGGGCCTTGGGCTCACTGAACCACATGCCCAGCCCCCAGAATTAGTTTTTGAAACAATCCTTTTCAGCTACTCTCCTGCTTCACGTGTTCTGCAGGCATCTTCTGTCATCTGCTTGACTCTCCGAGTCCCGAGTGATAGACAGTTCTACCCCTTCCCAGTCTGTCCATGCCCGCGTGTGATGGCTACACCGAGGCACTTGCTCACCAGCACACGGGTGACTTTGCTCTCCTCTGCTAATCCCCCCCACCAGCTTGTTCCCACTCCCGCCCACTCCAAAGACCTGCTTGCTCCTCCCTATTAGACCTGCATGCCCAGCTGCTCCTGATGTGACACACAGCACCTGCAGCCAGATGTCATGTCCTCCACCGTATCAAGTGCCACCTGCAGGCTTATTTAGTCCCCAGGAGACCTTATTGTCCCTACTTCACAGAGGAAGCTAGGGACCTCGCGGCTTCCCCGGTGGCTGCATCTGATCCTGCCTGAGCACATTTTAAGCTTATTGATTTAGCACGCTGTGAGTGTCTTGCCTGTGTGTCTGCATGTGCATTCTGTGTGTGTCTGGGGTCCGGGCAGGCCAGAAGACTCGAGATATCCTAGAACTGGAGCCGCAGAAGGTCCGGAGCTGTTGTGTGGGTGCTGGGACCCAAACTGGGGTTCTCTAGAAGGGCATCTTCACCACATCCGAGGGACCTATTGCTGAATTACCCAGTGGCTACTTATCATCGGATGTACATGGCGGCTCTGCAGAGCAGGATGCCAGCTGCCCTGTGCCACATATGAAAAGCAGCTTGGGCAGGGGGCGCTTCCCAGGATAATTAAGGCAAATGGCAAAATAGAGGGCGGAGCCCCACAGCAGAAGAGAGAAGCAGGATTTTCACATCAGCTCCCTTCACTTAATTGAACAGAGACATGAACCCTGGCTGGAGTTGTGTAACTCTGGTGCCAAGCTGGTTTCAAACGGCCTCTCCTTGCTCTCTCTCTCTCTCCTGGTGTGGAGCTCTGGTTAGGAAACATCCGGGCTTGGCCTGCACTGGACGGTAACACTAGTGTGGCCATCCTGAGGGCCGAGCACTCAAGGCCGGAACGCCAACCCTCTCTCCTGGGTGGAAGCCTTCCAGTGTCCGGCTTACTGGCCAAGCTTTTCTGCCCATCTGTGTCCCTGCAGGAGAGGGGGAGCTGGGGGGGGGCTCCTTGCTGGGGTGGGGGCGGGAGGGTGAGAACTCCAGGAAAGCTCTCCAAGCAAAGCCGAACCACATCTGTAGAGAGACCAGGGGCTCAGCTTCTATCCAGACCAATGTCTTGGCAGTGCGTGGAAGGGTAGGCTGCCCACGAGCCGAACTGTCCCAGATAAGAGACCGTAGCTGAGGTGACACAGAAGAGCAAAGGGGGGAGTCAGCAGAAACAGAGGGTGTGGCGGTAAACGCTAAGTAATCCCAGCACCAGGGAGGCAGAGGCAGGAGGATCACAAGTTCAAGGTCATACTGATCTACATAGTGAGGTCCATTTCAAAAACACGAAAGCAAAGAAACGTGCCACAGCCTTTGGTCACGGGTGGGTGCCTGCTGCCACACTCTCCTCAGACAAGGGGAGAGTGAGTTAGGTGCCAACCTTGTTCACACTGCTTTATGCACATGACCCACTTCTAAAATGCATGTCCTTCTGCTCAGGAAATAGGTAAGGCAAGGCCAAGCCAGGCTGCAGAAATCACCCACGCCGGCCCATGTTTTCTACCTGCCAACGCTGCCCGCTGCCCGTGCGGCGGCAGACACACCCGCCCACAGTCAAACCCTGATGGTGCGCACGAGGCCAGCAGAGGGACAGTGAAAACCGCCAGCCATTCCCTGGCCATCTCTACAGAAAGGTACCTTGTCTCTTGAATAGACCCTGGAGCCATTGCTTGAGAACCCCAAGGTAGACGCTGCACCTCCCACACATCTGGTCAGTGGAAGACTTATACCATGGGGGAAATCCCCCTGCTCCAGCAGACCAATATCTGCTGTGTGGAGGTTCTTGGCTGCCACGGCGATCACCTTGTTGGCTTGAGACCACTGGCCAAGCACGGTGAGACCTCCATCAAGTTCTGGGCTGCCAGAGTCCTCACCGGCCACTGACCCAAGTCCCGGGTGTGTGAGGAGCCAGGCCAAACCTCCGCAGAGCCACCACGGCTCTTTTGTTAGCACACGGCAGTTGGCACACAGGACTGGGTGGAGCTTACCTGTCGTCTCTCTCTCTCATTTCCCACCCTGACTTTCACTCCTAGGGCCACCTGTTCTGAGGTCTCCATGGTCATGCTGTGCCTTAATCGAATGCTCCCTCTTCCACACCACCGTCATCGGCAGAGCTTGCAAGCCTGGCTCAGCCGCCACGGTCTCATAAAAAGTGCAGAGCTGCCTCACCTTTAAAAGGCCCCTTCGTTTGCATCTTTCTCATACCAAGTCTGACTCACAACCGTGAACACGTTACTCATGCATGATTCCATTCCCGTGACCACACGGTCACTTTCTGTTGAGGGCCCCGGCCAGCAGGAACCCGGCAGCAGCATGTGCTGTTATCCCATGGTCTGGTAAGAGACATCCAGAGCTGACCCCTCCTGGGGCAGCATGGCACTGCAGGCTCACTGGTGGGTGAAGGCTCCTGCCTCTCTGCTCTGCTCTGCACGGTCATGTCGGTGTGGAGCTGGTTCATCACTGCTGGGAGGGCCACAGGATGCACACCCATCCGGGTTTGCAAAGGTCTGTGAGATATTCTCCCAGGCCCAGGATGTCAGCTCTGAAACCGGTACAATCAGGGCAAACCAGGGTGCTCACAGTGAGGTGATTAGCCTGGTGTAAAGGTGTGTCTCAGGCATCCAGGTCTCATCATCTGTCACCGGAGGTTGGTCACTGTGGCAAGGGCATTGGCTCTCGCTCACAATGTCCTCTGGCTGGGATTGCTGGGGCGACCAGGTGCCAGTGGTTCTGGGCCAGCCCAGTGGCTCACAGTGCCTGAGCCTGGGGCAACAGATAAGGTACCTGGGACTCGAGGGCCTTTGATGGAGCTTGTAGTGTCCAGCCTGACCCCTAGGTGGCTTTTCCTACCTCCATTTCCAGCTTCCCAAACTCTCTGGGCAGAAGGCTATGTGGGCTGGCCAGGGACGCTGAGAAAGGAACAGACTCTAGACGGTAAAAAGCCAAGGCAGTTCAGCCATTAGAAACAATGAATTAATGAAATTCTTAGAGAAAAGGATGGAGCTGGAGAGCATCATACTAAGTGAGGTAACCCAGTCTCAAAAGAATACCCATGGTATGCACTCACTGATACGTGGATATTAGTCTGGAATCTTGGGACACCAAAGACACAATCCACATACCAAATGATGTCCGACAAGAAGAAAGGAGTGGACACTGGTGCTGGAAAGGATCAAAGCATCAGTGTAGGGGAATACCAGAACAGGGAAGTGGGAAGGGGTGGATGGGGGAACAGGGGGAGGGAAAAGGGCATGTGGGACCTTTGGGGGGGGGCGGGGAACCAGAAAAAGGGAAATGAAATATAAATATAGAATATATCCAATAAAAATAAAAAATAAAAAAAAAGAAGTCAAGGCAGGATGGACAGAGAGCACGTCAGGTGGAGTCCCATGACATCATCAGAGCAGTCTACTTGCCCGACCTGCCCATGCACAGCAGAGATCGGCAGGGCTAAGCAAGCTGACCCACAGGGTAGACTGTTAAAGATGACTGAGCGTTCCCTGCGAAGGGGAGAGGAGGGCATGCGGCTTCTCCGGCGCTCCGATTTGGGGCTGAGGGCTGGAAGGGTGGGAGGCTGGCTGGCTGGCTCAGGGTGAAGCACAGAGATGTCGGGTCTGACACATCCTGACTAAACCCAGCCCCGGCCCGTGCGGCTGGCGTCCTTCAGAAGCTGTCCTCCCGCCTACTAAGCATCTGTCACTTGCTAGGCACTCCGCTGGGCATTCCTGCGTGTGCCCTGCCTCAGTCTCACAGGACTAACTTGCTCAAGGCTCCTCAGGCCAAGGGGCAGGATGAGGTCGGCTCGGCTTCTACGATGCCCGCCACCCCTCCCTTCCTTCTCCTAACATGGAGTCTGTGGTTACCGAACAGTACCCGATGGAACTGTCTCCCATGGAGTGTCAGCCCTTCCCCTTTCCCCACCCCCGCTGGTCACTGCTCCAACACACTGTCACTAGAAATGCCGCACCAGCCCTGGGCTGCTTGCTGGCTCTTCCGGTCTTCTTTGAGCCGGGCCGTGGTGAAGCCCTGGCTTCAGGGCTGGTTTTATATAAATATGTTTTCAGCCGCTCAGCATAGCTCTGCCCTTGGCAAAACTCGAAGTGGAAACCTCTGACGGTGCCAACCAGCCCAGTGTACTCGATCACACGCTCGCCCGGCCTTGGACCTGGGAACTCAGCCTCCCATTTCCACAGGCCCCGTAACTCTCCCCGACAACACTCTTGCTTGCTGAATCACGGTACCCCTGGCTGCAGGGCCTTGACTTTGAATAAAGAGACAGATGCCCTGTAATTACCAGGCTTCCTCCTGACAGCAGGGGAATTGGCGAGTCACTGCCTTGCTTCGAACGGACTTATTTTAAAGACACTTAAAGGTGACAAGAGAAACAGAAGGGTTGCTTCCACCTTCCTAAATTAGAGCCCAGAGGCTCAGAATCACAGCCCTGAGATTCTAGGGACTTGGTGACAGCACGAGAAAAGGCGGAAGGATGTCCCGCCTGTCCAGTGCCAGGCTGAACCACCTTCCTCATAAGCCTTGTTTGATGAACTGAAGGACACTTCATGGGAATGTTTAATTTCAGAATTCCCATCATGGCTAAACACAAACCCGTTCAATCACGTCGCATCGCCGGGCCCACCACGGGTTATTCCTTTACATGACTGCCACGGACCTTCTGAGTTAGTAAGGCGCTCCTACATATTTAGAACACAGAATTGAAATACGACAACTATAGTCCAAATTCCAAATGAGACCGTTTGCCCAGCATTGGACTATATCCCCAACTCAGGAAGGATTTCATGAAGAAAGACTGAGCCGGGGACCACGCCCACCTCGCTCCCGAGCCTTTCTTCCTGAAACTGACACCAACATCAAGCTGAAGAGGCTCAGAAGGGGGCTCAGCAGTGGAGAACACTGGCTCCTCGTCTGTGGTGACGAGGGCAGTGGGTACCCAGCGCAGAGCTGGCAAAGAATGGGAGATGGAAAGTTCAAAATGGCCTTGCCAAAGCTTCGTGCTTATCACATCCCTGCCGCGCGCGTGTGTGTGTGTGTGTGTGTGTGTGTGTGTGTGTGGTGTGTATAGTGTGTGTGTGTGTGTGTGTGTGTGTGTGTGTGTGGTGTGTATAGTGTGTGTGTGTGTGTGTGTGTGTGTGTGTGTGTGGTATGTGTGGTGTGTGTATGTGGTGTATGGTGTGTGTGTGTGTGCATGGGCACACATGTGTGCATGTGTGCATAGTGTGTATGTGTGTGTGCATGTGTATGGGCATGTGTGCATGTATGTATGTTCCAACACCTACTTGCAATTTCTGTTAACTCCTGTCCCAGGGGATACAATGCCCTCTTCTGACCTCTGTGGGCACCAGGCATGCACATGTTAAACAAACAACCAGGAAAAAATACTCATATACTTAACTAAAAAAATTTATAAAAAAAAATCAAGATAAAAATGAGCCTGGTGTTATAGGCCTGTAAACCCAGCTACTTCAGGAAGCAGAGGCAGGAGGATTAGAAGTTTAAAGCCATCTGGGCTACACAGAGTACTCAAGTTCAGCAACTTTGAGAATCTGTCCCCCCAAAAAAGTAGAGCTTTGGGGGTGTAGCTCAGTGTTGGAGCACTTGCCCCGCACACTCGAGGTCCTGAGCTGGATCCCAGCGTCCCAAAACCATCATGGGGGAGGGGGAGCTTGCTCCCTCGGGGCCTGCCGCAGGGACACAGCCATCTTCACTTTCAGACTTTGGAAGGCAAGAGCTAGAAGCACTTTTCATTTTTTAATAACCCTGCAGACCGGCGGACTGGCAGTTGTAATGGAGAAGGCCGTTTATATGAAATTTTAAATCTTCTAAAAGGTGAGCAGAGACCCAGATGGGAGCCCCGCTGTAAGCTCTTGGCTGCACGGCCTCGCTTACGACCTCATTTCCAGGCCGGCGTTCCTGAGCCGGCGGTAAATGAGGTTTAACTAAGCACACCTTTCTCTCTTGACCCTGATTCAATTCCTTGTGAAGGTGTCATCCATGTGGTTCAGGATGAAAATTAAAGGACAAAATGGGGCTTGTCTTGTGGCCCAGAGGGAAGGGACGGTTTCTTTACCAGCAGTGAGCAAGCCAGAGGCCCTGAGGCCAGGTGGACGGGTCCGGCTGTTAGGAAGCCAGAGGCCCCTTGTTTCTGCCAGGCTCTTGGCCAGGGTTAGCCTGATAGCCTGATTTTCTGCCTATCAGAACCTGTGAGGAACCTGAGGCACACAGTAGGGATAATTGGGGCTCAGTGGGTCCATAGCCCCAGGGAAGGAAGGAAAAACTCCCAGGGACATGCCTCAGAGGCTGCTAATGAGAGAATCCGCCCAACAGTCTGGACCTCCTTTACAAAGCCCTGGCAAGCTCCAGGATCACTCAGGCCCCCAAGCATCCCTAACACTGCAAGGGGTCCCCCAAAGAGAGCTTTTAGGGTGTCAGCTTGACAAACTCTAAAATCACCCGGGAGACAGGCATTATCTTATTGCATTGAGGCAAAGAGACCCAGTCACTGTGAGCAGGGCCTTTCTTTAACTGGGTCCTAAGCTATGTAGGTGGAGTGGGGGTTAACAGTAGGATGTGTGCAGTCACTGAACCCTGCTTCTTACCTCTGAACGCAGTGTGACCGTCTGTCCCCAAGTTTCTACCACGTGACTTCCCTCCAGTGATGGATTGTAACCGGGAACGGTGAGCTAAGATCTCTACCACTGGGTGACTTTCCAAGCCCACTGTTCTGCCAGCCAGGGCCTATTGCCCAGAACCAAACCCCGGTATCTCTGCCCAATCATGATAGATGGCCGCTAAGATATAAATACATCCAAATCTGTCAATCACAGATGAGAACGAACAGCACAGAGCTTGGCTGGAACCCTTGAGGCAGACGCACCATGGCGTGGTCTATGAGGAGAATTTCAATGTGTCTGCGTGTAGGAGTCTGGCATACAGTGGACCAGCCAGCCATGGCAGGGTAGAGGGAGCCCAGCACTGCTCTCCTAGTCAGACACACCCCCCAGGTGCCTCTGATTTTAGTACCCACACTGGCCCAGGAACAGACAGCAGAGTCAGCAGGCTCTGAGGCCTCCTGAGGAGCCTGCCACATGTCACTGCTCTGGGAGAGAAGGTGGCAGAGGGGCTCTACGGCCTCTGACTTTGTTGAATCAAGCCTGAGAATGGGAAGGAAGAAGCCGGGACGCCCCCACCTGCACCCTCACCCCCCATGCAGACACTTGTGCACTGGCTGGTTTTGTGTGTCAACTTGACACAGGCTGGAGTTAACACAGAGAAAGGAGTTTTAGTTGGGGAGGTACCTCCATGAGATCCAGCTGTGGGGCATTTTCTCAATTAGTGATCAAGGGGGGAGGGCTCATGTGGGTGGTGCCATCCCGGGGCTGGTGGTCCTGGGTTCTATAAGAAAGCAAGCTGAACAAGCCAGGGGAAACAAGCCAGTAAGGAACATCCCTCCATGGCCTCTGCATCAGCTCCTGCTTCCTGACCTGCCTGAGTTCCAGTCCTGACTTCCTTTGGTGATGAACAGCTGTGTGGAAGTGTAAGCTGAATAAACCCTGTACTCCCCAACTTGCTTCTTGGTCATGATGTTCGTGCAGGAATAGAAACCCTGACTGAGACAACGTGTCAGTCAGCTCTATTCATCTGAGCCAGTTCCCTGGAAAGGCCAAGAGGAAGCTTAGGAAGCCGAGGGGTGCCCCCAGTCGGGCAAATTCCTTCCCATGAGGAGGCATGTGATGGGCCCCTACCTTTGGTGGCCCTGTGAAGTGAATGGAATTTTCCTCATATTAAATATATATGCTGGGGACTGGAGCTCTAGCACTCAGTTGTCAAGGGCACTGTGTAGCACGTACCAAACCCTTGGATCAATCCTAGTACTATGTGAACTGGGCACAACAGTCATCCTGGCACTGGGGAGCAAAAGGAAGCAGATCAGAAGTTCAAGGTCATCCTCTGCTGGACCAGGCCACCCTGTGTTACTCGAGACCTGCCTCAATGAACAAGATGGAGGTCAACCAAGGAAAAGTCTCAGGATCAACCCGGGACCTCCACACATAACAATCACACATGTGCAGTCCATGCACACATGATCATACAGTTGTGAGATACATACACACATGCAAAAAAATAAGCAAAGAAATGCACACAGTGTACTCATGCATACCTTCTCCATGACAGATGAAATGTGCCCAGACTCTAAGGTGGAGGGTGGGGAGTGAGGGGTGGGGTGGGGGTGGTACCTCCACCTCCAATCTTCAGGATGTCTGGAGGGGGAGGGAGGTTGTTTATCTTGCAGGCTTAGGGCAAAAGATGGAGTTTTAGAAGGACCTGTGGAATGTACAAGTTCTGCAAAAGAATTTACTAAAAACAGGGACTGAGAAGCCATTTGTTTAAGGTACGTCGAGGTATAACATACAAAGTTCAGCCTTAAGACACACTACAGCTTGGATCAGGAGTGTCTCTCGGAAGGCTGGTGTGGAGGGTCATTGCCTCTCCAGTGTGGGGTCTAGTAGAAGTTATGTTACTGTTGTGTGTTTAGTGTGCCCCAGAATGGGATGCTGGGATTCCTGCCCCTGGCCTTGGGCCTCTCTGGCTGCTCTAGTGAGTAGCTTTGTTCATCCATAAATTCTTCCCATGATGCTCTTCCTCACCACAGGCCCAAAGCAACGGAGTCCGCCAACCATGACTGGAGACCGTGAACCAAAGCAAACCTTCCCTCTTCATTGCTTTGGGCACTTTGTCACAGTCGGTAATTCAAGCCAAGTTGAGAGTAACTTGACTTTAGCATTCATGTGTGACTGGGGTATGGAAAATGCAGCCCGTTTGCAAGGACTTAGTACATCACCTGCCCCACAGTGAGAGAACCTACAACAGCAAGGAGTGCCCTTACCCTGTCCTCTAAGAAAAGAGGAGAAGCTCTGGGCTTTGGAGAAGCTCCCTCGGTAAAGTGTTTGCTGTACAGATTATTAGGGCCAGAGTATAGACTTACAAGAGGCCAGCGTTCATGGTTATAGTCCTAGAGACAGAGAGGTGTAGACAGGCAGACCCTCGGGGCTCAGTGACCGGACAGCCTAACCCAGGCCAGTGCAACGAACTTTCAAACTGTCTCAAAAGACAAGATGGATGGCTCCTGAGAAATAACACCCAAGGTTGTCCTCTGGTCTCCACACATACATCCCCCACACATGTACACACACACAAATAAGCATGAATATAAATAATGAATGAACGAATGGATGAAGAAATAGAGAAACTGAAGTCCAGAGAAAAAGTGGCTTTTCCAAATCACACCGCAGGGAGGTGCACGGTTAGAAGACAGATCTGCCTGGGTCAGCATCTGACAGTCAGCTGGGATAGCCCCAGTGCAGCAGGCAGCAGCTAATGACCACTCTAGGATAGAAGAAGCATAATCAATGCTCCCAGAATGTAGCAAGGCACGCTAGAGGCCACTTGACCACAGGATAGCATTAGGCAAAGAGCAGGGAAGAACAAGGAGACACCCTTCCCTGCATCCACCACATCCAAGTGATCTCTATGCATTACTGCTGCTAACTCCGTTCACACTCCCTCCGCCTGTTAGAGCAAGAAAGTTGGGACATGGCACTGCCTGCCACACACCTGCACTCATATACTGATCCACTGTCACTGCACATATCTACTGATCCATTGTCACCTGCGTGTATATACTGATCCACTGTCACCTGCATGCATACACTGATCCACTGTCACTGCACATATCTACTGATCCATTGTCACCTGCGTGTATATACTGATCCACTGTCACCTGTATGTATATACTGATCCACTGTCACCTGCATGTATATACCAATCCACTGTCACCTGCATGCATATACTGATCCACTGTCACCTGCATGTATATACCGATCCACAGTCACCTGCATGCATATACCGATCCACTGTCACCTGCATGCATACACTGATCCACCGTCACCTGCATGCATACACTGATCCACGGTCACTGACCTCAGCTTTCTCACAGACCCTGACATCATCCAGCAAAAGCTCCAGCTCTCAACGGTCCCTTGGCTCATCTAGAGCACATCCTTTCTGACCACAGCAAATGAAATCAGCACAGGCATGCTTGAGACACTGTGCTCCCAGCAGTCCCTCAGCAGGCTTCAGAGAGAACGAGGGCAGGGTCTGGAGAGTTGGCTCGGTGGTTAGAGCACTTCTTGCCCTTCCGGGGAATCTGGGTTCAATTCCCAACACTCATGTGGCAGCTCACAACTCCAGGGTGGGGAACCGACGCCTTCCTCTGACCTCTGTGCATATCAAGCACATAATAAACACATACGTGGTACACGTACATATGTGCAGGCAAGTCACACACACAGGATATAAGCTCATATGTGATGCACATACATACATGCAGGCAACAGTCACATACATAAGATGTATATTTGAGAGACAGAGAGAGGAAAAGAGAGGAGAGAAGAGGGGAGAGGGAGAGGGGGGAAGGAGGGGAGGGGAGAGATAGGAGAGAGGAAGGGAGGGTGGAGAGAGGGAGAGAGGGAAAGGGAGAGGGAAAAATAGAAGAGAGGGAGGGAAGGAGAGAGGGAGGGGGAAGGAAAGAAGGGAGGGAAGAGGGAGGGAGGGAGGGAGGGAGGGAGGGAGGGAGGGAGGGAGGGAGGGAGGGAGGGAGAACGTGAGCACAGACCCTAGCCCATGGCCGGACCTCTAACCCGGAGCACAGGTGTGATATCAAGGTCACCAGGGTGTTGCTCCTGGACTCCTCCCACCCCTCCCAGCCTGGCTTGCACCCATAGCTCAGAATCACGGAGTTAGGCTGAGGAAGTAGCACTGCCTAAACCAGGCATGGTGGTGCACACATGCAATCCTAACACTTAGGAGGTGGAGGCAGCAGGATCAAAAGTCCAAGGTTATCCTTGGCCATATACCAAGTTCGAGGACGGCCTGGGTTACACGGGATTGTGTCTAAATAAATAAATTAACCCATCCATCCCACAGCTGGAAGGCACGCACCTGCCTGCAGCACCCTGAAGGACCGACCCTCCGGGGTATGGGCCCCTGCCAGCGAGGCCATCTTGTTTTGTCCTGGGTAGCCACTGCGCCTAGGCTGAGGTTATCAGGAAGGCATAGGACACAGCCAAAGACCGTGTGCCTGAGTGTCATGCAGGTGGGTGGGGTGCCACAGTCAGCTCCTGGAAACCGCAGCAGCTCGAGGGGCAGGGGCAGGGGCAGGGCAGGCCCTGACTCACTCTTAGGCAGTCACCGAGGCACTCGGGAAGGAGTCTGGAATCGCTCATGGAAGGACAATCTAGCAATTTTCCCATTCCCCCCTCGTTTTGTCCAGAGAAAACACGAATTTGCTTCATCCTTACCCACAAGGATACAATGGAATCTGAGTAGGCAGGGACTGTCCCAGGATGCATTGTACCTTAACCAATGCTGGACACTTTTTTGACACCTGCTTTTGATACAGTTTCTAGGACCCCCGGGGGCATGCAGAACAGGACCTGGTCACGCATGCATTCCACAGCTGTGGTATTTAGGGTACGCTCAGGAGAATGCAGTTTTCGGGGTGCCATTTCCCAACAGCAATAAACGGAAGAGGCTTCCCACCCAGATGCTCATGGCTGTGTTCCTCCCCTCAGTGCCCTGGCAGTGAGTGCCAGCTGAGAGAGCCCAGTCGCCCTCCTTCCGTACAAGAAGCCAGATACGAATGCCGCCGAGCACACAGTCACTCATGGACAGATGAGGTTGGGAAGGGACAGGAGATGGAGATGAACTTCCATAGGGGAAGGCTGGCTCCAGGCTTTCTGGGTTGCAAAGCTTCCCTACCAGATGTGCACACGGAAACCTAACTTCTTTAGATTTCTGCTCCCCCACCGTCAGGCCTCGGGGATATAAGACACGGATCCAGCTGGCCGCGGGACCTACCCAGCCTTGCATCTGCTCAGAGGGCTTCATCCCAAACTCCATGGAAACATGTCCTTGCCAGTCAACCGTTGATATTTCCCTCTTCCCACACCTTGGCCCCATGGCCCGTCTCCTCCTGGCTCACACATCCAGGGGAAGCTTACATACTCCCTTGTGCTGTGGCTCTTATCAGCCCCGTCCCTCCCTGCCCTGGGCTCCTGCTGAGGCTTGGAAGTTGATGCAGGGGCATGCTGAACAAAGCCTGAGGGTCAAGGATATGAGACAGGGCGACAGGGAACAGGACTGGCTGTCACTCCATCCTCCACCCAGACAACCCCCGGCGCAGCTGGAGATGGGCAGCTGGGTGGAGAAACGGGCAGATTTTCTACACACCTGAGAACCATGCAAAGCCAAGCCCCACAGCAGCATCCGCTGACCAGGACGACCAGCACAGCAGTGAACTGGAAATATCCAGAACCCAGCTTCCACGCTGCCCTCCCCAACTAACCCCAACTCCTGAGTCCCGTTTCTGAATCTGAAGTGACATTTTTTATGAAGAGAGACACATCTTTAATTGCCACGCTAATCCAAACACCAGGGATGTAAGAATATTTCTCAAGTTGGTTCCTAAGAACAAAGACATAAATGCGATACTTTAATTACCCAGAGATGTCACTGTCATTAGGGTCGATTGCTTTAAGAATGGCTCTAGGGTATTTTCTCGACCTCCTCACAGAGCCCAAAAACGATACACAGATTTGGCGGGAGCTGTGACCTCAGCCTGTGCTTTCTTCCTTAGCCACGCTAGAAACATATAGATTATTGATGGCTTCTGAGCAGGGTGGCAGTTTCCTCAAGTAACCCAACCTCTGCCTTCAGGGGAGGTCCCACACCCAAGACAACTGCAGACCACTCTGGGTGCCGCCTGCCAGCCCCCCTCCCCCACAGGCTTGTTATATCTGCTCAGGAGCTGTGCCCCAGAGGAGCAGCAGGCCGGCAGCACCAGATCACCCACAAGTCTGTGCTGGCACCTCTTGTTCCTGGCACTGTGGTCCCAGCAGGTCATGGCCAGGGCCTGTCCCCTGAGGTCAGCCAACCACCTGCAAACCTCACGTGATCTCTCTCACCTCCTCTCACTGAACAATAGTTACCGTAAGAAGCCCCCGAAATGAGGTAGCTAGCACATAAGAAATCTTCCTCCTGGGGGCTGGAAGTACAAGGTCAAAGCCAGGTAGAGACCATCTTCCCCTGTGGTCGCAGGCTCCCTCCCACCCCTTCGAGTGAGTTTTTCTTTCAAGGACATAAATCAGATTGGACTAGGGCCCACCTTAGCAACCCCACTTAACCTTTACCACTTCTCTCGGGACCTTCTCTCCAAATAAAGTCCCATTCCGAGGCAGTGGGAATTGAGATTTCAATGCGTGAAGTTTGAGGGGTGGGGAATACAGTTCAGTTCTAAGTGAATAAGAGGTAAGACTATCAGCAGACCAAATGCTGAGGACAGAATTATAAAGAGCTCTTGGGCAGAGCCATCTCCATCCCCACCCTTACCCCCCCCCGCCCCCCACCCCCACCCCAGCCCCGGCGGAACCTACCCAAGGCCTCTCTGCTCCAGCACTGGCCCCACCTCTGGTTTCCAGAAACTGAGGCCGCTGCACATCTGTACATCAGCTTCCATGGCATTCCCTCCCTATGGCCTGCACTGTCACGGCCAGCAGGATTCTAGATCCGGTTTCAGGCCTGCAAATAGCTATGCAGAAGAAACTGAAGGCAAAGGTGGTCAGGATGCGAGGAGCACTCCCACGCTCTGATGTGCAGCTCAGACAAGGGGGAGAAGGCTGACCCGGGAACCCTGGGGGAGTCAACAGAAAAATCAAATGGTTCTTTCTGAAGTCAAGTCCTGTTACTTAGCAACCTGACAGGTTACTAGGGTGGCCTGTGTAATGAACAAGAACCTGCCGGGAAGAGGGACCAGATTTAGCACATCGGAGTGCGGAGCGCCCAGTTCAATTTAAATATCTGAAAAACAGGGTATGTTTTCCTATGTAAGTATGCCCCCGAGGAGTATCTGGGACTCTGTTCTAAGAGGTTGTTTATGTGAGCTCCAGATGCACTGGAGTGAGTCACCTCGTACTCCTCAGACTCTAAATGGATTCTCAACCAGACCCAGCTCCACCCAGTGTTCTTATGAAGCCCGTGATGGTTAATTCTATTAGACTGACAAGCTCTAAATCACCTGAAAGACAACCCCCTGGTCGTTAAAAAAAGCATTTTACACCTATTCGTTCTGGGACTGAACTCAGGTTGCGGGGTTTGGTGACAGGCAACCTTACCCTCTGGGCATGGCTGTCAGGGGGTTTCTGCATTGGCTTAATGGATATTATAAATGTGGGCAGCAGAATTCTGTGGGCTGGGCTCCTGGACCAAATTAAGAGAAAGCCAGCTGACCACCACAGTGTGCATCTCTCTCTGCCTCCGGACTGCGGATGCCATGCGACCAGAGCTTTATGCTGCAAGCATTTCCTGCCATGGTGGACCGTGTCTTCAAACTGTGCGCTACAGCAAGCCCTCTTTCCTTAAGCTGCTGTTCATTGGTGTTTGTCACTACAATATGAAAAGTTCCCGACACGGGGCCGCGCCTACTCACCCCATAAAGGAACACAGAACACCCCACTCCATCCACATCCATACACTCAACCATCGTGGGCCGTACACACCACACTTTTGGTCTGGTCCTCAGACAGCCATAATCAACGCTGCCAAAAGCAACACAGGGCGAGGTGACCGACAGTCTCCAGAAGATGCTGACGAGGACATCCTCACCCTCTGCTAAGTCCAAACCGTGCTGAGATGGTGTCATTCTTTTATCTCCGATCCTCCGTTACTCAGTTCTCAGGGTCAGTTTCTCCACCCATCAAAGCACTGGAGTTCAAAACACGCCCAGAAACAGACACCCCTACCCTCACCATTTTTCTCCACACAACCTGAAGAATCACCTCCACTGGGGACATTTCTTCAAAACCCATGCTCGGCCCCATATCCTTTGCTACAGGACACCAGAGACTCCACATCTTATAGCATAAGCCATGTCCCGCAAGATGGCTTCAGACCTCCCCTTCCTCAGCCTCCCGACCTCCCTCTTCTATGAGCCCTCGTCCACGGCTTGCTCTTCACCCGTCCTGGCTCCTCACGGCCACTGGGTTGGTACTGCGGGCCTCATGAAGGGCTTCGCCTGCCTGTGTGGGGGCAGCGTCCACTTCCTGCATGGGCGCCTGGCCGACTCCCTTAGCTCCTCTGAGCGTGGTCTTCTCAGGGAGGCCTGCCTGACAACAGTGAGCTTTCTCTGCTGTCCCTTCCGAGACCCTGGATGCTACCCACCTGCTCCTCTTGTTACACTTTGTCCCTAGAGTGCCATCAGCCGATCACGCTTCCTGCTGGCCGAGATCCCGCTGTGGAGCAGATGCCTCGCCCACGCCAGGCCTTGGTTCCAATCACAAGTGTGTCTCAGGAGTCAGGATCAGTACGTGAGATAGAATGTGCTCACAACCTCACGGGCTTGCACGCACACCACACGGGTGCGGAGGGATGGAAGACAGAGCCGGCTGGTTCCTGGGCACCCAAGTGCCCAGGCTCAGCGATGCTGTCCTGTAATGCCTGCCACAGCTCCCTGGAAAGCATAGCTACGGCATCCTCTGCCTTACCGCTGAGAAGCCATCATCGATTCAAAACACCTGTCAGGTGTAACGAATCAGGCTGTGGCTATAATCAGTCAGTATCAAAATCGAGGTGATTTCCTCGACACCCTGAGAGACACCCAAAGTAGGGACCATTGAGATGGTTCAGCAGGTAAAGGTGCTTTCTACCTAAACCGATGACATAATCAGTCTTATACCTAGAACCCACGTGGGGGGCTAAACACAACTCCTACAAATTATCCTCTGACATCCATACCCATGCCACACAGCATATGCACATCTACACATACACAGGCATGTGCAGACACACTCAATATCTTTTTTTAAAAAAAAGAAACATATAAGGTGTCTCTAATCACCTCAACGATACCCACCTTTCCACCACACTCTAGATACGCACTCTAGGCACGCAGCCTTTTAGAGGTGCCAGGACTCTAGACAGGTACCGGAGCTGGCACGGCTCCATACCCGCCTTAGCAAGCAGCAGCAGGACCTTAACCCCAAAGCTGTTGCCAGAAGCAAAGTCCCATGGGAGCCGGGTGCCAGTTCCTTACCAGACCTAGATCCCAGGAGCCTCTCAGAAGTGCTAACTCTCCCTTTTGAGAGTCTCAGGAACAGAAGCAGGAAGCCTGCTCAGGAGAAACAAACCAGGAAGAGGGTACAGCTGGAGGGTACAGGTGTGGCTTCAATTTTAATTAAAATAATCACAGCACCCAAAGGATTTCCACCTCAGTGCGTGGGGGCGAGGGAGTCATGGCAGAGACATCACGACAACAACGACTCCGCATCTTCTCACTAAGCAACCTTTCCGGCAAGGGCAGCCATGGCGATTACTGAATGGCTGACTTGGGAGTGGAATAAGGGCAGGGCAGGGAGAGAGACAGCAGCATGAAAGATAAGGCCAGACTCCTCCAGCTTCCTGTGGAGATGTGGGGACGGAAGGCATAGCCAGGGCACAAGTTCTGCAGAGGTGACAAGAAAAGGCGTAGGGGACACTTCTGGATCCAAGATGAAAGGAAATCAAGGTCCATCTCTCAGGCAGCGAGAACTCACAGCGGGAGGGATACGGGCACAGACTGGCCGCACCTCTGCCAGGGCAGTGCCAGGACCGCACACGAGGGAGCTGGGGACTTCCCTCTGCCAACCCGCAGCTCTCACAGTGGGAAACGCGCTTTTAGAGCTGTGTGTATACCCCAGGCCCACAGCTAGGGTAACAGCTGGGAGGTCTCAAGGGCAGAAGCCGAGCCTGAGAGCCATGGTGAGCCAGAAAGAACCTGACTAGGGAGGAGGCGAGCCTTCGCTTGAGCAGGGGCCTATGGAGGGGACCATCAGTGTCACTTCCCAAGCCTCACCAGGAAACCCGCCCAGCACGCACCGACAACCGACATGGGCAGTTACCACTATCTGTCTGCTCACTCTCTCAGTTAGCAAAGGAGACACAACTCAAACCAAAGACATTCTCCAGCTCTGGACATGCTCAAAGTCTGTAGGAATGAGCGTGCCTGGAGCTCGCAAGATGGAAAAGGTGCTTGCATCTGGCGCTGTGTTCGATCCCTGGAACCTACATGGTGGAAATAGAGAACTGACTCCCACAGGTTGTTCTCTGGGTTACACACCACACTCACAGATACACAAACAAACTCACACATACACTCATACTCACACTTACACACTCATACACATACACACTCATAGACACACATATACACATACGCACCCACACATACACACAATCTCACACATACACACTCATACACACATATATACATACATGCACACATACATACTCACACACATATACACTCACACACACACATGTGCAATAAATAAGTGAAATAATTTTTGTCTTGTATTTTGTTTTTTGAGACAGGGTTTCTTTGTGTAGCCCTGGCTGTCCTGGAACTATCTGTGTAGAACAGGCTGGCCTCCAACTCAGAGATCTGCCTGCTTCTGCTTCCAGGGTGCTAGTATTAAACATGCGTGCCACTACCACCCAGCTTTAAATGGAATAAAAAGAATTTTTTTTGTTTTTTGTTTTGTTTTGTTTTGTTTTTCGAGACAGGGTTTCTCTGTAAAGCCCTGGCTGTCCTGGAACTCACTCTGTAGACCAGGCTGGCCTCGAACTCAGAAATCCGCCTGCCTCTGCCTCCCAGAGTGCTGGGATTACAGGCGTGCGCCACCACCACCCGGCGGAATAAAAAATTTTAAAGAATAAATATACTCAATGACAAAGGGGGAGTTTTTCAATAATTGAAGATTTTTGTTACTGTTAAATTTAGAACAAAAACAAGAGCTTACCAGAATCCTAACTTGTGTTATATACTACACACCCACAAACACAAAAATGAAACAAAAATCTCAAGAGCTTTCTATACCTGAAAATCAGAGTCAGCCCATACATAACTAGTACAGTAAGTGTGTTGCCCAGGTACCTTTTTAAAATTTTATTATTGCATGTGTATGGGCGTTTTGACTGTGACCTTTGTGTGTATAGTGCCCTCGGAGGCCTGGAGAGAGGTCAGATCCGCTAGTACCAGAGTTGTAAACAGATGCGAGTCACCGTGTGGCTGCTGGGAAGCCATCCCAGATCCTCTGTAGGAGCAGACGTGTTCTTAACTGCTGAGCTATCTCTCCACCTCAAATGCCTAAATAAACTTTATAGAAAATATTTACCCTGAGGGCAAGCCTGAAAGAAAATCATACACACACACACACTCACATACACACATACACACATATATACACACACTCACACACACACACACACACACATATACACACACTCACACACTCACACAAATACATATATACATACACTCACACACACTCACATTCACACACACACATTCACACACACTCACATACACACACACTCACATACACACCCAAACACACATATACACACAAACACACACATACACTCACACACATACATACACATATACACACACATCTTTAAAGAACATTCTTTCAGAGTTGACATGATACTAGACAGAAAGAAATAACTTAGATTGTATAATAATCTTTGTAGAATTGTTTTATGTATTAAAACACATAATACTGAACTAACTAGCCCTTAAGAATTTAATGTGGTCATTTAGTTTCATTTATAGAATTTATAGCCATTTAATTTCATTTGGGAATGTAACTATTTCAAAGAAATGTCCTGATTGGGACTTCATCTACTGAGGAAGGGTTAAAAGCAGAAAAATGAGAAGCTGAAAATTCAGAAACAGGTAGAGTCCAGCACTCTTATTACACCAACTCATGCAAACACTTAAGTCTAGGCCAAAAAATAATACACAAAGTATTAAAAAAAAAAAAAGGAAAGAAAGTTCTATAGAAAAACTGTCTTCACTCGTGGAACTTACATATATCCTACAGGAAAGCCAAATGGTACCATTTTCCTATAATTCACGGCTATGACACCAGCAGAGGTTGAGGCAGGAGAAGTGCTGTGAGTTCAAGGCCAGCGTACACCAGGCGCCTGGACCTGGTCAAAGAAGCGGGTGGGGCTAAGTCACTGTAATTTTCATTTCTAGAGACTGAAGTGCCACTCCACCTGAGAGCTGCCGTGAGCACCAGGGACAGGCGGCCATGTTTGTCCTCATGGGGATCTGCTCTGACTGTGGCTCAGGGCTCTTGGGTGCTTCCTGGGAAGTGTGGCACTGCACGGGGACTTCCCTAAGTTAGTGTGCACTCTCCATCGGTCCCTGCTCAGCAGCCACACGGCCATGCCAGCACACAGGCCTCGGTGATCAGCAGCCGCTAGATTAAGGCTTTCCTGCATTTGTTGCCCCCAGGGAGCCCTGGGAACCAAGCGATCAGCCATGGGAGGGTGGACGGTCCTTGCTGTGCACCGTTTAACTCCGCAGGAAGGTGCAAAACCCACGATTTTGTCAGCCTGAAAGGAAATCACATTGGTCCACTGCCACACTCACGGCTTTTTCAGATCCTAGGAACAGGGATTGCCTGCAGAAACAGGAGTTAGAAAACCACAAGAGGAAGACCCTTGAAACTTCCTCCTAAAAATGCCCAAAGAACACCCTGAGGCAGTGAGCAAGGTGCACGTCCCGGCTTTGGTGAAGAGAATGGCATTAGCTCACCAAGCAAACCCTCGTGTCTGTACAGAGACAGACAAGCTCAAACCGGTGCGAGCAGCAGGGAAGGGAGGGGACGCACACCCCAGATGAGGGGACCTCCCTGAACCCTGCAGAAAGTGAACATCTCTCTCTCTTATGAGCTCCCTCCCAACAGAGCAGCTGCAGGCGAGACCCTGGTTCTGATGGGGTGAAAAATTATTACTCCTGGGCTATGCAGTTGATCCTTTCAACGCTCAACTCACAGATCTTTATGTAAATGCTTTAAACAGAACTTCAGAAGGTGTTCTTTTTATCTTAGAAGTTCACTAGACAGTCAGCTTCAGCTGTGGCTTAGGCAAACATGTAGCCATTTGGGCGAAATGTATGTTTAATCTAGACTCTATTCTCTCTCTCTCTCTCTCTCTCTCTCTCTCTCTCTCTCTCTCTCTCTGTGTGTGTGTGTGTGTGTGTGTGTGTGTGTGTACACGCGCATACACGCACTCCTGTGATCACATCCATGAACATGTGACATGAGAGACTCTAAGCCACAAACCCTGGGACTGTACGATAGAATGTTAGAAGGCTCTGATGCAGGAGATCGTGTTCTTAAATTCTCAACGCTGGGGATCAACGCTGGAGCCTTCCACGGGAGGGCAGGCACTCCAGAGTGAGCTACATCCTCCCAGCCTGAAAATGTCTTGTTTGGGGAGTCAATGTATTATTTTCAAATCACTGCAGAGAAATGGGCATTTTATCATAGAGTGAGAGCGCAAAAGGAGACATAAATAGAATTTAAGATGGAAAAATCGGGGCTGGATCAATACGGGGCTCACGCCTAGCCTGCACCAGACCTGGGTTCAATCTCTGCAGAGAGAGGGGGCAGATGGGGAAAGAGAGAGAACATGACTATAAATAGCCTCCGACTGATATCTGACAAGGGTGCCAGGATGGGTCGATAGAGAAAGGATGGTCTTTCTAAACAACAGAGCTGAGAAAATGAATGTCCACATGCAAAAGAGCAAAGCGGGGACCTTACAGCATTTGGGGCGTAACTCAGAAAAGGAGTGAATACAGACAGGAGCTAAGAGGACACTGTTCTGTGCGGCCTGGCACTGCCTGTCAGCCTAGGTCCCAGAACAGCGGACACACCTGTGAAAGGTTCTCCTGAATAAGTGCATTGCAGTCGGAAGACCCGCTCTAACCTGAACTGCATAAAATGGGAAAATCGAGCCAAGCACCGCGGCTCACCTCTCTCTGCCTCCTGATGTAGAGGCAGCGGGACCAGCTCGCTGCCCAGACTCCCCTCCTGTGATGGACTGTATGTACCCTTGGACCGTGGCCCAAATAACTTCCCTTGCGTTGCTCTCATCAGGGTATTTATCAGAGCAACCAGAAAAGTAAGAGAGCTTCTAGGAGGGAACACGGGGACGCCGTGCAGTGACCCTGATCCTGTCACTGCTTCCTAGCTAGGACATCAGAGGCACAAAGACAAAGCAGGCAGGGGAGGCATCGGCAGGGTGTACAGGCTTTCTGAATTCTAAGGATACATTTGAAAGTCATCTATCTACTGGGAAACAAGTACCCCGAATATATACAGAGCTCTTACAATTCAATCGCAAGTCAGTCAAGGAAACATAAGCAAAAGACAGGATTAGACTCGCCGAAGGGGACTGGGTGGAGAGATGATTCCGCTGGTAAAGTGCTTCCCATAGGGGCCTGTGGACCCGAGTTCAAGTCCCCAAACCCACATTTTAAAAAAGCCAGGTGTGGTGGTGCGCGCTTGTAATCCCAGCACTGACAGGCCAGAGATGGGGGGATCCTGGAGGCTCACCGGCCAGCTAGGCTGGCTGAACCAGTGAAGTCCAGGTGAATGTAAGAGATCTTCTCTCAAAAATAAAACAAAACGGGGCTGGAGAGATGGCTCAGCGGTTAAGAGCACTGACTACTCTTCCAAAGGTCCTGAGTTCATATCCCAGCACCCAAATGGTGGCTCACAGCCATCCATAATGAAATCTGACGCCCTCTTCTGGGGTGTATGAAGACAGCTACAGTGTACATACATATACTCATAAATAAATCTTTAAAAACAAAACAAAACCCCCAAACAACAACAGAGTCAGCAGTGAGGGACTAAGAAATGCACCCAAGGTTGACATCTGGCTTCAGATGCACCTGCACAAACAGGCACATGGACTGGAACATGCATGAACATGTATGTACACACACAAAAAGACTATTCAAAAGACAGTAAACATGAGAGCTGCTCAAATCCAGGAGTCACTGGGGCAACCCAAATCAGAACAATCTTAGATCCATGCTGCCCTCAGCAGACTGACTAACGTCAAACCCATAAACTAGAGCAAGTGCCCCCCCACCCCCCCACACCCCCCACACCCCCCACACCCCGACAAGACAGAAGAGCCTAGCACGCCACACACTGCTGCTGGGCCTGGGGCACAGTGTGGCCACAGAGGAAAACAGTAAGGGAGAGCCTAAGACCCTACTGTAGGAGCAACAACCCCACCCCTGAGGTACAGACACGGGAAGGATGAAGACTGTATTCACGCAAAGATTGAAGGTTTTGGCTGTCATTCCCAAATGTAGTTACAACCCAACATCCCTCTGCTAATTGCTGGACCATGTGGTACAAATTGAGTGCCTATTATCTGAAAGTAACAAACTCAAAACACCCCAAAAGTCAAAACTTTTTTTGGAATGATATCACATCTGGGTGTGGCGGTACAGGCTGCACTTGGGACAGAAAATCCAGCTTGGACCACGCGTCAAGTTCCATGTTGGCTTCAGAGACTTCGTGAGATCTTGTCTCCAAAACCAAAACACAATTAAGCAAAAATAACTCCACACAAGAAACAAACTCCCTGATCTAAGGAGAAGCAAAGGAGGACCCCCCCCCAAAAAAAAGCTCTAAACCCAAGGCCAGCATAGTATACACACACACACACACACACACACACACACACACACACACACACACACACGACAGCTTACAGAGTCTGTAAAGTCCCTGTACTCTGTAGAGTCCCTCTACAGAGACCTCGGGGCTGCCAGCCTCCTGTGACCACCCTACCACACTGCCTTTTCCCAACCACCTGTAAGGCCCCTCCCACCCTCTCCCAGCCCTCCCTCCCACAAACCTTTGGAACCACCCACCCCAACCCCAGTGAGGGGGATCCTACATGCCTCAAGGTCCCGTTTGGGTTCAGCTCCTCAAGGTTACGACAGTTTCAACAACATAAACTCCAAGTTTCAAAGCACTCCTGAGAAGGGAAACACAAGGGCATCCACCCCTTCTTTTCAACACAGGGTTTCTCTGAGAGGCCCTGGCTATTCTGAAACTCACTCTGTGGACCAGGCTGGACTTACTCACAGATGCTCCTGCCTCTGGCTCTGCCTCTGCCTCCCGCATGCTGCTTTGATTAAGGGTGTGCACAGCAGTCGCGACGCCGCCACCGTGGGCTCCTCTTTCTCCTTTTAAAAATATTTATTTTTATGTGTGTTTTACTGTATATAAGTATGTATGTATATGAGTATGTCACGCTCATGCTGTGCCCACAGAGGCCACAAGTGGGTATCAGATCCCCTGGAGTGGAGTTATAGACAATTGTGAGTCCTACATAGGTGCTGGAATCCCCAGCAAGAATCCTAAGCTCTGTGCCAACTCTGTTAAGACAGTTCCATCCCCGACTAATTTCTAATTGTACGTGCGCCATGCTCTGGAATCCTGTGTAAATCTCTTTCCCTTGATCACCCCTTTCTCTTCCATTTGTCACCCGCCCCTCCCCACTCCCAGGAGACTGAACTTACTTATCTTTTTATCCCAGAGGCTCAATGTGCTTGCTGAATTAATATCTGGCACGTCTCACTCCCTACCGACAAAGACTTATTAGGAAAACTGACACTACCCACTTCAGCGGTGGTCCCCCTGCACAGAGTCATCCTGTCCCCCCACCCCCACCCCCAGGAGACACACAGCAATGTCCAGGAACACATCTAGTTACCACCGAGGAGAGAGGGTCTGACATGCTGTTTAATGGCTCATGAAGCACAAGGCAGACTCCCCACAGTCAAGAATCATCTACTCTAAAGTCTCAACAGACACCTAAACCAGGCCCAGCGAACCACTCTCAGGTATGTTTGCTCAAGAGAAATGGAGAAATATAGGTCGTAAATACACAGCCAGGTAGATGTGGGAAGGGTCAGAGGGTAAGGGGGCTTGCTGCTCTTCCGGAAGAGCAGAGTTCAGTTCCCAGTACCGGTCACAGGTAGTTCACAACCATCCCTAAGTCCTGCTCCGCGGAATCTGAGGCTCTGGTTTCCATGGGAACCTACACTCACTCACGCACATCCCCACACGCAGATACATACTTGCACATAATTTAAAATAATAAATCTCTCAAAATCACGAGTAATTTTTTAAAAACATGAGACACGCGATAATATGAATGGGTCTTAGAAGCATATTATAGGCAACATTAATTACTTTAAGAGATAAACCTCTAGTGGCTGTCTCTAGGAGAGGGAGACAAACGCTGGCTATGGGGAGCAGGGGCAATCTTCTAGGTCTTGAGGTGTCCTTTACTTGTGTCTGTGTGTGTGAATGCACCCCATCGTTCTGGGGATTCGGGACATATGCACCCCATGTCTGCTACACATCCTACAAACACTTCATTGAGTGCAAGACACTCCCTGAAAGTCAAGGCACATCTCCCAAACCACGTGCTCGTTTGCTGCCCTGAATGGTGATGTTAATCACTTTGGAGCTGAGCATCTGTCCTGATTAGTTTCCACTGTCAACCTGACAGCACCCAGAGTCCCTGAGGAGGGGCTTCAGCTGACACGCTGCCTAGATCAGGCCGTGAGCATGTGGGGGGCATTATTCTGACAGCTGCCTTTCATAATTTCTGCCTTCCATGACTTTCCCACCCTCCCTCAATGATAAAACACAAAAGTGTAAGATGACGTAAACACTTTCCTCCCCCAAGTAGCTTTTAGTCAGTTGCTTATCACCGCAACAGGATGAAAGTACAACAGCGCCCCCCAAAGGCCTTGGTCCCCAAGGCAAGAGCCTTCACCCACTGTGATGGTTTGTATATGCTCGGCCCAGGGAGTGGCACATTTAGAAGATGTGGCCTTGATGGAGTGGGTGTGGCCTTGTTGGAATAGGTATGTCACTGCGCGCGTGGGCTTTAAGACCCTCATCCTAGCTGCCTGGAAGCCAGTATCCTGCTAGCAGCCTTCAGATGAAGATGTAGAACTCACAGCTCCTCCCCTCCTGCACCATGCCTGCCTCGATGTTGCCTTGATGATAATGGACTGATCCTCTGAACCTGTAAGCCAGCCCCAATTAAATGTTGTCCATATTAGAGTTGCCTTGGTCATGGTGTCTGTTCACAGCAGCACAGCCCTAACCAACACACCCACTGGTGGATCACAGGCTGGCAGCTCTCTAGAGAGATGGAAATATAAACTCTGAGGGTGGCCTGGCTGAAGTCAGTCACTGGAGGCGTGCCCGTGCCTCTGAGGGGTGTTTCTTGTCCCTGTCCCTCCATCTCCCTCCTCCTCTGCATCCCAGCTGCTATTAAGGTGAATTCCTTGCTCCACCACAGCTTCTGCCATGATGCCCTGTCTCACCCCAGTCTCCAAGCAGTGGAGCCAGCCAGAGTCTGGGAGCCCTGGAACCACAAGCAAGGTGTCTGTCACATGACCAAAACCTCTCGTGGATGGACCGATGCCCTCACTGTAGGCAAGGGCATGAACAGGTGTGCTTCTAAAACATTCTTTCATACCAGGAACCAACACCTCTAAAAAAACATACAAATCCTTCCCCCTGATTCTCCTAAGCTGGTTTTATGTTAAGGATCAAATCAAGGATGTGTCCGCAAGCTAAGCGGTCATCATGGCATTGATTTAATAGTGAAATTATAAAAAAAAAGGCGAACAGGGGTGAGCAGGATGGCTCAGTGGTTAAGGTGCTTGCCATCCAAGCCAGAAGTCCTAAGTGCCATGCCTGGAACCCAAGTAGTGTGGAAGGAAAGAACTGCTCCTACAAAACTGTCCTCTGATCTCCATATGCACCCCATGTTGCACATGCTCCCCCATGTCATACTCACTCTCTCTCTCTCTCTCTCTCTCTCTCTCTCTCTCTTTCTCTCTCTCTCTCTCTCTCTCTCTCTCTCTCACACACACACATACACACACACACACACACATACAATAACAACTTTTTAAGACCATAGGCTGGAGGCTCACCAGAGGAATCACTGTATTGCAGATTCATTAAATTTTTATGATTTGAAAATTTAATGGGAAATATCCACGAGTCATTAATTGCAATTAAAAAAAAATCAGTTCAACCACCATAATGTCATCTTATAATCTTATATACATGACTTATGTATTTAGCATCACAAATGGCTTTCTCCAGATCGAGAAATATTGTGGAACTAAAATAAATTATCTAAAATGAACATGTTTATTTTGCTGTTAAGAAAAACATGCAATCACAGTTTTTAGAAATCAAGGTGAGTTTGACACCCCGGAACTGAGCAGGAATCTTCCACAGGCTCTGCCAGCACCCACAGCCACACTCCCTGGAACAGGAAGTCCTGTCTCCTGGAAACAGCACTACGCCCCTAGGAAGAGTAGAAAGTCTAGGATCTTCCTGTCTCCTGACAAGAGTTGCTTATAAAGTACACTCCTGGGTTAAAATCCACAGAACAGCAACCCCGCCCTCACCTAGTAAAATATCAGTTTTATGTATTAACGTGGAAATAAGCCGGGGAAGGGGGCGGATCTGAAAGAAGTTCCAGCAACAAAGGGGGTGGGATTGCCTGCCCGGAGGTGTCAGGTGTGACCAGGCGGATGCCGTCCACCTGGCCAGGTCTCTCCACCTGCCCTCACTGCTAGGAAGCTAAGACCATCTTCCTGTGCACCAGAGTCTGTGTGAGCATGCGGTGTGACAAGGCACAGAAGAGCAATTACTGACGTGACCCACACCGGGAGCGCCAGGTTCCCTACCTTGGGATACAGAGCTCCCAGGAAGCCGGCTTGCACTGAGCCCGCATGGCTGCTCAGGGGTTAGGCAGCACTGCCTGAGATCGCAGCAGCAGCTCCCTAAGTCGCATTTCTGCTGCCACACAGCCTGGCACAGAGCCACAACAGAAGGTACTGCTCCCCTGACTCCACAGGAAGGCCTCCTGCTCTCCCTGGTCACAGACCTCCACTTCACTCTGGCATTAAAAAACAAAAACAAAAATGTTTTTTTCTCTTCTTACTCATGAATTGAGAAGGCTTTACTGGATGGTATCAGAGAGATTCACGACTGGTTAAGACTTCTACAGAGTGCTCAGCTACGGGCGTCTATATCACGCCCCTGCCCGAAAGGCTCAGGGAACATTGGAGGAGGGGAAGTGGGAATAGGGAAGAGCCAGGCTGGGGGGGTGGGGGAGGGGCTGGGGTGGTGCAGTGTCTGCCGGACACGGACAACCACTATACTCAAGAACTCACAAGATGGAGATCAAGTTGACCTGTGTCCCAGCAGATCCGTGTTCTGGAGCACAACAGCCCGCCCCCAGCTAAGGAGCTTTGACAGGCGGTTTCTGCTAGGAAAGGGTCAGCTTTCTTTAGGGATGTGGTGCCTGCTAGGTCGACCATGCTCCAGTGGACAGTCCCATATCTCCGCATATATAGGCAGCATAAATTAGACTCAGTAGGTTATTAAAAAGAGAGGGGAGGGAAGAAAGGAGGGAGAGAGAGAGAGAGAGAGGGAGGGAGGGAGGAAGAGAGGGAGGGAGAGAGGGGGGAAGAGAGAAAGAACAAAGTTGGGAGGGGATGTGGGGGGAGCGGGTCTGGGAAGTGTTGGAGGGGAAAGTGAGTGTGACGACCATCGGAATACCTTGCACAGGTGCAGGAAACCCTCAGAGAATATATATATAATAAATAAGGTAATTGTTACAGATGCTAAAAATAAAAGACTACTTTAATAAACCGGCAGTAAGCCAGGTGTGGTGGCCCACGCCTTTAATCCCAGCACTTGGAAAGCAGAGGCAGAGGCAGGTGGATGTCTGGACTTGAGGCCAGCCTAGTCTACAGAGTGAGTTTCAGGATAGGCAGGGCTACACAGAGAAACCCTGTCGCAATCATCATCATCATCATCATCATCATCATCATCATCATCATCATCTAGCCGTAAACTCTAAGCACAAACATTCAACAATGTTAATTTCCAACCCCACATTCCTCTCATCTTCCCAAGGTCAGGCTCCTTTTGGAGTCTTGGAGGTTAGCATGGACGAGAGGGGTCAGTCCCCACAGAAACCCAGCAAAGCTAGAACAGGCGACCAGAGACTGTGGTGCTGCCTACTTCTCTGCCTCCTCAAGAAGCGATGGGAGGCACTGGGCAGAGGAAGCCTGAAGGTCAGAGCCCCCCCCACACAGCCCGGCTGAATTCGCACTTCTCCCAGGAGAGCCTTGCACGCTGCTGGCCATTTGCACATTGGGAAGGCAAATGAGGCTGACGGCTTGCTGGGCTATTTTGGGGGTTTTAGCTGTACGTCTTGACCCTGTTCTCCCAGAAAGCAGTTCAGTTCCCGGGAAGACTCCCCCATCTACACAAGGGTTAAAGCATGGACACCAGCCTGCCAGTGTTTATATGTAAGTCTTCCCAAGGGGATCCACACCTCAGAGCTGAACCTGAGGGAGGTGCAAGAGCCACTCCCCTGCCACTGACGGGTGTGCTTCCCCAAGCATGCTCCATCCAGATTGCGGAAGCCATGGAAAACAGGAATGAGGCTGGGAAGACTTGAGCAGTCAGAAGGGCCAGGATGCTCGCCAGTAACTCCGGAATCTCTCCTTCACTCCTCTCAGCGCAGCACCAATGACTCTACTCTATGCACAAAATTCTCCATGGAGCCACAGACCTGCTCTAGAGCAACTCAATATGTAATGGTCCCACCATGTACCTCTTTCCTGCCCAAAGACTCTGCAAAGGTCTCCAGGTCTTCAAGGGAATCAAGCTGCATTCTCCCCAAGAGAAGAAACTCTCCCCAGCTCCACCAGCAGCAGCAAGGGGGCTCTACACACCCATCTGCACACCCACACTCATGCACAGATACGATTGCTTACAGTGGGGCAAGTCAGCAAGTCCCATAGCAGCCTAGAGTCCTAAGCAGTCCTCACTAGACTGCTGCAGCCGTCCCAATAGCAAATGTTCTATCATGAAACAATGTAGCACTGTAACAGATCAAAATACCACTCTTCCGCTCCCCTCTCCCCTACCCTACCCGCCCAGTTTCATCTGTTAAGCGACTGGGCCTCACAGAAGGGAGAGAGATTCCGGCTGCATTTGTGGGGGTGTAGAGCAGCAATTGTTGGAGCGTCCCTGATGCTGTAGCTTAGCAGGCTGAACGTCCTGGCTGAGCGCCACAGCAACCGGCTTCCTAATAAACACATCCGTCTCTCTCCATGCTCCTGGGCGCAAGGATCTTTTCTGACCAACCTGGAAATCGGAATCTATTTTAAGCTCTGATAAATCACACTCCTCGGGCTCAACAAGCCATCAACTTTGTCCCTCTCCCTTTCCCCATGTTTCCCTCGGGAAGCAGGTACCACAGAGCGAATTCTAAAGTAGATCTAAATTTAAAAGAGAGGACCACTTCTAAAGCAGAAGAGCAACACTGGCCACAAATATCAGCAGACAGCCTCTAATGCTTTCGCCTAAGGAGCCTCTGAATGACTCTCAGGAAAAGGCACAAACTCAGTAGCACTGTCAGGGAGCAGGATCTGACCCTAATGCCAGTGACAGGCAATCCAGGTCTTCATGCTGGGAGGACACAGTGGACAGAGTGAACAGTGGACTTCTGAACATCTTGACTTACAGTTTACTAAGAACCAGAGTACTGGTGAGGTCACTTTGGCGTGTTTACCCTTCTCAATACCAGGCCCTTTATCTAAACTAAGCCTAGCCCAGCCCAACATCGCTAGTTTGCCCTGTGGCCTCAGCTTTGCTGAGTTCTCCTCTGCAGATGTCTACCTTAAGTGCTGCAAGATCAGCACGGGATCACAAAGGCTCACAGCACAAAGACTGACAAACCAGGGCACCAGGCTGGTACGTCCCATCAACCAACATGGAAAGCAGCTGTCCAGGGCAGGAGGCTCTTAAGGCACACCGGGAAATGAAGGGTGGCATACAGGAGGACAATCTAGAGTACCATTAACCACAGCCAAATGGCTGGGCTTTAAAATATACCCACTCGGAACCCTGCATGGTGAATGGTGGACCTCCAATCCAGCTGCAACTCTGCCTATCCTCACTGCAGCCTGGCAAGGATGCAGACCACTCCCTCCAGGCCTGGGCCAACCTTTCCCATTGCCAACTCCCTGCAGCTAGCTAGGTTTCCATAGCCAGGCCCTGGAGCCAGCCTCCTGTGCACCTGCAATCTTAATGAACAATAACTAGAGTGCCATGTGCACTGCCCCAAAGTGCGTGTGTGTGTGTGTGTGTGTGTGTGTGTGTGTGTGAGAGAGAGAGAGAGAGAGAGACTGAGAGAGAAGAGACAGAGACAGAGAGATGAGAGAGATTATGCAAGAGAGAGAAAGAGAGAAGAGAAGAGAAGAGAAGAGAAGAGAAGAGAAGAGAAGAGAAGAGAAGAGAAGAGAAGAGAGAAGAGAAGATTATGCAAAGGGCACTCCCGGTGCCCGGTCACACTGGTTATGTGCACTTCACAGAATATGGGGTAACATCTGCCTGCCAGGAAGCCATGGAGCCTAAACAGCAGCGCTGAGGGTCATATGGGAAAGCAGCTTCCACCTCTCAGAAAGCAGAAGCCGAGCTGCTGCAAGGCAGCTCTATTTTAGAATTCGACTCTGCAGAAGCCAACAGCCCAGGGCCCAGACTGGCAGAGTGGCTGTGCTCAACTCCAGTTGCCCCCAGATAATCTGAGTATGGTCCACACACCTTGAAAGTAACTCGGACTAACACTCCCTAACGCAGTGGAATCACCCTTGGCTCCTTCCGGTGCTCAGCGAGAGACCGACTGGCACCACAGGAAGTTTCTCAGGAAAACAAGAGCGCAGTGGCGATACTGGGGTGCCCTGGTACTGGGCTCTCTATGTGCTTCAGCTGCGACCGCCCTGACCCCTGACAACTAGGTCCTGCGTACTGCAAAGGTCCCAGCCTCAGCTATGCCAGGCGCTTGGATCTCCTCCACCAAAAAAGCCATACTTTACAGACCCCACAGGTGTGACCCTGCCAGACGACAGAAAGCCTCTAGCAAAGTGCTGGCTTGGTTTCCACCCACGAGAAACCTGGGACCACCACCCTTTACAGTAGGACTGTCTCTGTTTAATCCCTGCTCCCCAAACCAGCTGTTTCCAGAAACACACAGGTGTGGGTCGGGTGTGTCTGGAACCAGTCTAGCCCGTGCTCCAGCCTTCAGACCGCGCCCTGTGTCCCTGCATCCCAGTGTCCCCGGTCGATCCTCACCACCGGTGTCCTCGAAGCGCGGGGGCGGGCGATCCCTCAGCACGGCGCTCCAGCCCTCACTGGTCTCGTCCTCCTCGAGTTCCAAGGGATCCGGGGCGTGGGGTGGCGGGGCGGTCCCCGGAGGCGCGGGGCGCTCACGCTCATCGTCCGAGGAGGCGGCCGAGGAGGAGCGCGAGGCTGCGGAGGTGCTGTAGAAGGGGTTCCCGCCGCTGTCCGGGCCCGACTCGCCGAACACGTCGTCCGAGATGTGCAGGCTTTCGTAGCGTGCACGGGCTGCCTCCAGCAGCGCTGGAGCTCTCCTCCGCGCGCCCCCGCCGCCCTCGGCCATAGCCCCGGCCGTCGCCCGCGCGCCCACACCCCACAGCGCCTCCCAGCCGCACACGCCGGGCCCGGGACCCCCGCCGCGGCCCGCGGCTCCCCACCAGCGCAGCCCGCAGCACAGCGCGCGCCGCCCCGCGCCCGGCCGGCCCGCCGTCTTGGCCGCTCGGGCCGCGCGCCCGGGATGCGCCTTGGAGCTCGGGCGCCGCTGGCTGCGGCCGCGGCGGGATGAGACTCAGCCGCTGCCCCGAGCCGCCGCCGCCGCCGCCGCCGCCGCTGCCCCCACCCGCTGCGTCTCCGCCGCGCCCGGCCCCGTCGCGTCCTCGCGCACCCTCCCCGCAGCAACCGCGTTGCGCCGCCGACCTTCCCGGGCGCGAGCCGTAGACCGGGCCCGCCTCCAGCACCTCCAGCCGCCGGCCAATGGAGAGCGCGGGGCTTGAGGGGGCGGGAATAGCCGGTAACCACGCCTCCTCGGGGCGTGGCGTTAGGGCAGTCAGTCGCGGGGAGCACCGCCCAAAGGCTCCTAGCGGCTCGCCGGCACGGGGAGGGAGGCGGGTCCCCGTGCTCCGTACACTCTGGCCCGCCCCTTGCGCAGCCGCGCCCGGCTCCGGGGAGCTGTCCGCCCAGCGGTTCTGAAAATCACGCTGCGGACACGCTCCAGGTGGGCGGCCCGCCGAGGCTGCGCAGCGCGCTCCAGTGAATTCCGGGCTGCCCTCCTAGCTTCCCCGAACCTTGCTCTGTTGGGAAGCTGGGTCAGACACTAAAACAGTCTCTCCTTCAACAAATGTCATGTAAGGACCAGAATACTGGACCGAGGTGGCTAGTCATTTCTCACAGTCCTTGACGCTGACACCTTCTAAACTCAAAATTGCTTCCACGAGAACTATCACTACCTGCGCTCTGGTATCGCTTCCGCAGGCCTAGGACACGCACATCTGGAAGAGGATTATAGGATCAGGAAACAAACAGCTGGTCGCCAGGGCTTCAGCGCTCTAACAATGGAGCAGAGTCTGTCTTCTCTCTTCTGGGGCAAAGGATGAGGCCAGCTGGCCGGCCTACCCTCATCAGAATGTCTTCTCCCCTCCTCCTCCCAAACATAATGCAATAAGTCATATTAATGGTAATTGGGTCATAAAGTCACTTTCACTCCGACATAAAATAAATTCATGTAGATGTGATAGACTTGAAACCCCTATTGGGTGTAGTAAATGATAATTATGCAAACGGAAGATGATGTGTTTCTAAGAATAAGGGTGCTGGGACCCATCTGCCACCGGATGAGCTTTTCACGTATGTCTTCCTGTGCCCAGACCCTGTGACCTCCAAACCAGGTCTCTATATAGGCTTGAATCCACAATAATCACAAGCAGCCAGGCTGGAAAGAGAAAGGGACTTACTGAGCCTCTTCCTCTGTGTGTATTTAGCTGATAAGCAAGAAAGTGTTTGCAAAGATAGCACTGCAACTCTTTTGAAAAAGCACACCAAAGAAAAGGGGGGTTTCTAGCATTCCTGTGTACAGCAAACTGCTAAAGGCTGTGAAGGGGGTACCTATAAACAGACTTGATCAGAAAAAAAGGATGAAAAAAGTAGCTAATGTGGGTGTGGCTCTGGCCAGTTTGCCAGCACGGGAGCATGGGAAAGACAGTAACAGTTAAAGCGCAGACATTCATTGACCCTGATATGGTGCCCAGACCAAGGAAATGCAGGGCCTTTGTGCTTTCTGGACTCCTCTTCTAGTAGCTCACATGGGCGGCAACAGAGGGAAGAGGGTTTTATGCTCAGACCTGGCGATTTAGTTCAGCTAGCAAACTGTTACTAAGCATTCAGGAACCCCCTTGACTTGATCTCCAGGAATGCACAAACCAGCTGTGGTGGCACAAGCTTGTGATCCAGAGCCCTTGGGAGATGGAGGCAACAGAGTCAGAAGTTCAAGGTCACCCTCAGGGACATAGCGAGATTGCAAGTTGGAGTCCGGCCTCGGTACAGCAGACACTATCTCCAAAAGGAAAGAAAGAAAGAAAAAAAGAAAGAAAGAAAGAAAGAAAGAAAGAAAGAAAGAAAGAGAAAGAAGAGGAAGAGACTGGGAAGCAAAAGTTTATCAAATAGGAAGTAGAGAAAGGAGCATGCCTTGGTGGTGGGGGCGGGCAAGATGGTTCAGTGGTTAAGAATACAAGCTACTCGTGCAGAGGACTAAGTTTAGTGCCCAGCACCCTATGGCGGCTCATAACTGCCAATAACTCCAGGTATAGGGAATCTGATGTCCTCTCGTAGCCTCCGAGTGTAACAGGCATACACACAACACACATACATACACGCATGCAAACAAAAGACTCACGCTAACATAAAAATAAGCCCCTCCTTTTTCAAATTAAACACCGTTGTCGTTTTTAATTGTGTCTGAGACTTCTTTTTATTTTTAATTTTATATAATTGAGCGATTGATTCGTTCATTCATCGCGGTGTCTGGGGTTGAACTAAGAGTCTTGCATACCTGGGCTCCTGTGACAGACTCCGAGCCCCTGAGCCTCTTCTTACCGTGTACTCCCTTAGGTTGTCTTGTCTTGTTTTCCGGTTAACATGATAAAGTAGTCTGACAGGAGCAATTGAAGGGAGGACAGGTTTATTCTGGCTCAGAGTTTAAGGACACAGCACACGGCCCATGCCGCCCTGCCCAGCTTCTTATTCGGGTTCTGGGGAGCAAACTGAGGTCCTCCGACTGGTGAGGCAAGCACTGGACCAACTGATCTGTTGCCGCAGCTCCATTTAACTTGTGGAGCGCGGAGCTGCTGGGGCTGAGGCAGTCTGTCCCAGAACTACGCCCTTTCCGGGGCAGCATTTAAACCCAACCAATACCCCACACTCTCCCCCACCCCACCGCCACCACCACCGCCACCGCCACCGCCACCGCCACCGCCACCGCCACCGCCAGACTTGGGACATTAGAATTAACGCCAGTGAGGTTGGCATGCAAGAATCCAGGGAAGGACATGAAGAAGAAGGCAGGGAAATCGCTCCTCATCCCAAGGATTCTTTTCTCCTTGACTTGTTTAGATAATTTACATTCCCGCGTTGTAATTAGGGCAGCAGACCCCTGCCGGGGAGCACAAATACCTCTGATGAGTGTTTCAACCTGCTTTTCTTTTTTTCTGGGGTTTGAAATAATTTTTTTTTCAAGGGAATATTATGGAATGTTTAGATTGAAAAAAATATTGCAGGTTAAGCTTTCATATTCTTAGGTAACGGGGAAATTTAAAGGATCTGCGCTGATTCCAAAACTCTTCTCATGAATGTCGGCTTTCTTTTGTAGATGGGCTCGCCTGTGTTGTCCATGGGGGATTTTAAGGCTGGGTCACCCAGTCTTTCCTCCTCGTGCTCCTCCTAACTGTAGTCTCCCTGTGTAGCCCATGCTGGCTTTGAACTCCTAGCAATCCTCCTGCAGCAGAAAAACAAGGTGAGGAGTAAGGTCCAGAAGGTCTTGCAAGAAAGCCTCATGGAGGGCTGGAGAGATGGCTCAATGGTTAAGAGCACTGACTGCTCTTCCGAAGGCCCTGGGTTCAATTCCCAGCAACCACACGGTGGCCCACAACCATCTGTAATGAGATCTGATGGCCCCTTCTGGGGAGTCTGACAATAGCTACAGTGTACACACATATAGATAGATAGATAGATAGATAGATAGATAGATAGATAGATAGTATTTAAAAAATAAACGAAAGTCTCATGGAATTAGCAATTGAGAACAGAAGTTGGAACAGAGGAGAGAGAGCGAGCCAGGCGTAGAGGCCCATGGCAGCTGGATGCAGGCCTTGCCTCTTTGTGCTAGCAACACTGGGTAGAGATGTCTGCAAGCTGTACCTAGAGTGACTGGAGGGCTGGAGAGACAGCCCAGCAGTTAAGAGCGCTTTCTGCTCTTCCAGAGGACATACCTGAGTTCAGTTCCCATGCCTAGTGACTCATACGTGCCTACAATTCCAGCTCTATGGGATTAAACGCATTTCTTGCACACGCACAGCACATGCACATGCACAGGCACGCACACACACACACACACACACACACACAGAGGCACACACACGTGCACACGCACATACACACACCAGAAGCCATCAGCTGTGCTCACACCTTTCATGCCAGCACTCAGCAGAAGCAGGCAAATCTCTGAGTTCAAGCCAGCCTGGTCTAATAGCAAGTTCCAAGATAGCCCAGGCTATACAAAGAGCTCTTATCTCAAAACAAACACACAAAACAAAAGAAAAACAAACAAGCAAAAAGTTCTCTCACCAGGGATGAAGTTCCTGAGAGGTTGAGCTCCGTTACATCATGCTTTAATAAACAATCCTATATTTATGCACGCACAGGCAGACACCAGCAAGTAGACCCAGTGACGTCTTTTTTTAAAGGGGGGGGGCTGGAGAGATAGCTCAGTGGTTAAGAGCACTGACTGTTCTTCCGAAGGTCCTGAGTTCAAATCCCAGCAACTACATGGTGGCTCACAACCATCTGTAATGAGATCTGACTCCTTCTTCTGGTGTGTCTGAAGACAGCTACAATGTACTTAGATATAACAATAAAGAAATCTTTAAGCTAGAGCAAGCAGAAGTCCTGAATTCAAATTCCTAGCAACCACATGATGGCTCACAACCATCAGTACAGCTACAGTGTACTCATATACATAAAATAAATAATCTTCATAAATAAACAAACAAACAAACAAACAAAAGAATACATGAGGTTCGGGAGGGAAAAGCGGTGGTGAGGAGCTAGAGGAGGGAGAGGGGGTGGGAACGGGGCGATTTGGACAAACCATGTAAGATATGTGCATGAAGCTCTCACTCTGCTTTTTACGGTCCCCATGTCTCTGTCCAAGTCTTTGTTCCTGGGCGCAAGAACCTGGAAACCCCAGCAGGCTCTGCAGAGGCCATCTGGGCAGAGTCCATTCCTAATGGCGGCTACCTAGGATTCCTTTAGCTTCATTTGTTCCTCGTCCCTCTCCGACTACTCACCCTCGTCAGCACTGTAGCCACGGGATCGTGCCGGGAAGGCGGGGGCTGATAGGAACTATTTGTGCCCCATATGTAAGAGCTGACTCCTGCATACTGCTTCGGAGCCTGGCTCTGTCCTCCCCACCATCGAGAGTAACTGTTGCTCAGGAAACAACTGAGCTGCAGGGGTCATGCTCAGTTTACCGGGTCGTGCAGAAGACACGGGATTTCCTTTAAAAACTGCTAAGGCGCGCAGGTTTTCCCAAGATGAGAGGGGAGGGTGAAGGATGTCAGGAAGAAATCCCAGGGGTGTTTCCAGACCCTAATGCTGGGCAGCCCTTAGGCTACCACTGGGGTCACCCCGCTAAGCCCTCAACTGCATCTCATGTTCACTGTGGTAAAAGGCCAGACAGCTACAAACCCATACAGCAAACCCAGGTCGCCCTTCCCCTCCACCCATACTGCTTTGATTCAGTGGGGAATCTGTGTGTCCTTGTCCCCAGCTGGTTTATGGTCGATCAATAAAGATCCCAATGGCCAATGACTGGGCACAGGGCGAGGCACTTAGAGTTACATGTGTAGGACACAAAGAGGAACGGAGCAGAACTGCCAGGACTTGGGGTAGAAGTGTGGGATGCGGGAGCCGCGGGAGATGAAGCCAACCAGCCATGCGAGATTTCGGGGAAGTGGCTGGTGCCACTTCCAATTGGGTCTGGGGTAGCAGGGAAGGTTTAGGAGTGCCCAGCCTTTGAGGTAGCCAGGAATTTAAAAATAAGCTAATGTGTGTGTGTGTGTGTGTGTGTGTGTGTGTGTGTATCTTTCATTCTCAGATACAAAAATAGTTCCTGGGTGGGTGCACGGGTGGGATCCAGGGGGCGCCAAAGTGGTGTAGCCAAAACTCACCGCTACACACACCCTCATGGAAGAGAAAGAAAACAAATAATAACACTCAGATACAGAGTTTCATAGTTCAGTTCGATTTCTGCCCATCTCCCCTTATCCCCCCAGCAACGTTTTATAAATATCAGTGTTATTTATAAGAGCACTGACTGCTCTTCCAGAGGTCCTGAGTTCAATTCCCAGCAACCACATGGTGGCTCACAACCATCTGTCATGAGATCTGACGCCCTCTTCTGGTGTGTTTGAGGATGGATACAGTGTACTCATACACAATAAATAGATAAATCAATTAATTTAAAAACTAAAATCATTTAAAAAATACACATTTGTTAAATCTCTTAATATGTTATTTCTGCACATCTGTCTTTATGCCTATATTTACATATATTTGCATGGAATTTACCATGTGTAACCTTGGTGTCATCAGCGCCAACCCACTTCCCCCTAATTCTACCTTTGGATGTCATCCCTGTCATTGTCCCGGAAATGCCTTTTCAGGACAGACTGACAAGACTGGGAGAAGGTTCTGGTAAGAGTCAAGTGTAACATGTTTACAACAGAGCCTGCTGTTTCCCAATGAAGCATCCCCAAGACTTCCCCCAGGCAAGCAGGGCCTGTGGGACCTTTATTCTTTCCTGTTTTGAGACTCTTTCTACAAACACTGTTCTTGGCCCAAGAAGATAAACCAAGACTCCCCACCACCAAGACTTCCGCTCCTACAGGGACTCTGCCCCCTTCCTCCGCTGTCTGGACAGATGCCCGTTCTTGTCTGCTAACCCAAAGCTGGAAGCCATGAACTGATGTGATTCTATGCACAAGAAACTGGACTTTAATTATAGTGTGTAAAAGGCAGAGATGCCACAAGGAGAATGTTAAGTTGACATCACAGAGTTGGGGAAAATGCCATGTGTTCTTGTCACATGTTCCATCTTACCAAGATAGAGGGCACATCAGTATTCTAGATAATTGCTATATTTTATACATGCGTATGTAAATTCCATGCAAATATATGTAAATATAGACATAAAGACAGATGTGCAGAAATAACATATTAAGAGATTTAACAAGTGTGTATTTTAAGATTTAACAAATGTGTACTTTTAAAACGATTTTAGTTTTTAAATTAATTGATTTATCTATTTATTGTGTATGACTACACTGTATCCATCCTCAAACACACCAGAAGAGGGCGTCAGATCTCATGACAGATGGTTGTGAGCCACCATGTGGTTGCTGGGAATTGAACTCAGGACCTCTGGAAGAGCAGTCAGTGCTCTTAACCGCTGAGCCATCTCTCCGACCCCAACTAACATTTTCATACTCATTGCAAGACCCGACCTCCCTGAATCTTGAAGAGGGAAGGTGCATAAGGCTCCTAAATGCCTGGCAGCGACAGGGTGGGCTTGGGAGTCCTGCAGGGCACAGAATGCCCAGGGGACAGTATTCTCCCACTGCAGCAGAGACAGGGCCATTCCTTCGGAGAAAAGTGCCATCGAAGGTGGCAGTGGCAGCGTTTTCCATCCTGAAAGGTCACATGACTCTGCCCTCCTCCTCACCAGCCCCTTCCATTCCCAAGCCAAAGTCTTACAGGCTCGAAGCTGAAACATAAGCAGCCATTTCCATGGTAAGCCGTAAATTGCCCATCTTTAGAATCAACCAATTAATAATTTTTTTCCAAAATATTAACATTGTGTTTTGTTAAGGGCATCGCCCTTGGTTGTGGAATCTCGTGTTCAGTAAGACATCGACGGCACGGTGGGAAGAGGTCTTTCCGAGTGTCGAGGCAGCTCCCTAATGTACCCCATTACCTTGCTGCATAAGACGTGGTCTCGATGTGTCCCTCAAGTGTCATGTGCCGGGAACCTAGCTGCCAGTGCAAGGGTTAGATTTCCGGTGAGGTTATAAACACAGGGCTGACAGCGGGGGAGGGAGAGAGGGAGTGAACACGTGCTAACTGGACTGGAATGCTTGATTTTCAACTGCTTCAGGGGCTTCAAATGACTCCAGGGAGAGGGGCCTTCTCCTCATGCCCAAGGAATGCTCCCCATCTTCCCATCCCGCCTCAGAACCAGCTTCACTGAGGGTGCTCCACGGTGGTCCGGGGCCACCCTCAGAAGGGCCAGGAGCTCGGGTGGTGCCCTGCTGCTCTTGTCTTGAGTTGTGAGCATCTTAGCTCTGCGCTTGTGTTGTTGGATGAGGCTGATGGTTCGGTGGTGAGGGAGGCGTGTGTGTGTGTGTGTGTGTGTGTGTGTGTGTAAGCGTGGAGGGAGGGAGGGAGGGAGGAGTGTGCATGGTGAAGGGAGATCCCAGCCTTCTCCTTTCCAAAAGGAACTGGCTCCTCTGTATTAAAAGCAAAACCAAATCAGAACAGATATTTAGCTCACACGCTCGAGGTCAAGGTGTGTCTTGAGCTAGTCAGTCTGGCTCCTCCTCAGCCCCTTTTCTGGCCTTGCCGATGTCATCTTCTTCCTCTGTCCTCACGTGCATCCTTCTGTGCGTCCTGTGTTCTGATCTCTGTTTCTATCGGATCAGATTGGGACACACCCCACTGCTCTGGGATGGCTTGGTTGTCAACTTGACCACATTTGGAATGAACTAATCCCCAGCCCCTGCCCCCCAAAATGGGGCACATGTGAGAGATTTTTTGCTTAATTTGAAGAGTCACTTCTAATCTGGATACTTGAGGAGGGAAGACACAACGTTATTCCACAGCTTTTGAGGTGGAAAGACCCTCCTCTAACCGGGGCCACACCTCCTAGCAGAAGCCTATGTAAGGGCATGGAAGAAGGCAGTGTTTGTTCTTTGGTTGCTTTTGCCTTGCTAGCAAGTCTGCTCCATGACTGGCTTCAGAGCCTACTTCTTTGGGATTCCAGTTATTCTGAAGAGGAGCTGAGACCACTAGCCTCATGGACTGAATGACTGCTGGGGCCTTGCACCTTCCATCCATAGACAGTCATTGTTGGGTTAGCTGGACCACAGCCTGTAAGCCATTCTGATAAAGCCTCATAGATATGTATGTATGTACGTATGCATGCATGCATACATATACATATACGTCATATACACAAACATCATATATATCTACATCTACATCATATACATATACATCACATATATATACATATGCATATATATGGAGAGAGAGGTTCGTTCTATAAGCTCTGCTACTCTAGAGAACCCTGACTAATCTATGCTATATTAACTTAATCACTCTCCCGTCTTTTAAGAGACAATTTCTCTTGGCCACGATGGACTCAAAATCCCTATATAGCTAAGGATGGCCTTGAACTTCTGATGCTCCTGACTCTGCCTTTTGGGTGCTGGGACTCGTGCCTGTGACACTACATTCAGTTTGTGGAGTGCTGTGGATTGAACCCAGGACATCACGTCCATTAGATAGGCATCCTACCAACTGATCTACGACTTCAGGTCCCTTTTACATAATGACTTCTGTGACATCTCTGTCCCCAGACATTTCCTGCAGTATCAAGAGTTCTCACAACATGGGTTGTGGGACTAACAGTCACAATTCAGATACTCACAACAGGAGGATTGCATTTGAAACCAATATGTGCCTTTTAAAAACTAATAATTACAGGTTTATACTTAGTTTATGTCCTTAGTTTATACTAATATGTATCTGTAGCTTCCTGGTGAAACCTGCCATAGAAGAACAAAGAATGCTCTCCTATAATTCCACATGTCCACAATCAGAACGAACCGACGGCCCATAATTTGGGATCTGACCACCTTATGTTCAGTGACAGAAAACACCTGCCTGGGGCTTTTCCTTCATTCTAGCACAAAATTAACATGGAGAGGAATTAAACATTTGGGCATCTCTGTGGCGTTTGTTTTTAATCCTACTTGATGCGGTCGCCCAAACCTAATTAGCTGTTGGCTACACAGAGCAGGGATGAGGTTAATTACATGTCACTAGCCACTGCGGGTCCCTTTCATTATCACTAATGTTTCTGTTATTTTTACACATAAAAGACAGGCTTCATTCAGAACTCGAAACTCATCGGATGAAAGATAGTTGCCGGGCATCTTCTGTACCAAAGCACTTTTAATTGGTTAAAGAAGAGCCCAACGACAACCATAAAAACCATCTGCTTGCTTCTCGGAAGAGCCCATCTCTCTGTTCTGTTTCCACTGGGATCCTTTCTCCAGGAAGACTCCAGAATGTTCATCAAGTGCTCATCCCACCGACGTTGCTGTCAATACTGACAGAGTCACTGCTCCGTGACGCAACCCACAGCAGCCGGAGTTAGGATACCTCAACTCAGGCAAAACCAGGTCCTTAGGTTTAATGCGGGAAAGACTTTAGGATGAGACAGAACAAGATGAGAGCTGGAATTTATGAAAAGATCTGAATACGGATTAAAGCACGGGGGCCAAGAAAAGGCGAGGCACTTGGAGATACGCTGAAGAAGTGTGTATGCAGATTCTTTTTAACAATTTTTAATTTTTATGTTATTTTATGTGTGTGGGTGTTCTGCCTGCCTTGTATGTCTGCACACCACATGTATGCCTAGAGCTCCTGGAAGCCAAAAGAGGGTATCAAATCTCCTCGGAACTATTGTACAGTTGCAAGCAGCTGAGTAGGTGTTACAAATCAAACCAGGGTCCTCTGGAAGAGCAACAAATAGTCTCAGCTGCTGAGATCTCTCTCTAGCCCTAGGTGCCAATTCAATAAAAATTTAAGTTCTTATTGGGTTGGGACCTTACAAGTCTGGCTAGTCTAGAATACACTGTGTGGCCCAAACTGGCATCTAATCCTACTCTTACCTTAGCACCCCCTCACCCCCAAATGCTGGGGTTATGGTTTAAACCTCTACTCCTGTTTTTGTCTTCCTTGAGATAGGATCTCACTGTAACCCTAAGTAGCCCAAGACTAACTGTGCAGACAAGGTTGGCCTCAAACTTACAGAGATCCACCTGCTTCTGCCTACTGAGTGCTGGGATTAAAGATGTGAGACACCATACCCAGCTAAGATGTATTTTACTCTAAGTGTATGTGTGCCTGTGTGTGCACACACAGGCACACATGCACATATGCAACACATGCACACATGCATATGTGTGAGTGCAAGTGCCTGTGGTGACCAAAAGAAGGTGCTGAATTTTCTAGAAGTAAAGTTACAGGGATTGTGAGCCACTCCATGTAGGTGCTTAGAACCAAACTTGAGTTTTCTGAAAGAGTGGTACACACTCTTAACTGCTGAGCCATCTCTCCAACCCCAGCCCAGATTTTGTTTGTCTCTGATTCTAGAGTTCCACCAGGATATACTTTCTTTTAAGAACCCACTTTTCAACTTAGTTGTTCAGCTGATTTTATATGGTATGTTAACTAAAATTAATGTCCTCAGGGAAGCTTGACATCACAGAGCCTGAATGTCCATAATGTTCATGAAAGCATCAGGGAATCCAGAAATGTGAAGAAAAATGAAGATGCATCATTTCTAACATACTTACTGTTGATGCTGACCACACTGAAGTCTTTACCTTGGTGCCAAATTCCCAAAGTAGGAAATACACAAAAAGATGTAATCTAGTCGGTTCTTGTCGACTTGATGTAATGACATAACCCAGCCAGCATCATCTGGAAAGGAGCAACCTCAGCTGAGGAGTCAATTGGACCAGATGATTTGTGGCCATGTCTGTGCAGTATTTTGTTGATTGTTAATTGATGTAGGAGGTCTCGGCCCACGGCACCATCCTTAGGCATGTGAGCCTGGGTTGTATAAGAAAAGTAGCTGATCGTGAGCAGGAAGCAAGCCAGGAAGCAGCACTTCTGCGTGGACTCTGTTTCAGTTCCTACCTCCAAGTCCTGCCTTGCTTCCCCGGATAATAGGCTATAACCTGTAAGAGGAAATAAGCCCCCTTCCCCCCCAGATTGCTTTTGGTCATGGTCATGACCACGTCAGGAAAACCCAGCTAAGCCCCAAATCCCATGATCAACCCCACTGTGATTCAAAACGAATTGATGTTGTTTTTGAGATACGTGGTGGCTAATCTTCACTGTTACCCACACTGGTTTAGAATCACCATGGAAACACACCTCTGCATGTATCTGGTGTGTGTGTGTGTGTGTGTGTGTGTGTGTGTGTGTTTTCAGAGAGGTTTGTCTGAGATGGTAAGACTCACCCGCGGTGATCGTAGGCAGTAGCATCACATCTACTGGGGGAGGGGGAATCGCGGGGGAACAGCTGATGACTGGCTTTCATCTCTTTCCATTTCCTGACTGGATACAATGTGTGCCAGTCCTGCTACAGTTCCTTCCCCATGACAGACTGTAGCCCTTCAAACCAGGAGCCAGATCCTCATTTCCTTAAGTTACTTTTTGTCTAGCATTTGGTCATAGCAACTAGAAAAGTAACGAATGCCCAGGGCCTGTGCGCGCAGCCCAGGCTGACCTCAGACTTGTGCAGAGCCTCTTGCTTCTGCCTCACTAGTGTTGGGATTACAGGCATGAGTCACCATTCCCATACCCAAATACTAACTTGAAAATAAACGTATTTTTATTTGTTACAGAGATATGGCCTTTCAAAGACAGGCTTATCACAGCATGACACTGGGTAGCATTGCCTGATTGTCATGATCTAGATGCTGTGTGTTTGAGGATTACTGAGCACACAGATTTACCAAGCATCCAGGCTGAAGCCTGGATGACAGAGATGAGTCAGTCAGGCTGGGAGTAGAGCCTGGATGACATGGATGGGTCTGTAAGTGCATGTCAGGACACCTATGATAATGGCTTTCAGAAGCCATTTGTCTACCTCGCTGGAGTGTTATTTAACCTTGACAATGTAGCTTCGCAGAGTTAAAATGCAATTTAAAAGCTTAAGGCCTACAACTCGACTGGAAGTCAGGATGCTTGGGGCAGGAAGTGATGAAACCACCACATCAATGTTACGAGAAGGTGACATGTGTGATTCCTCGGCAGTCGGTGCCTCCAAGCAACAGGACAGTGTGTTTATAATCACTGTAGTTAAAAATGCAAATTTCCCATAACTTCATGTTCACAGACTTCATTCTCAAATGCTGCAGACTGACTGGACCTTGGTGACTACTATCACTGAGAAGCAGTAATCTAGCATCTAGCACTGTGTGGAAGAAGCGGTCTTCTGACTGTCTAGGAACTCAGAGGAGCCTGTGTCCATCCTGTCAGCTCCTACTTCCCCAGGAGAGAAGGGAGACCCACAGGAGAGAAAGGCAGCCTCAGCCCCGCCTTTGGGTCAGCATGCCCTTTGCTATCACAGCTCAGGAGGTGGCTCTTCTGCATGTCCTCAGCCCCTGGGGACCTCTTGCTTAACCTATGGGGAGTGGCCCCAGTATTTTTCCTATGGCTTTATTGGTTACAGGAACAGTGCCAGAAGGCACAGTCTGTAGTTAGCAAGAGTAGTTGTAAATCACTCAATGTCAGGACACACAGGGATCACCCTGAGAAGTGTACTGTGAGACAGTTTCATTCGGTATGTGATCCATAAGCCTAGAAGACAAAGCCAACTGCACACCTAGCCACACAGGGTCTGTATGATACAACCAGCAGAAGGACTGACCCCTAAACCCACATGAACAGAAACAGTGTGAGGTTAAATCACACACATGAGAAAAGCATATGATCAAGAGTCAAGGCTGGCTGGGGTCAATGGGTGGGGTGTTTGACTTGAATATTCAGGGCTCCTAGGTTCTATTCCCAGCACCACATAAAACAGGAATAATAGTGCACGCCTGTAATCCCAGCACTCGGGAGCTGTGGGCAGAAGGATCAGGAGGTCAAGGTCACTCTCCGTTAAGGGACTTTGAGATGCTGTGTGCCCAGGGCTTGGTACAGACTGAATCTGGGATGTCCCTTCAGGATGGTCCCCAGCTCCAGGGTTAGGAAGTGCAGTGATTACGTCACCAGGGCTCTGCCTGCACAGAAGGACTAATCCACTAATAGGTTTGAATCTTGAATAGATGGTTGGGAGGTGGTGGAACTGTGGAAGCTGAGGCCTGTCCGGAAGAAGTAGGTACTGGGGTGTGGCTTTGGGGTCTGCATCTCATCCTGACTCTTCTTTCCTGTTCACCAAAATCTGAGGTACTCCACTCCACTATGAACAAAACCATGGAGACAGGGGACAAAATCAACCCAGCTTTCCTTTACCTGTTCTCCTGAACTTCTGTTTTATCAGTAAGGACTCACCCTCAAATAACCACCGGAGGGAAACACACACCCGCGACAGGTGCTGGCAAAGTAACCACTTTTCTCATTGGCATGACCAGATACCTGATAACAGGCAGCTTAAAGGAGGAGGACAGGTGTATTCTGGTTCACATTTTGGGCAATATGGTCTAGGATGGTATAAAGTATGGTGCCAGGAAATAAGGCCAGCTGATGCTATTGCATCCCCAGACAGGAAACGGACATCAGGAAGGAACTTGGACCTAGCAACCACAGGTCAGGGTCGGCCCCCAGTGACCCACTTCCTCCACCAGTGAGACCCAGTGAGACTCCACCTTCTAAAGGTTTACCAATCTCCCCCAAACAGGGGACATTTTACATTCAAAGCATAGCAGTTAAGCTTTATCCTCCGTCTGCTGGATGGAGCGCCGGGGTAGGTGTGCTGACACCAGGGAGCCACGGTGCTCTCTGTTGTCCTGGCTACTGATCACTAGTCATTTGACTCTTTCAGCTTTATTATCACCTCACAGGACCATTTTGTCCACGCTGTCCATCGTTGCCTGAGACGTGGTCACAAGTCCATGGCAACTCACAAGAACACTCATTCTCCTAAGAGTCTTTGGCCAGAACCCCTGAACTGGATCCAGCAGAGACTCCTGGGCAGAGCAGAGCTGTGCGGCAGGCAGGCTCAGAGTTGAAAGATGGAGCCGTGTCTGTCGCTTTTACCACCTGCCCTCCACAGCCAGGGCTCGGCACACCACAGGGCAGCCAGTGATGAAGCCGATTTGCCCCAGGTCTCCGTTCACATCACCGCCAATGTCTTGCATTCTCAGGTGTGGGGACTTATAACTCTGCGATGGGGCCGGAACCTCCCGGAGCCCTGCCTCAGCGGCTGCGATTCCATAGGAGACAGATGCTTGTTCTCACAGTCTGAGCCAACTCTGACATCCTAACCTTTCTGTGTCACAGTGTCCCAGGAGGGACCAATGAAGAGAGACACAGCATGGAGCCAGCAATCACAGGCTCCCCGGAGCAAGCCCAGCTGCCTGGAGCAGCAGAAATCATTATCCAGGTCAATAATGCAAAATCAAGAAATACTGACTTCCATTGTCTGAGATAATAAAATGACAGCACCAACCATATCCGTAACCTTTAACAGACATTTACTTTGAGAATCAAAGGGATGGTTTTAAAGGGGTTTGTCAATGAGTGGCTCCCATAAGCCCCCTGCACCACCTCACACCCCCAACACTACCAAAGAAAGACAAGACAGATCTGAGGTTCAGGAAACAGGCCTCGGAACAGAGGGGTTAACTTTGCCATTATCAGAATGGATTCAGTTTGACCCAGTTTTGCTTTGCTCCAAGGTCAGAGGCGCTGTAGTCTCCCGGAGTGACATTCTCCACACCTACAGATCAGACATTTGCTCAGAGAGACTTGACCTGAGTTAGGAACAAGGAAAGCCCAGAGAACTGTCTTTTATTTTTAATTGCAAGGCAAGATGGCGATCTTAGGAAACACTTGTTTTGTGCTAGACAGTAGGAGGCTGACTGTATCTCCTACCTCACCTGACTTCATCCTGACAAAAAAATCCCATTGGGAACAATGTCTTATTTCTCATATTATACACAAGGAAATAGAAATGTCAAGATCTCCCAACTAGAAAATGGATCCCATGGGACAGATAGCACAGCTTCCCAAGAAGAAAGCAAGGATTCTCTCTGCCTTGTGTTGGCTAATATTTTATGTTTAAAAGATAATTATTCGTATTTTAAATCTTGTGTATATGTGGGCATATCTGCACATACATGAATATGTGCATGTAGTACCCGCAGAGGCCAGAAGAGGGCGCTAGATCCTCTGGCGCTGTAGTTCCAGGCAGTTTGCGAGCATCCATTGTGGGTGCTGGGGACCAAATCCGGTCTGCAAGAGCAGAAAGCGCCATTTCACTAGCCCTTGGTTAACGTTTTAAAACGGTTTTTTGTCTTTGCTTTTAAATCGAGCAATTATTGTCTTGGTGCCATAAGATGCTCACATCTCAAAGGCCCAGTTGATAAGTTTAAACATTAGTCACATTTCTGGGCTGAAATCCAAAGGTAGATAAAGAATTCCCATACCGCCCTGTGGTGAACGCTGCCCGCCCACCACAGCTTTCCTGCTTCCATCCCCGTGGGTCAGCTCTCTGGTCCCGTGAGCTCATCTGAGTGGAACACTGCGATCTTTTAATTGTCCAGCCACGTTCACAAGCTTCTGAGATGCACACACACCACTTTTTTTTTCCCTTACAGGGTTTCTCTGTGTGGCCCTGGCTGTCCTGGAACTCACTGTAGACCAGGCTGGCCTCGAACTCAGAGATCTGCCTGCCTCTGCCTCCCAAGTGCTGGGATTAAAGGCGTACACCACCACCACCCGGCACACACACTGCTTTTTATATGGTTGGTTGTTCTTTTTATCACGGTCACATTTCACTTCTGTTTGAGGGACAGTTTTCCCATTTTTCTATTAATAAGCATTTGGGTTATCAGGGACAAGGTTGTTACTGATACCCTCGAGAGCCTCAAGGGCTTTTCCCACTATATACGGCACGGATATATGTCTCTCTCTCTCTCTCTCTCTCTCTCTCTCTCTCTCCCTCCCTCCCTCCCTCCCTTCCTCCCCCCCCCCCCGTGTGTGTATAAAAATAGAGGTAAGAATGCCAACTTTGCACTGGAGCGTGGTGCCATCAGCAAGGGTTACCACACAAGCATAAGGACTTGAGTGTCACCCTCGGTGCCTACATACAGCTCGTTCCACTGGTGCAAGCTTGTAATCCCAGCACCTCAGAGGTGGAAACGTAGGGTATAAGGGCTGAACATCCTGGATGGTGAGTCCCAGGCCAGTGAAAGACCTTGTGTCATGAACAGAGGTGGACACTTCTGATGAGTGACAAGTGAGGCTAACCTCTGACCTCCGCATGCACACATGCACATACACATATTTGCACTTACACAAACACACAGACCTGTATATAGTCCTAACTTCATTGGGTTGTAAGATCAAAGGGTATTGTGCTTGTAAATCGCTCAGTACAAGGCCTGGAAAATAACAGACACTCAAGTCATTTATTATTATTATTATTATTGTTGTTGTTGTTGTTGTTGTTGTTATCATCATCATCTTTTTTTAAAAAGAAAGACTTGGACTGGGGAAATGGCTTGAACATGAAGATCAGAGTCCGTCTTCCCAGAACACACACGAATGCCAAGTGAGTGTGGTACTCTGGTGAGGACAGTGCCTACAGGAGCCAGGCAGGTATGCTGGCCCACCTACAAGTCCAGCATTTGGAAGGCAGGGACAGCTGCATTGATTTCCAGACTCCCAAAGTGGAGATCGTCAGGTTCTACCGAGAGACTGTATCTCAATAGATGAGAAAGATAAAAAGTGATCAAGGAAGATTCTGATGTAAATGTTAGGCCTTCACACACACACACACACACACACACACACACACACACAGGACACAAAAGCGAGACTTGGGTTTTGTTTCTTATGTGACCCATTTGAGTGCTCCATCCTTGAGGCCGACCAGCTGGTGCAGAGTCTATGTATCCCCTGAGACTTGTGATCTCCTGGTTAGGCCTGTTTGAGTCATCACTTCTGCAGGGGACCGGACGACACCAGTCTTGTCTGTCATTCCTGACTCCTTCCTCTTTCCCTTGGGTTGCCATTGGGTATGGGATGCAGCCCCCATTCTTGATTTCTACCTTGAGTTCTGGTTTCTCAGGAAGCAGTTAGGTCAGATTTAAGGAGACAGCTTGAGAAAGACAGCTCTACTGGCACAGGAAACCTGTGCTGGGGTCCGCCCCATCTGAGTCACCCCACATTGGCAACCCCCCCTGGCTCTCCTCCTGAGTTCTCAGCACTTGCCACCTGGGATCTCGGTTCTTTTTACCAAATTACAGTTCACCTCAGGTTGTTTTCACGGTCTCTAAAACGTCAGAGTTCAACCTTGACCAATAAACAGCATATTAGCCAAGCCCATTTCTTTGTTCAGTGCCTCCCCGGGGTCTGTCTGACAGCCCGTGGCTTGTCAGAACAGGTGGTACCTCAGCTCCTCATTGTGACTTTGGAACCAACAAAGAAGACACAGGTTTTCTGATTTTTCTGTCTCCTCTTCCTGCTCTCATGCCCCCATCTCCTCTTCCTGCCCCCTCAACGCTCCCCATCTCCTCTTCTTGGGCCCTCCCTGGCACATGGCATGGTGCAGTGGCCAGGGCTGAGGCAGCCCCAGTGAAGCTGGCTCTGTGAAGCCATCTTTGCCTCCGAGCTGAGCCGGCAGGCTCTTCCTGGGAAGCTCCCATGGCTCCCACAGGTTTGCCCCTCTAAAGAAGCTTCTGGGTTTTCTTTATGCCTTCTTAATGAACCACGTTCTGTCTCTGCGCTATTCCGCCTTGTAATTACGCCGTCGATTATGGGGCTGAACGGTCTCCTTTTACTTTGCTTCTTTGTAATTGCTAAGCTTTCTAATTTCATTTTCTTCTAAAAATTCTTTTAGCACAGGAAAAAAAAAACAAGAAAGAATGCAAAAGGGAAAAGATCAAAATACTCGGGCATAAATCTGACGAAGTATGCACAAGACTATGATGGTGGATAATGTTGATTTGCAACTTGACAGGGTCTAAAATTGCCGAGGAGACAAGCCTCTGGGTAACGATGTGAAGGGATGTCTGCTCTGAGGTGACTGAAGTGAGAAGACCCGCCAGAAGATGAGGCAGTGCCATCCCGTGGGCCGTGCTCCCAGACTGAATAAGGAGAGGGTGAGCGGAACACCAGAACTCATCCCTCTCTGCTTCCTGGCTACAGATGTCAGTGGTAGCGCACACCTTTAATCCTAGCACTTGGGAGGCAGAGGCAGGCAGATTTCTGAGTTCGAGGCCAGCCTGGCCTACAGAGTGAGTTCCAGGACAGCCAGGGCTACACAGAGAAACACTGTCTCGATAAACAAAAAACAAACAAACAAAAAACAGATGCGATGACGTGACCAGGTGCCTCACGCTCCTTCCTCGCCATGTTGGATGATTATACCCTCAAACTGTGAGTGCAAATAAACCCCCTTCCTCCCTTAAGTTGTGTTAGCTATTTAGTTAGAGCAAGGAGAAAAGTCACAGATACAAACACTACATTGGAAAACCACAAAGATCTGGTGAGTCCATACTAACTTCTCCCCAATGCTCAACACCCTCTGCACTCTGAGAATGGTAGTCTTTTAATTCATAAGACAAGAACCCAGAGGTCACTGGCTCGGTGGGAGTTCTGTGTGACACTCAGCACCCTGACTCTTGAGTTAAAGCTTACTAGAGGGGCTGGAGAGATGGCTCAGTGGCTAAGAACACCGGCTGGTCTTCCAGAGGTGCTGAGTTCAAATCCCAGCAACCACACGGTAGCTCACAACCGTCTGCAATAAGATCCGATGCCCTCTTCTGGTGTGCATGAAGACAGCGACAGTGTACTTAGATATAATAAATAATTCTTTAAAAAAACAAAAATTAAAAATGTCAATGGAAATAAAAAAGCATACCAGAGACCTCCATTAGACTCAAAGACAGCCCCCTGCCCCATCTTTCCCATATCACCTGGGCTATTTGAGACACCCTTCTCAATAAAGTAAGAGTTAAAACCTCTTGCTCTGCAAAAGACATTTTGTTGTTGTTTGAAAACGGGCCTCCCTACATAGATAGTGCTGGCTACCCACAACTCACCATAGACTAAGCAGGCCTCGAACTCAGACATCCACCAGCCTCTGCCTCCCAAGCATTGGGATTAAAGGTGGCATCATGTCCCATGGCAAAAGACATTATTAGTCAAGCTAACTTGAATACTTTGTTCATTTCTTTAGAGACATTCTTTCTCTAATGGTAAGATTTCAATAGACATCTGCTTTGATTCTCCCACAAGTCCGGTTTGTATGTTATTTTAACCATTTTGCATGTCTAAATATTTTCCCGTTTCCACTGTCGTTTTGTAATGGAACAATGAGGAGCCTGGGAGTTTTTTGTTGTTGTTGTTGTTGTTGTTGTTGTTGTTTTTTAATGTCCAAACATTGTGCTGCACCCCTCCCCCCCTCCCCCGAAGGATCGAGGATCTCTGCAGCAGAGGGGACAGAAAGAGCTTAGGAGCTAGAAGTGGTGCACGCAGCGCCTTCCAGACACACCAGAGCAGCTGCACATATGAGCTTACAGTGATTGTGACAACACGCACACCTGTGGGAGCCTCAGCAAGACCAAATCTCAGCTGCCGGGAGAAAGGGGGTCAGATTTCTCTAACATCATAAACTATAATAAGTCAGCTATACTCTGGTGAAAGGCTGCACCCCAAGGGTCTATGGGCAAGGAGGCAGAGGCAGGAGAATCTCTCTGAGTAGGAGGCCAACTTGGTATACACAGTCAGTCCCAGGCCAGCCAGGGTTTCATAGTGAGACCCCGTCTCAAAAAACCAAATGATCAGTTGGCAACAAGAGCCTTTACCGTGTGCCATGTCATCAACCCAAGAAGTTGTTTTTAACACCTAGGTGTGTCCTCACCTCCAGGTTCATGACACTGTTGTAGCTGTCCTTTCTCCTGGCCACAGCACCATTTGTGTCAGAAGCTGTTCCCCCAGGGGGTGGGGAGGGGGCGCTATAATCTAGAAGGGGGCTCGTTTCCAGGGCACTGCATGCTTGCGCTCTCTCTGGGTTGGAGAGTGTGTGTTCTCCCTCCCCACTCTCCTTTCTCTCCTCTCCCCAGGGCTGTCAAACCTGCTGTCTTCAGTCTGCATGATGGCTCCCTGACAGTGTTTCCACTACTGTCCACCACAGAGAGAGACATTTAGATCTCTCGGTATTAAGGCAGATTTTAAGTACCTCTCCTTTTAGACCTGTCAAGTTTTGCTGTGTGTGTTTTAAAGTTAAATATCATATTCCTACCAGATCATCCTCGTAAGCTAAGTCTGGTTTGGGGGAAAAAAGAATTCTAGCAAGTCTTGCTTTCTTTAAGGTCTGTTCGTCATCTCTTAGGGGTTAATGTTTGCCTAGAAAAGATCCCTTTTCTAGGATCTTTATGTTTTAGTACATCCTGTCCTCCTTTTTAACTTTTCGTGTCTCCTGGCATCCCCCCTTCCTCGGGCTGATTAAACGTCCCAGCTTCCACCATGCTTCTTTCTCTCTTCTTTGTTGGGAAATCACATGCCCTTTCTTTTTAAAGCCCTCCATTGTGCGGACTTCGCCGGGTCTGTTTGGACGGCTTCCTGCCTCCTGATGAACACGGGGCTTGTGTTCCGCATTTGCTGATGCACACACTGCAGTGAAAGGGGCTCTGACGTCTCCATCCTATTAGGCCTGTTTTCAGGCTCATGACTCATCCTAGCTCTTCCAGGACCCAACTCGGCCGGGAAGACCAACGCTAGGCAGCCTCCTGCAGAGCACTAAGACCTCAGGAAATGACCCTGCCTTCCTGCCGCCTGCTTATCACCTGGAATGCACGGGTTCCTCGGATCTAAATTTGGTGTCCTTCACAATTCTGTGAAAAAAATTTTCCCTAATTTTTCAGGTTTTGGAGAATGGGTCTCACATAACCAGGCTGACCTCAAACTCTGTGTGTAGCGGGACAGCCTCTGGGTCCTGGGCTTTCAGATGCTGACCCTGTCACCCAGTTATGCAGTGCCCGGGGGTTGAACCCAGGGCTTCATGCATGCTCGGCAAGCACTCTACTGAGTGAGCTACATCCTCAGCTCCTCTATTAAACTATGGCCTAATCTTCTACTCTAGGGCTAACACCTAAGACAAATGCTCACACTGTCATTTAATCTCTATAACTATCTCCCTTGCTTCCCTTCCTCCTTCCTCTTTCCTCCTTCCTCTTTCCTTCCTTCCTTCCCTTACTTTTCTCTTTGTGAATATGTGTATGTGTGCATGTGTATGTGTGCATGTGTGTTTGCATGCATGTGTGTATATATGTGTGTGTACATGTGTGAGTGCACATGTGTGTTTGTGTGTATACTTGTGAGCATGCATGTGTGCATTGTGTTTGTGTGTGCAAACATGTGTGCATGCATGTGTGTGTGCATGTGTATACATGTGTGCACACATGTGTGTGCATGTGTGTGTGTATAGGCTAGAAATTGACATTGACATCAAGGATCTTCCTCAATTCTCTGCCTAACTTTTTGAGACAGGATCTGGAGTCTGGAGCTTACCCATTAGGATAAACTGGCTAGTCCGGGAGCCCCCAGGCATCCCAGAGGAGGCATTTTTCTAAGTAATTCTCATAAGGTCAGATTGGACGGCTCTCAAGTGGAGGAAAGATAACCTGATGGAGCTCCTCCCGCTGCCAGAGGAGCTTTGCAGGGCCATTTTCAAAATGTCCCAGAGAGAATAGCATTCAGGGTTATAATGTGCCCTCTGCAACACAGAGACTGCCAAGAACAGCTCCGGGCGTCTGAAGGCTGCATCACCCATCACCCTGCCTCCGAGACCGCTCGCTGCAGCTCTTCTTACCTCACAGAGCATACTTTAGACTGAGAACACTCAGGCCGTGCGCGTGGGGAGTGCTACGGTGGCACTAGGTCACACTCAGACTCCCCAGCATCAAAAGGACCCCGGGAACACCTGGTCCCAACAGCAGTGAAATAGCACAGGGAGGTGAATTTTGACACCCACACACTGAGAGACAGACACAGAGAGACAGAGACAGACAGAAAGAGATGGCGAGATTGAGAGACAGAGAGACGTCCTGGTCAACTCGCCATGCATCACACTTGCTCCGCCCCCCCTGCCCTTGAGATGTGCCCGGATCCATCCATCTTCCTGCAGGTAGAGGGGGTGACAGGAGGTGAAAGCCATTTGGACAGAGAAACTCAAAAGACTAAAGGAGACTGCCAAGTGTCCCTGAAATAGCTCCGCTCACAGGAGTAGCTCCGCTCACAGGAGTAGCTCTGCTCACAGGAGTAGCTCTGCTCACAGGAGTAGCTCTGCTCACAGGAGTAGCTCTGCTCACAGGAGTAGCTCTGCTCAGGGAAAAGGCATTTACCCAGGGTCACAGCAACGTCTCCTCATCTATTTAATGGGGGTATTCAGGATGTGATGTGGGGGTACCCAGGGTGTGATGTGGGGGTACCAAGGGTGTGATGTAGGGGGTACCAAGGGTGTGATGTAGGGGTACCGAGGGTGTGATGTGGGGGGACCCAAGGTGTGATGTAGGGGGTACCAAGGGTGTGATGTGGGGGTACCAAGGGTGCGATGTGGGGGGTACCAAGGGTGTGATGTGTGGGTACCCAGGGTGTGATGTGTGGGTACCAAGGGTGTGATGTGTGGGTACCCAGGGTGTGATGTGTGGGTACCAAGGGTGTGATGTGGGGGGTACCAAGGGTGTGATGTAGGGGGTACCCAGGGTGTAATGTGGGGGTACCCAGGGTGTGATGTAGGGGGTACCCAGGGTGTGATGAGGTGCTACTCACCCCATCATACACCCACAAGCACGACCAGCCACACTGCATGCTTATCTGAGGCCATTTTCTCTCATTCCCTAAATAACTGTTGGTGACATGGAAAGACAACATGGTAGCCCGTGTCCCCTGAGCCTCACACAGCACAGTAGAAAGGCTCAGTCCAAATCGTCAGGTTTACATTTTGGAAATCAGGTATTTCTTTGTTAATTCACTCTGCTCTGCAATAGAAGATGTGGTGAACATGGTCCCGGGTGAATGCTGCTTGATCATGAGGCATAATGCTCTGATGGTCATCTTTCCCCCATCTATCTATCACCTATCAATACTGATCATCTATCTGCCTGTCATTTACCTATATCTATAGCCATGACATATCTATATACCTTTATTTAACTATCAGCTATTATTTGTCTACATTTATCTATCATCAATGAAACATTTAAATAATCAATCATTTGTCTATATCTATCAATTTATCTATAATCTGTATATATCTCTATTGTTATATTCTAACATCTCTTTATATTTATCATCTATGCAATCAATCATCTATGTCTATCAACCTGTTATCTATATATCATACCTATCCATCTATTATCTATCATGTACTATCACAGTCTGTCATATATCATATTCTGTCCTTCCATTTGTCCATCAGTCATTATCATGATTAAGCGACTTTTATAAATGGGAGATTAGGATCATGGAAATCCCACACCTAGACAGACCCCAAGGACAGTCCCTTTCCATCCCTCCTCCCCGTCTTCCCCTTTCGCTCTTGACCCTCCTGGGAAGCTCCTGTGAATTACATCCATGCTTATCCATGGCAAAGGGGAAGAGAACAGCATGGAGCATTTGCTATGTTGTTGGAGTCATGAGTCCTGGAATGGGTGGCGGCGTTTAAGACAGAAACAAGCTCTGAGCCTGCACCTAACGTACATTCAGATGTTCCTCCATGCTCCAGTTGGTCATTGGTGGGTTGTTGTGGGATATTTATTGGCTGGGTGATGGTGGGGAGAGAAGCTTCAGATCACTTTGCCTAGGAGAAACCGAACCTGGCCAGTTTGTGCCACGCCCACTTTGAGTCAGAGAGCGCATGCGCCTATTGTCTCCGCTGCCAGCGCATAGAGACCCTGGACCACGGTCATTCCCAAAGCTGCTTATGTTATAGGCTACCTCTGCTCTGTGAATTCAGGGATCTCCAGCACCTCATTCCAGCTTGGCTGATGGGGACCATCGGAGCCATCCTATCCTCTCTTGAGTTTGGGACACAAGACAGACAATGAGAAAAGCCCTGTGATGGGTATCAGCAGGAGTCATGGAAGGAGAGCAAAGGGGAGTGCCCAAGAGGGAACGCCGGAAGCCTGCAGCCTTCTCAGCCCTGCTGGTGAGCCTTGGGGGCCGCTGCAGAACAGAGCCTAGATCATTCTTGCGAGGGTCACATGACCTCCGTTCCACTCTTGAGTTAGACAGAATTATTATTATTATTATTATTATTATTATAATAGAGAGAACAGTTCTGATCTGGGCTTCTTTCTTATTCTGTCTCAGTGTGTGCCTCTTTTCACACTCTGGCCACAGCAATCCAGTTTCCCTCGTAGCTTTGTTAATGTACGATAAAAGACAGAGATCTTGGAGGAAATGTGATAGCCGTGTATGAATTACTGCAGATGACAGCAAAACAGGCCACGGATCTAGAAAGATACTGAACCTGGCATCTTCAGGAAGATTTGCCTAAAGTTCAAGCCGAAAAGTTGCACGATGGAATGTGCGGCGGAGGAGAAACTTCTTTTACGTGTTAGCGAGTGCACACGGGGCTGGGAATGAGGCTCAGCGCAGCTCTGGATTCCATCCAGCACTAAAACAAGCGATAGTGGTAAAACTCCTCCTGATAACAAGCATGGTGCACATTGATTTTCGATATGGACAATACACAATTGATCTGGGTATCTGCATATTGACCCTCAACACAGCTAAAAAAAAAAAAAAAATCCAAGATACCTCATTAGTTACATGGTCCTTGAGACTGGGTGTCCAGAAGTCCCAGGGTGATGTGGACACTCAGAAGGTCCCCAGAGAGCCTCTGGCTCCCAGTCTGCCATGAAAGCTCAGAAACGCTTGTTCTGGTGTCGGCAAAGGAGTCAGGAGCAGGCGCAGCAGCAGCAGCAGCAGCAATGGGGGCAAATTAACAAAGGGAAGGCCAAGTACAAAGTCAGGTGATCGCCCTCAGCCACGCCCTTTCCATCAGAGCCGCTACCAGAAAGCACCCGCCCACGTTCACGTGGGTCTTCCCACTCGGCCCAGGCAATCCGGAATCGGGACTCCTCTTCAGGCAAGCTCCCTTCTCAGGTGATTCTAGTTTGTGGCAAAGTTACCATTAAAAACGATCTCAGCCGTTGTGAGCACTAACAGGTCTTCCGGAGAGCCTGGACTCAACTCGTAGCACCCACGTGGTGGCTCAGAGCAGCCTGTAACCCCAGCTTCAGGGGAATTGATGCCCTCGGCTGGCCTCTATGGGCACCAGAGACACACATGGTACACAGACATACATGTAGGCAAAAACACCCATTTACATAAAATAAATAAACCTCAAAATAAAATCAAACCAACCACGATACAAAGGAATATCGCTTGACAGTAGGAATCCATCACCATTAACATCAAGATGACAGAAGTTTATCCTGGGCAGCAGGAGGGGTTGGGGGGGGGTGTCCCAAGACAGTTAAAGAATACTGGGGAGACACTGAGGAAATCCGGATAAATTAATAGACTTTAGCCCATAATAATATATTGGTGTTGGTTGTTCCATTGTAGCAAACTACTGTCCTAATGTAATATATTAGGAACAAAGACATGTGTTTTGAAGTACACTACTCCTGAATACGGCTCAGTAGCACCTCAGAGGAGGCAGAGGCAGGAAGATCATGGCCACTTTCCAGTCTTCTACTCCCTCCCGTGCCACAGTGTCAAGACCTTGAAGAAAGGCATGATGGGTAATTTTCATGCTCAGGCTCATGAGATCTGGAAGAAACTAAGAGGCATGCTGGGTGGGTCTTGGGAGGTTTCCAGATAGGATTGGACAATCGGGGAAGACCCTGGGAGTCCCAGAAAAGCTTACCCACCTTTGCTTGCTGATTATGAGTATGACAACCCTGTTGATGGTCACTGCAGCCCGTTCCTTCCCTGACACAGGAACACCGCTGTCCCGGTCCTCCAGTGTGAAGAACAGTGGCTCTCCTGGGGTCTCTCCTTCAGGTCTCCACGGGCAGATTGTAACTGCTAACGCAGCTAGCCTTGGACTGAGCCGCAAACCCTTTCTCTGCCTCTCCAGGATGCACCAGCTATCATGGGACTGCCCAGCTCACACTGTGTAAGCCAATCTAATAAACCCGCTGTAAGATAGGTTCATTCTCTCAGTTCTGTACTTCTAGATAACCCTGAATAATAAGGTCGGGTTCTCCGAGACTCCCCCTAAAGAGACACCACTGTACCCCAAAAGGTACAGAAAAATCTACATGGGCCTCCTTAAGTCCCCTGGTGTGTTACCACTACATCAAACTTATTTCCATTGTCTGGGGGGTGGGGAGCGGGGTCTCACGCTGTGCCGGGGCTGATCTGGAACTGCCTCCTCTGTGCAGTGCCGGGTCACAGGTGTGAGCTAAGCGTCTCCCTCATCACGTCTAAAACACACAGGTTTAACCATGACAGCGAAATTTTCCCCAGGGGCAGCGTAATTGATTCCTTTGCCACCACAAAAGGAGCCAGTTTTTCATTTATTAAGCGATTCGTGCTGACAGCGCTGGTTGCCTCTGTATGCATACGCTCCTGGGAGTTTTCCTTCTAATGAGTTGTGACCCGTTATTGTTTCTCAGATTAAAGAGAACACAAAATAAACTCTTTGGTGTGCATTCGTTCCTTATTAGCACAAGAGCTGTACTGTTACCATTGAAGGAGGCTATCTTTAACAATGGTAAAAGAGAGGATAATATCCTAAGCAAGTGGCTTCTGAGAGCTGAGAGATAAAGCTTATCTAGGAAGGTCTTTTCACAAAAGATTTATTTACTTTATGTGTATGAGGCTTTTGTCTGAATATATATGTCTGTGTACCAGGTGTCTTCCTGGTGTCCAAAGAGGTCAGCCGAAGCCATCACATCCCTGAAACTGGAGTTATGGATGGTGGAATTGAACCCAGGTCCCGTGCATGACCTCTTAGCCGCCAACAAGGCCAGGCTGACCAGGGAGTCCTCATCCTCCGCCTCCACTTCCCAGGCTAGAATCATGGACGCATCAGCGTGTCCAGTTCTCGTTTTTTCACCTACTCAATTCCCCCCCCCCCCGAGAAGCTTGAGATCTTTTTTTGATGTTTGTGCCCTGGACAGCTCTCTGCCTGGCCCTACCTGCCCTTGGGGGTTTGAGGGTAGGTGGGCGTAGAGTCAATGACACGGACTCCGGGAGCAGGTGAGGAACTCCGCAGCAAGCTCACGTGACCGCTGCTGCAAGCTTCTTTAATACCCTCTGCCCGCAACCCCATTGGTCCCAAGAAAGCATCTTTTCTAAACAGCAGTTCCTGATTGGCTGGCGTTGTCTGCACCAGCAATCTTTGGTTTCTCAGGCAGCCCTCAGGTCCTCGTGCACGAGATGTGTTTGCGGCTGCGCGACCCCCAGCGTTTACATAGAGGCGCTCCGCCATTCCTGCTACCTGTGAGTATACCGTGTTGAACATATCTGCCCCAGGTTCTTCCATGAGAGGTGGAAAATCCGTGAGAGAACTTTCTAGAGAGAATGGGGCATGTTCTAGAGTCTGCCCTGCTTATACAGTGGCAAAGCTCACTGAAAGAACTGTCTGAAAACCTTCTGTGTTTATGTTAGTCATATTGGAAGAATGGAAGTGGGCGGGGGACGGGGGAGGGACAGGGGGAGGGAGAGGAAGGTGGTCTCAGAGCGTTCTGAAGGTTGCTACTGAGTAAAACATTGGTGCTGCACGGGGGAGGACTGAGAGGGGCCTGAGTGAGCCAACTGGAACACGCTTTGAGCCCCATGAGAGACCCTGGGTTCTGTCTCGGTTTGCACTTGTGTGATCCAGTAACCCAGAAATGTGTTATTTGAAGAACTGAGATTCTTCACCGTGGAAAGGAAGTTCCAGTATGAAACGGGGTTCATAAGGAAAAACTCCTACATACTAGATTTGAAGCCAGGGATGATCTATGAATTCAAGAAGCACGCCACACCACACACACACACACACACACACACACACACATACACACACACACCAGCCCCTCCACTAATGACCAAACTCCAGCTTTTCTCCTATCGGCAGTGAGGTGGTGGTCTCCACAAGGGTTTGCAGGTGAGCACCTCAAGTCCTAACAAGGCTGTCTTGGTGATGGATGGGATGCCAGGGGGCTGGGCGTCTGCTGCAGCCGGGGGACAGTGCAGGAGGTAATCGGAGATGTGAGTTAGTAGCCGCGGCCTGAGCGCATGTTATTTTTAACTTCCCCGCAGGAGGGAAGAGCTTTGCTCTGGTTGCCAGGGAAATTGTGTTCTGAGGGATTATATATCGGTTGCTACTTCTCAAAGTCTTAGGGGAAGCCAGGAAACTTCACAAGCCAATCTGGCTTCTGAGCTTGGACTGTCATCCTGAGAATACACGGTCATTTTTCTCTCTGTACACACACACAGCGCCTTGGTGGTGCCCTCGGGGATGCTGGCTATTATGTGGAATGACCCTGCTGCCTTAGTTGGGAGCCCAGCAGGCAAGGCGGGCCTGCGGGAGGGTGTGGAACAGGTGAGACGTCCCGGAGCCACTGGAAATGCCAGGGTCCAGGGAGTGGTGTGAACAGACCTGGGACCCTGGTTTCCCAAAGCACAGTAAGGTCTTCATCCAGGTCCAGCATGCTCCCTCTCTGGGTCCTTAAGGGGAGAGTCCCAAACCGCCCTCAGCTTTTGGAGACAGGCCTGGGTGGTGCTGGCCAAGCTTAGATTCTTCCTGACCTTCTCCACTCAATAGCCTTGACCTGAATCTGAAGTCAAACCCTGATAAACTCAGAATGTCACACAGTCTCCGGGACAGTGCAGGGATAGTGCAGTACGGGCAGTGGCGTGCTCTGCACCCCGCCCACTTCCGACCCAGACTCAGCGTGCCTTCCGCCTCGCGGACAGAAAGCCGCTTTTGGCTGCTTATCAGTGCTTTCTAGAAGCAATTGGTATAGGAAGGACCCATATACGTGGCAGAGCAAATGGAATGTTGGACAAGGACAGCCCTATTCTCCACCACATTCCAAGGTTAGCCCAAATAACTCACACTATAAGAAAGAAAGGCGAACAGTAGCTCCAATCCCCTACTGACCCCTGTGCATGGCAGGGACCCAAAACTAGTCTAACCTCCTCCCCACAACCCTACCCTGGGTAGAGCAGAGGGAGGCCAAGGCTAGCCCAACCTTTCCTACTGCAAGATAAAAAGTCCAAGACTATTTCAGTCTTCCCCAGTGCAGGTCAGTGGAGCCTTCAGCGATTTAGACCTGTGAACCTTTCATTTCTTTGGTCCCATCACACACAAGGAACAAAGTCCACATAGTTGACAGAACTCAGGTATAGTGTAATGGTGAAAGAGCCAAGAAAATAAAGCTATCGTCCTCAGGTAATGTTGTGGTTTGAATATGCTTGGCCCAGGGAGTGACACCAAGTGTAGCCTTATTGGAGTGGGTGTGGCCTTGTTGGAGTAGGTGTGTCACTGTGGGCGTGGGCTTCTAGCACTCCTAGCTGCCTAGAAGTTGCTATTCTGCTAGCAGCCTTCATATGAAGATGCAGAACTCTCAGCTCCTCTTGCACCATGCCTGCCTAGATGCTGCCATGTTCCTGCCTTGACGATAATGGACTGAACCGCTGAACCTGTAAGCCAGCCCCAATTAAATGTTGTCCATATGAGAGTTGCTGCAGGGCAGTGGTGGCACATACCTGTAATCCCAGCACTTGGGAGGCAGAGGCAGGCGGATTTCTGAGTTCGAGGCCAGCCTGGTCTAGAGAGTGAGTTCCAGGACAGCCAGGGCTATACAGAGAAACCTTGTCTCAAAAAAACAAAAACCAAAAACCAAAAAAAAAAAAAAAAAAAAAAAAAGTTGCCTCGGTCATGGTATCTGTTCACAGCAGTAAAATCCTAACGAAGACAGGCGACACCTCAGTGTGATGAGAGAATGCTGTCCTCAGGCAGGCACGCCTCAGTGAAATGTGGAGGATGCTATCCTCTGCCACGCCCAGTCCAGGTTCTCCCTCTTGGGTTATGGTTTGAACACAGTTGACCCTGCAGTAACAGGAAAATTGTGGAGCACACCAGGAGACCGCAGAGAAGTCCTAAGCTCTGCAGACAGCAGTATTCAGCAGTATTAGCAGTATTCAGCAATATTCAGCAGTGTTCAGTAATATGCAGCAATAGACAGCAGCAGACAGAACCAGCAGTTGAAGAAAGACATTTATTGGGGATGAGAAAACACACACACACACACACACACACACACACACAGCAGATGCACAGGAAAAGACCCTTCAGAAATCAAATATGTGGGACTCAGGAAACAAACATCAAGCCTGCTCTCATGGGCTGTGGTTTTTAAAGAGTTTCTGTCCCTTATGTTAGGCTTGGACAGTTTGAAGAAAGATTAGGAGTCCTGTGAGCACCATTCTCCCTATCCAGGGAGCCTTGAGCCTCTTGAGGCTCTAAGAGGAACTTAGCTGAGAAATCAGGGACCCTGGGGTTCCAGCCAATAAGCTTTGAAAAAAAATAACTCCAGGAAGAAGACTACACACAGTGACTAGTCCTTTCTAGAACTTTTTCTAAAAATCTCTAGCACATAGGTGTGAAATCTTGCTCTATTTAGGGAGCCTTTGTTCCCAAATGCTCAGCTGCTCTCCCTGAGCTGGGGGTGGGGCAGTCTCCACACAGCCCTCCTCTCATTGTCTCCCCAAGGCCTCTCTAGGTGGGAGATGGCTCCATTGGTGAGGTGTTTATCTCTCAAGTGTGAGTACCTGAGATCCACCTGTATAACCCAGGTGAAAAGCCAGGTAAGGTGATGCCAGCCTAGGAAAACAAGGCAGGAAGACCCCTGGGGCCTGCTAGCCAGCCAGTCTAGCCTAATAGACCAGATTCAGACCAATGAGGGTGCCTGTCTCAAAGGAGGTGGGCCGTGTTCTTGAGAATGACATTTGACGCATGCACGAATACACACACCACACACATGCACACGCACATGCATGCATGCACGGACACTGCACGAGCACATGCTTAAAACTCTATTATAAACTCCTTTCTCCCAGGGACATGCGACTCCCCCACTCATCCTTATCCTGCTTTGCAGACTGGGGCTGAGGCTCTGTAAGCACCAGTTTCCTGTGTGACCACATCACAAAGGGTGATGGGCAAGCAGCATTCCTGAGGACCTCCTACCCTCTGGATCTACCTCACAGAGAGACGGTGATCCAAGTAAGATAAACAGGAGGGCGTTTGTCCAAACCCAAGGGAAGGGCCTCTGAGACGGAAGAAGCCACCAGACCTGGGCGTGGCTACATCCCTGCCCACAGAGGCTCCATGCTCCAGCTTGTCACTTCCTGTCCAACCCAGAAAGCCCTTCCCAGGGAGCACTGTGGGTGCCTGGACTCCCACTTACCAAGACCCTTGAGGAGGAGCGCTGAGGAGGACCCTTGAGGAGGAGCCATAAGGAGGAGCATTGACTATGTCATTGCTTTCAACGGCTTCAGCAGATACTAGCAATGGTACCCACTGACTGGCTCCGTAACAAAGGTAGCCAATGCTGGATCACTCTAAACTCTGACCTCCGCATCAGGTGAGCTAAAGTTTCCATCCTGCATAAGACTATATCAGTACAGTCTTAGACATCCCCCCTTTTACCCAATCAGCCACTGCAAGTCTGGGGCTCCCAGGAACCCCTCCGGTTCAATACTTAATTTTCTAGTCTGACTTACAGATTCACCATGAGCTGTACTTAAGAGTCACAGCTTTGCCATAGAGGCCTGGGGCTTGCTGTCAGACAGAAAAGACACAAGAGCAAAATCAAGAGGGTCCTAAGCACAGGAGCGCTGCCCTGAGTCAGGGTCCGTTACTCTCCTGGTCCTCAGCAGACCACCAAGCAGGGGGGACACAGATCGCTGGCTATAGGCCTAAGCTCATATTCTGCATCCTCCCCGAGGTCGGGAAGGTTTGATCTAATGCACGCCAGGGACAGGTCAAGTGCCGGCCACACAGTTCAGGATGGGTGACAACTTATCTTTCCGTTAGTTAAAATGAGGGTGGCTTTCTAGGAGGCTTAGCGTGAAGATGCACGTGACACTTAGTGGGGTCTCCGGGCTTGGAGTCGGTGATCAGGGAGGGAGAACTGTCTTTGGCTGACCGGAGACAGATGAAAACAGGAAGCCCTCCCAGGTGAGGGTGGGGCAGGCGTGCTCTCCCAAAGCTGGAGGACGTGCCCACTCACATGGTCCCACGGGAGCACTGGCAGTGTTTACTGGGGTTGAACTCGCATTGGCAGGTGGGGGCTCAACAGAAACGCCAACCAAGTGCACCAAGATGTATGTGCGAGAGCTCAGAGCGGCGTGCCCGCCACGCCCAAGACCTGGAAACCACGTAGATGGACATCAGCATTGGATCTCTCCGTGGGACACACCCGTTGTGAAGAACGAGCTCTGTCAGACACCACACGGGCGATCTCACAACAAGATGGAGGGTAAGAAGCTGTGCACAGGGTTGTGTCAAGAATGGAGAGAGGTGAGTGCCTGTGGACAGGAGGCCATACTTGATGGCCGGTGGCAAGGCCAGGCCAGCTGCCATCTTGCTGTGGTTATGGGCACTCGGTGACCTCAGTGGACCTGCCCATACAGCTCGTCAAACTCTGCAATGAATGCTTTGTGGGTCTCATAGTAAACCTATTACAACTAAATAGGCATTTTTGAGGTAAGGTCTCATGTAGCCCAGGCTGACCTCAAATTTGCTACATAGCCAGAGCTCTAACATTAAACTTCTGATTCTCCTGCCTCCACCTCCTGAACACCAGGGTTTCAGACCTGTGCTATTGTGTGTAGTATGTGGAGTGCTGGGATCCTCTCCAGGGCTTCCTGCATGCCAGCCAAACACTACCAACTTAGCTCCAGACCCAAACCTCAGTAAAAAAAAAAAAAAAAAAAAAAAAAAAAAAAAAAAAATTCTTTTAAAAAGACAAAATTTAAAAACTAAGAAAGGGAGTAGAGGGCAGCTAAGAACTGCTTAGCAATTAAGAATGCAGACAGCTTCTGCAGAGGGCCTGGTTTCGTCTCCAGAACCTTTGCTGGGCCACTCACGAATCCCTTAACTTCAGCGCCAGGGAAATATGCTGCCCTCTTGTGGTTGCATGAGTGACTGCACGCACAAATCTATACACATACACACATCTTATTTTAAAAGCAGGGCCTCACCATATAGCACTGGCTGAACTGGAATTTACTAAGTCCAAAAGGCTAGCCTTGAACTCTCAGAAATCCACCTGCCTCTGCCTCCCAAGTGCTGGGATTAAAGGCGTGCGCCACTACACCCTCACATGATTTTCTTAAATCGTCAATAAAAATAAATAAGAAAAGCCATGCATGAGCCATCTTTAGCTGTGGATGTGGTTTAGCTGAGATACAGTAGGCTCGCCCTTGTTGATCCTCAACTCTAAGACATCCATTACACTTGCTTACACAGACCCTGCCACATTTTCTCAAGTCCTCTTTGGGGTGACGGGTACAGGTCTCTTGGGAAGATGACAGCGTCACACACAGCCCTGAAGCCACCAGAATCTGGAGATGTAGCCTTGCCTTGGCTGTGCTGTCTGCCGGGGGAATCTGGAGCAGAGCTCCACAGAGTCACGGAGGAAGAACACGTGACTCGCTTCAACCGAACAAACCCCACCTAAGCGCCGGGATGGGCAGGTGGCTGTTTCCACGTGAACAAGGAAGGCTCGCGCCAACCAAATGTAAGTGTTCGAAGGAAATGTGACTTTATTCAGAAGCCACACACTCCCACACCTGACATTCACCCTTTTTAACTGAGAAAAGGAAAAGCAGGTGCAGAGGGGAAAAAAAACCTAAATAGCAAAAGGAGGGGAGGCTGGGACCCTCTGTCGGGAAGGAGAAGGGGAAGAGGGGAGGAGCTGGAGTGGGGAGAGAACGAAGCTGCGGAACTAACTCTACTGCAGCAGGATGCCTGCGCAGACCCGAGAGCAGGGAGCGGTTATATTAGTGCAGAGATTTAATTCTCACAGCAATCCTGTGAAATAAGACAAGCCATAATGGGATTTCCTCGAATGTAAGATGCCGGTAATTAAAAATGTACATTATCCCCTCACGTCGTGAAGGAAGCAAACAGTCAAAAGGGAAATCCTCCACTGCTCTGCTTACCCAGCGTTCTGCCGTGAGCAGCCCCAGGCGCAGGGGCTCAGAGCTGGCGTTCGATGGCACCTCAGAGTTTCATAGTGACCAGACTCACCTGAGCGGCTCTCTTGGGATCACTCATTCGGTCACGGTCAGCTGTGAGTGGGGTTGGGGGAGCTGATGGCCAGAGGAATGAACTCCCACACCGGCCTCTCACACACACAAGGAAAGAGCTATGGCCACACACACCATCGCCTGGAAAGATGCAGAGCGAAGACGCCCCACAGGAGAGCCGTAGCAGGGAAAGGAGGCACGCTCGCTCTGAGAGCGAGATAGTCGAGGCTACCCCAGCAGACAGAAGCTGAACAAGCAAGCCGTTGCTGCAAGTACACATTTGCCCGAGGCTAGCGTGGGCTTCCACGCACATTGTGGCCTCCGAACACCGCCATTCAAGGCCACTTGGGCTCTTCTCCTAAGGAGCCGGGCGTGGTGCGCAGGGGAAGGAGAGACTGCGGGCTTCAGCCATGGGCAGCTTTTTTGTTTTGTTTTTGCTTTTCCGAGGCAGGGTCTATGATGGCTAACCTTGGTTGTCACATGACAAACTTCCTTCAAACTGGCCTGTGAGCCAGTGTGACCACACACGGCTGTGTAACCCGGGAGCCCAACCACACGCTGCGGTTTAACTCGGGAGCCCACGCTACTGAGCGACCTCCCCATTCCTGGAGATGTTTTTCTTTTGTTCATTTTGAGGACAGAACCCATGTGCCTTGCACATGCTAGGCAAATGCTCTAATATTGAGCTATCACAGGATCTTCCTTCACAGAAGCCAATCTAGGTCCTGTCCTTGGAACCAGACACGATCCTTGCAAGTGGAAACATCCAGAGTCCTTCCGGTGGACCACTGGAGCTTGGTGACGTCAACCTGAGCCCCCAGTGGGAGGGGCCATGCCCAGCAGCAGCCGAGGCTGACCTGGTTCCTTAAGCCCCATCACCAGGGCTCAACTCCAAGGGGCTTGCCCACGCCTGAGGACTCACGCGGTACTGAATTCACCCATCTGCAAAAGGTTCATTCAACATTGCTTCACACCAACTATTCTAGGTTCCTTTGGGCTACTGTGATAAAATACTGACCAAAAGCTGTTTACGGCAGGAAGTGGATTATTTAGCTTACACTTTCAGGGCACAGTCGCACTGGGTGAAGTCAGGGCAGGAGCTCAAAGGAGGAGCTTGAGACAGGCTTCCACCAAGCATTGCTTCCGACATGGAAATTCACTCACAGTCAAGGAGATGCAGCAGGAGGTGTGGTGAATGCTGCCTACTCACAGACTGGCTCAAACTGGGCTAGCTTTTTAAAAAAAAACATTTTTTTTTAATTACGTGGGTAATTCAGACACACCAGAAGAGGGCATCCGATCCCATTACAGATGGTTTGTGAGCCACCGTGTGGTTGCTGGGAATTGAACTCAGGACCTCTGGAAGAGCAGACAGTGCTCCTAACCACTGAGCCACCTCTCCAGCCCCTTGGGCTAGCTTTCTTATACAGCCCAGGACCACTTGCCCACTGTGTTTCCCCCTGTGGGTTAGCAATCATGCCCCCAGACCCATCTTGTCCTAGACAATTCCTCAGTCAAGGCTTCTCAGGTGACTCTGGGTTGTAGGCTTTGTCAAGCTGGCATTCACAGCTAACTTGGACTCTCCAAGGGACCCACTGGATAGGAAAGGACACAGGGCTTTAGTCACAGGTCCTGTGGCTCTGGGCACTAGAAGGGGCTATGACCTGTCACTTAGACACTTCCCTTGCTTCTGTCTGCTTCAGTCAGGCCTTTTCCACTGAAAAATATCAGAGGGTTCTGGGTTTGGAGAATCAGAACTGACCTTTTTGGGTCCATGACAAAGGGCCATATGGCTTTTTCTCTTTGGCCTGGCAGGTGGCAGATAGGCAGATGCAGGACCTGGCTTCTCAGAGAAGGGGCAGCCCAGTGGCAATGCCCCCCTCCCCAACCCCCCCCCCCCACACACACAGTTTCTTGTGAATAGCCCCAGAGCATGCGATAGCTATCTTCCTCCAGGAAGCCTGCGCTGCCTGTATCAGCCCTATGGAGCTGCCTGTATCAGCCCTATGGAGCTGCCTGTATCAGCCCTATGGAGCTGCCTGTATCAGCCCTATGGAGCTGTCTTTCGGCGGAATGGGCGTGGCCCAGTTACCAGGGCCTCAGTGGATTACTCTGTAAGCTCAGGTATCTTGTCTCTGGTGCTTCAGGCTCTTTGAACACTACAGTTGGATGAAGCTTGTCCCATGGGTTCTAGTGGCAGCTAGAGGTGGTGGGACTGTAACAGACAGAGCCTAGGAAAAGGTCTTTAGATCACCAGGGTCTGTCCTTATCAGGGATTAGGAAAGCCATCTATACTGGCAGGTTTTGTGCATCAATGACACAGGTTGGAGTTATCACAGAGAAAGGAGCTTCAGTTGGGGAAGTGCCTCCATGAGATCCAGCTGTGGGGCATTTTCTCAATTAGTGATCAAGGGGGGAGGGCCTCTTGTGGGTGGCGCCATCCCTGGGCTGGTAGTCTTGGCTTCTATAAGAAAGCAAGCTGAGCAAGCCGGGGGAAGCAATCCAGTAAGTAACATCCCTCCATGGCCCCTGCATCAGCTCCTGCTTCCTGACCTGCTTGAGTTCCAGTCCTGACTTCCTTTGGTGATGAACAGCAATGTGGAAGTGTAAGCTGAATAAACCCTTTCCTCCCCAACTTGATTCTTGGTCATGATGTTTGTGCAGGAATACAAACCCTAAGACACCATCTGACACCCTTGAGCTCTGGGCAGACTGACCCTTGAGTCTCTCTTTGTTTCCAGATGCGCTATCCTCCTTCTGTGTCCCCACCCTGTGACACCATCTGCCAAGAGACCCTTGGCAGGGCCCTTCGCGCCAGTGGCGTACCTTAAAACACCCAGAACCAAGAGCAACAGAAACCTCATCTCTGTAGAGATCTACACAAACACTTCAAGTGTTTCATTGTCATGACAAAATAGGGCTGATTCAGTGTGTATAGAAGGAAAGCCAAAGTGTGGGTACTTTGGTCCTTCATAGAAGGGATAAGAAATACCCATGGGAGGAGACACAGAGACAAAGTGTGGAGTAGAGACTGAGGGAAAGACCATCCAGAGACTGCCCCACCTGGGGATCCATCCCATATACAGTAACCAAACCCAGACACTATTGTGGATGCCAACAAGTGCTTGCTGACAGGAGCCTGATATAGCTGTCTCCTGAGAGGCTCTGCCAGTGCCTGACAAATACAGAGGGGATACTCACAACCAACCATTGGACTAAGCACAGGGTCCCCAATGGAGGAGCTAGAGAAAGAACTCAAGGAGCTGAAGGGGTTTCAGCCCCATGGGAGGAACAACAATATGAACCAACCAGTACCCCCAGAGCTCCCAGGGACCAAACCACCAACCAAAGAGTACACATGGAGGAACCCATGGCTCCAGCTGCATATGTAGCAGAGGATGGCCTGGTTGGACATCAATGAGAGGCAAGGCCCTTGGACCTGTGAAGCCTCGTTGCCCCAGTGTAGGAGAATGCCAGGTCAGAGAAGCGGGAGTGAGTGGGTTAGTGAGCAAGGGGAGGAGGGATGGGAGAGGGGGTTTTTAGAGAGGAAACGTGGAAAGAGGATAACCTTTGAAATGTAAATAAAGAGAATATCTAATAAAAACTTTAGCTTAAAAAAAAAAAGACTTGGGGCCCAGATGAGGACCATTGAGCCTGGTGCTCAGGAAGAGGTGAGGTAGAGGTTACACAGAGCAGACCTGGATCAGCGTGTGGTGGACTACAACAGCGCCACCTCTTAGAGCTCCAGTGCTCACTGCCGGTGGTAAATGAACAATCCGCAGCCATAACCCGAGAGGGGGTGAGGGCTGGCATCACACACCCCTAGAGGAAAAGAGCACTGGCTACCCTGTCAGAAGTCCTACACATACACCCCGAAGTCCACACTCCTTGGCTCTGGCCTGGGTGCCCAACACACTCACAGTATTCTGCTAGTGTTTTCTGGCAAAGCCAGTGTCTGGTTAAAGAGGTGGAAGGTAAGACTGGCTTTGCTGCTGCCTAGCGTGTCCAGGGCCACTGATTGTGAGGGCCAGAATGGGGACTGTTTTTCATCTAGTTACCCCCCCTTGGCTCTGACGGCTTCAATCAGAAGCATTTTCCAGCGAACCACATTGGGGTTTTTCACGGATCGGAGAATTAGGACTGACCTTGTTGTGTCCCTGACGAGGTGGCCTGTGGCTTTCTCTCTTCAGCCTGGCAGGTGGCAGATAGGCAGAGGCAGGATGGGCTTCTCAGAGGAACTGGGAGGCTTATTTTTGGCTGGCCCATAGGAAGGAATTGACCTCACGATCCTGCGAGGGGACTTTTTGCTTTGAAAACACTCTTTAATGTTTCTGTGCTCTACTTTCCCGGGGACTGGAGCGGTGGCAGCCTTTCTGAGTGGCTACGACCAGCCCAAGCTGAATGCAGAACAGAGGGCAGGTGGGAGCCAGGCCTGTGGCCTGTGTGGCTCACAGAAGCTGAACAAAATTGCTTGGCTGGTGGTGCAGACGGGGTTGGGGGAAGAGAGCCTTGGTCCCTGCTTCTCAAAGGCAAAAGACAAGAGAAAGAGGGTTCTGCTGGAATCCAGGACTCAGGGACCCCAGGGGCCTCCCTGCCCCAGGAAACAGCGTCTGTCTCAGGGGGGACCTGGAGAGGCTCACACAGCTAGAGCTGGGACAGGTGTGGGTCATGGGTCCAGCACCCTCCCGTGGGTTTAATATTTTCCCAGGTCTGATTCAGCATGTCCCTTGTCCCCAGCAGAGGGTCCCAAGCTGGGTTCTGCTTACATTCATTACGGTATTGCCCATGCTTGCTGGAAGGTTGAAGAGGTCAGGGGGGTTCGTGTGGTCACTTTATAGAAGTAGCTGGAGCACACATGGTGGGGTGAATAAAGGAGACCCCTGGGCTCATGTATCTGAGTGCCTTGTCAAAAGGGAGTGGCACTATTTAAAAGGAGTAGGAGGTGGCCTTGTTGGGGCAAGCCAGTGGGGCTGGGCTTTGAGGGCCCAACAACCCAGCCAGGCGCCGGTGTCTCTCCCTTCCTGCTGCCAAGCTTTCCCCCACGACGGCGGGCTAAACCTCTTACACTGTGAGCCACTCCCGACTAAAGGCCTTCTTTTATACGGGTTGCCGCGGTCCTGGTGTCTCTTCACAGCAACAGAACACTGACTAACCCAGCATCCTTGGCTTTGGCAATTACTGGTTGTCGTAAAGCCAGGCCCCGAAATAGACCACTGCATTTATTGGGTGAACAGGAAGGACATTGTCTTCTTCCCATCCTGACATCTACTGCTGAGCACCTACTAAGTGTCAGTGTTATGCAGAGTTCCACCAAAGCTACAGGCTCAGTCCTGAGCACCTACTAAGTGTCAGTGCTGTGCAGAGTCTCCCCCGAGGCTACAGGCTCAGTCCTGTCTGCTGCGCTGGTTGGGACACATGGTCCTCTCTATATCACAGATTAAAAAGCAGCAAGTGTGGACTGTAGCAGTTCTCAGGGTAGAGAGCTTGTCTGCTGGCAGGATATCCTGGATTTCATCTCTAGAACCACAGGGGGGAAATGGGGAAAGGGTGTATGTCACCAGGGGGAGGGGAGAGACAAAGAGCACAGGAGGGGGAGGCTGGAGGCAGGTCACATCCCGCCTGTGCTCTCAGCTGATGGCACCAGGACGCTAACCTCTCCTCCATCACTCACTAATTCAGTGAAGGTTGGCAGAATGCTTCCTGGATCCCAGCAGAACCCTCTTTCTCTTGTCTTTTGCCTTTGAGAAGCAGGGACCAAGGCGCTCTTCCCCCAGTCCCATCTGCAGTACCAGTCAAGCAATTTTGTTCAGCTTCTGTGAGCCACACAGGCCACAGGCCTGGCTCCCACCTGCCCCCCTGTTCTGCTTTCAGCTTGGGCTGGTCGTAGCCACTCAGAAAGGCTGCACCACTCCAGTCCCCGGGAAAGTAGAGCACAGAAACATTAAAGAGTGTTTTCAAAGCAAAAAGTCCAGAAAAAAAGCAGGCATTCTGGACCCTGCTGACATACTCAGGCTGGCTAGCAACCTCCTCCTCCTCCTCCTCCTCCTCCTCCTCCTCCTCCTCCTCCTCCTCCTCCTCCTCCTTCTCCTCCTCCTCCACCACCACCACCACCACCACCACCACCACCACCTCTGCCTCCTCCTCCTCCTTCTTCCCCTCCCTTTGTCTCTTCCTCCTCCTCTTCTTCTTCTTTTACATTTCAAATATTTTCCTCTGTCCATATCTCCCCGTCTGAAATCCCCTATCCCATCTCACTCCCCCTGTCTCTGTGAGGATGTTCCCCCACCCACCCACCCACCCACTCCCATCCTCCTGCCCTGGCATTCCCCTACACTGGGGCATCGAACACCCTCAGGCCCAAGGGCCTCTCCTCCCACCCATGTCCAACAAGGCCATCCTCTGCCACATGTGTGGCCAGTGCCATGGGTCGCTTATGTGTATTCTTTGGTTTGTGGTCCAGTCCCCAGGAGTTTGGGAGGGGTCTGGTCTCTTGGCTAGCAGTTTCTTTATGGCCTCTCCCAGACTCTATTGTCCCGAGTCCTGTTGGAAGACAGATACACAGACCATGGCAGTACTTGGAGTCAGGGATACTTATAAGCAACTCAGAGTGAGTCACGACATTGGACAGGGTGGCAGTATGAACCACCACCAGGTGCCACACAGTGACATTTCTGCCAATGATGACGGAGCTGGAAAATCCTTATGTTCTACATTTTTGCTATCTTCTCTCTGTTTAGATATGCAAATATGATTGTAGTAGAGCTGCTGCAGAATTCTATCCAGCAACAGTATGAAGACAACCTCTCCAGGGCTGTAGCTAAAAAAAAAAAGCTAGAGGTTGCACCGTGGGGCTGAGGGGATGAGGGCTACAACAGGCTGCAATTCCTGACCCCGCAGAGGATGGCCACCACACACTGTCCTTTCTCTCCCAGTCACTAGAATCAATGAAGTATCCACGGAGCAGCTAATCAATGACTGCTGAGCATGTGTTGTTCAGGAAATGGTGAATAACCTTGAGCTGGTGTCTCTGCCTTGTGCCCATTTTATCCCCAGCACAACAGAGGGAGGGAACAGGGTCTGGGCACTTCCCAAGCCTTAGGAAGATGTCCTAAAGATTTCATATTATATGACTTCCCAATGAAGAACATGCCAAAATAAACGTAATAAAGGTGTTAAGATATTTATGAAGAAGAGGCTCCAGTTTTGCTTCAGGATTGATGAGGGTGTACTGACCTTGTCAGTCTCAGAGTCAGGTGAGTCAGGCTCTCTCCACAGGCTGTTTACAGGCAAATGGATCCCAAAAGCTACTTCTGGGCAGGGAACATGTTCGCAGAAGTGTTCCTAAGATTGTCTCCAACCTGCTCTTGTGTGAATATGAGTATATATGAGTGGTGTGTGTGTGTGTGTGTGTGTGTGTGTGTGTGTGCATGTGCAAGTGTGGTATGCAACTGTGTGTTCATATGTAGTGTGCATTTGTATGTGTATATGTTCATGTACAGTATGCATTTGTGTGTGGGATGTGCATATGCAATGTGCATTTGTGGGGGGAGTGCATACCAGGTGTGCATTTGTGTGTGTGTATGCTCATGTACAGTGTACATTTGTGTGTGTGTGTGCATATGCAGTGTGCATTTGTGGGGCATGCATACATAATGTGCATTTATGAAGAGATGTGCATTGAAGTTTGCATTTGCATGGGATATGTGCAGTATACATTTGTGTGTGTGGTGTGTGTGTGCATTGTGTATTAGTGGGAGTTAGTGTGCATTTATGTGTGTGTGGGTGTGCATTGCAGTGTGCATTTATGTGGGGATATGCTTGTGCATTGTGTATTTGTATGGCATTATGCATATGCAGTGTGCATGTGTGGGGGTGCTTGCACACTGCATTTGGGTAGGCATGTCCATGCTACAAACACACACATGCAGAGGCCAGAGGATGAGAGGCTTCCTCCCGTATCTCTCTCTCTCACTAAACCTGGAGCTCTCTGCTTTTCAGTCAGACTGGCAGGCCAGTGAGTCTCTGGGACGCATGCCCCTAGCATCTGCCTGCCACTGCCCGGTCCATTCACGGGAGAATGCAGCCTCATCAAGCTGTTTCACGTGGGTGGTGATTGAACCTGGGTCCTCGGGCTTGCACAGTGAGCACCTCAGCCACCGAGCCATCTCTCCAGTCCCTGTTCCCGCTGCTGAGGCGTAACGAGGAGGGGTCAAGAGCTTGTTTCAAGACTACTGCCTCCTTAACATCGACGCGCTCAGAGCTGGTTAAGGAGGAGGCCAGGCCCGCCATCTCAAGGGCGTGAGCCCTCTGTGTGAAACCGAGAACACACTGGTCCGTGGTGAGGACCGAGCAGTGTGCACAGGCCTTAGCTGGGCAGTGCAGCGAGTGTTTGCCGAGGCAGCAGACGGTTCGTGTCTTGATCTTTTTTTAAGACAGGTCAGACCAAGGATGAAGTTCATCTGGTTGTATAAATAGGTAGAGGTGTGCATGTGTGGTGCGCCTCCACTGTAGAGCATACGCCATGTCTTAATATCGACAATGGAGAGCAGGAGCCGGGGCTAGACCTCTCCTCTCTCTCACTCTCTTTCTCTCTCTCTCTCTCTCTCTCTCTCTCTCTCTCTCTCTCTCACACACACACACACACACACACACACACACACTCACATGCATACATGTATACATACTGTCTCTCACACACATACTCACACATACACTCACACACATATGCTCACACACACTGTCTCTTACACACACTCACATAATGTCTTTCACACGCACCACACACTCCACTCACACACACACACTTGTCTCTCACACACAATTCTCTGTCTCTCTCTCACACACAAATACAATCTTCCTCAAACACACTCACCTATAGACACACACTCCCACAGTCTCTCACACACTCACTGACACACACATTCTGTCTCTCTTTCACACACACACACTCATGTACACACTCTCTGATACATGCTCGCTCTCTCTAATAAACACACCACATACACGACATACGCACTACCGGCACTACCACACACACATACAATTATACTGCATACTCACTACCACCACATTCCCCTTACAGCGCTACTCACATGCCTTACCTATCACACACATACTACATACACATAACACACACAAATATATCTCATACATATGCAAACGCCATATACCAAACCACATACACACACACATCACATACCACACAGAGACTGTATTCTCAGGCCCATCGCATTGAGTGGCTCCGTGTCCCATTGTCCTCTGACACACTCACAAGGCATGCGAGCCCTTCCAGGGTCCGGAAGGCCTGACTCAAGAGCTCTGTTGCCTTCACATGCCAGCGGCTTGGCATCGCCTGTGCCCTGGGCTCCATGCTGCACAGTGTGAGCTGAAAGGCTGCTGTGAGGCCGTTCCCCTCTCAGAGGTGCAGGGCCCTGGGACTCTCACCTTTCCGTATAAAATCCCCGTGAGAAGAAATCTTAGAGGAGAGCGGCAAGTTCATCACGCAGTCAACAAGTCAATCTGTCTGAGGCTCTGCTGGGACCCGGGGTTCTCTATCTTCATGTGCTGTAAGCACGGGCTCAAAGCCAGATTCTGTGGCATTGGCTGCCAGGAGTGAGGAACACTACAGAGATCACGGAAGCTGGTGGTCTCCGGAGTCTGAGGGCACCCCAATTAAAGCTCTTCGGTTTGCTGATTTTGAGTCCGGACTGTAGCCTCAGTCCACCGAGCACAGACTGACTCGGGACCTCCCAAGGAAGCTCTGATAACCGGAAGCTCTGTGTGACTTTTAAAGCTCTCAGTGAGAAGTGGGCGTGGGCGGTGCCCAGAAGGTGTTAGATGCTTCATTTTACACCAGTGTGCGTGGAGGAGCAGAGGACACTGTGGCCTTGCTGAAGCTTGCAAAGGACAAGTTACCTGACAGAGACTACGAGGCCCTCACCAAGAGACACTGTCACCGGAAGCTGGTTTTGGACTGAACACATACTCCCTCTCCCCTAAGAGAGGAGATGCAATGTGAGGCAGCCATTGGCATGCTGGGGGTGGCTGAGAACTATCTCGTCCCCAAATGGACCCCTGCGGAAGGGGGGGCACGGTTAGATGGTTCATTACTGTGGGGGCTGCTGGAAATTGCTTTTGATTCTGCTTATCCCTGTTTATTGACGTTGGATGTGATGGCACACAGTCTGTGGTCCAGTGCTTGGAAAATGGCAGGAGGATCAGGAGTTCAGGGTGATCCTTAGCAACATAGCGAGTTCCAGTCCAAGTGAGTCATTCTGTGCCAGACTCACAATCAGCAGAATGGAGGGATTTCCTGGGGTACCCTAGGACCCCCAGAGAGAGACAGCTCCAGTGGCTTCTAGAGCTCAAAGCCAGCCTGAGATACTGAGGACCCTGTCTCGAAGCAAGCAGACAGACAGACAGACAGACAACTATTTGCTTTGTTTATATTTATTTTAAGCATTTATAGAGAAAGTACTCTGTCTCTCTGCCAGGTTGTCTTTTTTTTTTTTAAAGATTTATTGTGTTCTCAGTAATTGTGTGTGTGTGTGTGTGTGTGTGTGTGTGTGCATGTGCATATGGGTTGTCATGCCTGAAAACACTAGAGGTGTTGCATCTCACTGGAGCTGGAATGACTGGCGTCTGGTTACCTCACTCACATCCCCTGCAGGACCAGTACATAATGCCACTCTGAGCTATCTTTCCAGGCCCCTGCCTGTGGATCTTTAGGAAGATACACGGAGAAGCAGTTTGGTAGAACTCTGAGGCCCACGAGCTAATTAAGAACCCCTAGACATTGCTAAAATAAGCATTGTTTGACGGCGGTGAGGGGTGCTGGGAGAGGAGAGGAAAACACAGGACAGGGATGAGCAGGCTTTCCTGCAGCAACTGCGGGGGGGGGGTGAAATATCTGGAGCACCATCTGTGCACCAAGCAGCAAGCGCGGAGATGAACCCTGGAGGCGGCCCACAGATCCCCATATGTGTCCTTTCAGAGCTGGCCTGGCCTCCAGTAGAACCACAGTGCAGTGGGGACGCAGAATAACTGATCAAAGAGGCTGGCTCCCTACCTTCCCTCCAGTCCGGGTGGGGATCGGTGACGCGGAGGGGAGAGATGGACTGCTCCTGCCTCGCCAGCTGTGGGTGAACTTCCAGAGGCTGCGAGAAGCCAGGATGAAAGGGTTAAGGCAGAGCAGGATTTTGGGAAGGATGGTAATAGAATCTCTTAATTTTTTCTGACTGTCATTCCTCTTAGGCTGATAGTGGCATCCACAGCAGTACGGGTCAGTGCTGTGTAATACAGGGGTGCATGGACCCCCTACATTCTGAAACAGCTCTAGAAAGACAGGCCCTGAGGCCTTGGAATAGCTGCCCATATAGCAGGGGCTCTGTCCTGTGGAGCTTCAGGCCACACCAAGGCGTTTATGTCAACCGTGTGTGTGTGTGTGTGTGTGTGTGTGTGTGTGTGTGTTACCTTTGGCCACGCCATCCAAGTGGGACCTTGGAGGGGACTAGAGACTGAAGGATGGAGACCAGTTGTGTAGGCACTCTACACTTCAGTGACCAATGGGTGAAGAAGACCTGCTTCTGCTGCTCCCCGATTGGCCAATTGTCTCCCAGGGCCCAGAGCACATGATGACTTCTTTAGACCTCTCTCAGGTCTCCCAGCCCCACAGGCTCCTGTGATCTGTGCTTTATAAAAATATGGGGTTTCTCTGCCTGCAGCTGGGTGCGTGATAACTGGAGCCTCATCTAAGCCCACAGACTGGGAGGTCACGCGTGGCACATACTGAGTGCGCCTACTGTGTCCTGGGACCCAGCCCTGCCCCCGACACCTTGTAAGGGAATCAACCATGAGTGGCCTCTGTGTCTCACCTCCCCTCCTTCCCTATCTCTCTCTTCTCCTTCTCTTTCTTCCCATCTCCTCTCTTATCTCTCTCACCCTCCCCTTTCTCTTTTTTTGTCTTCCTCTCCTCTCTCCTTTTCCTCTCCCCTCTCTCTAAAACATTTTGGGTTTTTTTTTCTATTTTTTTTTTTAAAGACAGGCTGGCCTGGAACCTGTGATCCAACCCACCCCAGCCTCCCAGAGGCTGGACTCACTAGCAGACACCACAGTTGCTGATGTAAAGCTTATTCCTGCGTGGTGCGAGGAACACAGGTCACACCAGGACTGCTCTGTGCTTGTTGAAATTGTCATGCCTTTTTCCACACGGGCATATTCTGACCCACTGTTCTCTTGCCTTCTGATTTGGTCATCTGCTCAAACTTAGAAAAGAATTACAGAAGCCATAACTTCCAAGGCAAACATCCCTCACAGGAGAGTTATAGGCCTGGGTCTTGTGGGTACAGGATGAAGGAAGATCAGGGGACAGTGCACAGAACAGCATAGGTGGGGCTGGAAAGATGGCTCAGCGGTTAAGAGCACTGACTGATATTTGGAAGGTCCTGAGTTCAATTCCCAGCAACCACATGGTGGCTCACAACCATCTGTAATGGGATCTGATGCCCTCTTCTTGGGTATCCGAAGACAGCTAAAATATAATAATAAATAAATCTTAAAAAAAAAAAGAGCATAGACTATGTGAAAGGCACAGGACCGCCTCCATCGGTCCTACTGTGTGCAGCGTCGTCCACCATGCTTCTTGACCATGGAACATATCCAACACATGTCCCCGGCAGCATATCTAGCCTGATGCTTGTCCTGATGCCAGGACGCGCTGGGCTCCATTATTTATTCGGCTGTTTCTCTTTTCATGGGGATGTTGGTTGTCTCCCATCATGTGACCACACCTCGTGTGCCACCCCTGCCGGCAAGAAGCCACCATCAGATGTAGCCCCTTGACTTTGACCTCGAGGTACAAGCAGGAATGAACCTGTCTTCTCCACAAGTCACCCAGGCTGAACAGGATACCACAGTCACACAAGCCCCGAGCCTTCCTGTTTCATGGAGGCCGGAAGGTGTTCAGCATTTCCCTCCAACCCAACATCCTCAATGGCCCTTACAACAATAGGTCCTAGCTGGGCATGGTGGCGCACGCATGTAATCCCAGCACTTGGGAGGCAGAGGCAGGCAGATTTCTGAGTTCGAGGTCTACAGAGTGAGTTCCAGGATAGCCAGGACTACACAGAGAAACCCTGTCCCGAAAAACAAAAACAAAAACAAACAAAAAACCAACAATAGGTCCTTTGGTCCTGAGGAGCTGGCCCCATCTTGAGCTGCTCCTGATCAGAACCTCGATGCCCTCGTTGCTTTCTGCTGCATCAAGACTTTCTCAGTCCAGAGCAGCTCACAGTCTCCCTTAGGGCCCGACACAAATGCTGTGTGTCTCCTCAAACTCCAGCAGTCCCTGTAGTTCCTCTCATCGGTTTCCTTCATCACTGTTGCTGTAACTTATAACTCTCCCTGCATCCTGTCATCCGGAAAGGTCTCCTGCCCTGGAAAACTTACATCGAATAAACTATTATACAAAAGTCTTATTGGTTTGTTCGTTATCAGTATTTATTTATTTGTTTGTTTATTTGTTTTTTATTTATTTATTTTGGTTTTTCGAGACAGGGTTTCTCTGTGTAGACCTGGCTGTCCTGGAACTCACTCTGTAGACAAGGCTGGCCTCGAACTCAGAAATCTGCCTGCCTCTGCCTCCCAAGTGCTGGGATTAAAGGCAGTTTAATTCTTATGCTCCAGGGTATGGGGGAGAAGAAGGAAGAAATTGAGCAAATTCACAGGCATCAACACAGAAGTGAGTAGGTGCATGTACACTGAGTCCCAAGAGCAGCTGCCCAGAGTTAGATCAACACTAGGCTACCCCTGCATGTCTGTTTTCTAATCTTGCAAGGAGAAAAATGCTTCAGATTATAGTGGTGTGAGGAGACTGCTTGCTTCAGACTAAGTGGGCGGTGCCTTTGGAAGAGAGTTTTCGATGTCTGCTGGCCACTGTAGGTTTGACCAGCTGCTTTAAGCCCCTGCGATTATAAACTGACCTAGACCAGCAGGTTGTTCTTCAGTGACAGCATCCTGAGGGGAAGGATGGGCGGGGGGTGGGGGGGTGTGTGTGTGACAAAATAAAGAAGAGACCAGTTAGGACCAGGAGGTCTCCTATAAGCTATGTGTAAGCTGATGTCTTTTTTATTAGATATTTTCTTTATTTGCATTTCAAATGTTATCCCGTTTCCCTATTTCCCCTCCGAAAATCCCCTATCCCATCCCCCCCACCCCCACTCACCAACCCACCCACTCCCCCTTTCCTGTCCTGGCATTCCCCTATACTGGGGCATCTAGCCTTCACAGGACTAAGGGCCTCTCCTCCCTTTGATGTCCAGCAAGGCCATCCTCTGCTACATATGGGGCTGAAGCCATCGGTCCTTCCATGTGTATTCTTTGGTTGGTGGGTTAGTCCCTCCGAAACCTGACCAACAACTTCAGCAAAGTGGCTGGATATAAAGTTAACTCAAACACATCAGTGGCCTTCCTCTACGCAAAGGATAAGCAGGCTGAGAAAGAAATTAGAGAAACAACGTCCTTCACAATAGTCACAAATAATATAAAATATCTGAAGTCTTATATCAAGCAAACTCACGTAGAGCATCTTAGAGAGCTGGCAGTGGGAAACGGAGGCATGACTAGCCGAGAAGCATCATCCAACAGGACCATGTCAGCAGGAAGCTAACCAAGCAATGCTGGTTATCTCAAATGCGACCGAGCGATTAAGTCGCCTTGGGACTGATAACCACAGACCTTCAAGTGGAAGGGAAGTTGGGTTCCCGGGATCCGAAGATGCAGCCCCCTCCCCCATCACCGCCCCAAGGCCATTACTGCCCTTTCCAAGTGTGCTCTGGTAGATCAGGAACTGTACCCTTCTCTAAGTATCTTCAGGACATCTAAATGGCTCCAGGAAAAAGCTCCAGTGCAGCCCAGCCCTTAACAGTAAACCACACAACCTCTCCCCTTTAAACTTGTGTCATAGGACTCTATCACCGTAATAGAAACAAAACTAGTCCCATGGTGTGCTGCGAGCTCTGGGGAGACACCAGTGAGCGTCCTACTATGTTCCCTCTTTATGGCAACCAAGACCTCGGTCAGAGACATAAGGAACCCAGGCCACTCAGCCCTGAGCGGAGCCAAGCTTGGACCTTGAGTGTTCTGCTCTGGTAGGCCCAATCTCAGAGCCTACACTGAGCCCCTGATAGGAAGATGTCACCATGTACCAAGCGGCAGTCAAGACCCTGCTGTGACGTTTTTCCAGCTGTGTGGATGGGACTCCCTTTGCCCCCGTGTTATCCCAGTGCGGTCTCCTTTCCTAAGTCATCGTTGTCACTGAGTCTTCGCATACCAGACGGAAGAGGATGGAGGTCAGTCTGAGAGGTTGCCTGAAAACCATGGACTCTGGACTTTGTTTTTTCAAGGGATGGATCTTTCTCCTACTTGCCGGAGAGTACTGGCAACCATTTTTCACATCTAAGTTCATTCCAAGCCAGGGCTGTATGCTGAGCATGAAACAGTTGCATACAAGGTCCTGGGTGCCTTCCCAGCCAATCAATACCATTTGGGTATTGATTAAACCAGTGACCACTCCACTTAATTGTAAAGAACACCTAATACATGTTTTATGATTCTGTCTGTACACAGTCACGGGGAGTTGTCAGGCCCCTTGTAAGCTTTCCAGACCCACCCACCTCCCCCATAACCTCATCCCAAGTAAGAGCGAACCTTATAAGTTGCTGGATCTTAGCCAGGTCTCACTTCTAACACGACTGTGGGGTCTCTGCACAACCTTCCTGCTTTCTCTTTGACGGATGGTCTTGGGGAAGATGCCATGGGTCAGAGGCTCCTTCCTGATCCCTGCCATGGATTATCAGCTCACGGTGCTCACGGGCCCTGTATTGTTGCCGTCCTACAAAGTGACAGGCTCGGTCTAGGGTGCACTGTTCCTTGCCTGTAAGTCAGAGCTTTTTCCTTTTTTTTTAAGTAGTGGGCGGTGTGGCATGAGCAGCATAGCTGTAGTGACTTGGATGCTTACCGCTCAAAGAACTCCAGGCCATTTCACCGGCTCCACCGAAACCGAGATCTCAGGAATCTGGGATCTCACCTACCAGATTCACGAGGTCTAAAGCCACTCGATAACAAGACCCCAGGTTGTGTTATTTTTCAGTATCAGCTTGTACAACCCAGAGTTCCCTGGAGGGATTCTCGGTTGAGGAATTATTTGGGTGGTGTTGCTCTACAACATGTCTGTGCTGTCTTGATTGTTAATTGAGACCAGAAGACCTGCCCCCCCCCACCACACACACACACACACACACATCCACGAATGGGGAAGGCACAGTTTTTTGGGTGGGCACTAAACTTGTATGAGACTGAGGAAATCTACCCATGCCTAAGCAGCAGGAGAGCAATCAGGAATGCACTTGTGGGCTGGAGAGACAGCTCAGCAGTTAAGAGCACTGACTGCTCTTCCAGAGGTCCTGAGTTCAATTCCCAGCAGCCACATGGTGGCTCACAACCATCTGTAATGGGATCCAACAGTCTCTTCTGATGTGTCTAAAGACAGTGACAGTGTACTCACATACATGAAATAAATAAATAAATCTTAAAAAAAAAAACAAAGAAAAGAAAAGAAAAGAAAGGATGGAAGAAAAATAGACTTGTCGATCTCTGCTCTTGCTTGAGGACATCAGCATTCCTGACTGACTTTCCCCCACTGACGGGCGGCGTCCTCTCCTAGGTTTCTCTGCTTGGGGTGCTTTAACAGAGCAACAGAGATGGGCTGGGAACATTGCTCGATGTCCCCTGGCCTCTGCTGTGAGGAGGACTGCAGAGCCACACTGTGTGAGATGCCACACTGTGTGAGAGATGCCACACTGTGTGAGAGATGCCACACTGTGTGAGATGCCACACTGTGTGTGAGATGCCACACTGTGTGAGAGATGCCACACTGTGTGAGATGCCACACTGTGTGTGAGATGCCACACTGTGTGAGAGATGCCACACTGTGTGAGATGCCACACTGTATGAGATGCCACACTGTGTGAGAGATGCCACACTATGTGAGATGAGACACTGTGTGAGATGCCACACTGTGTGAGATGCCACACTGTGTGAGATGAGACACTGTATGAGATGAGACACTGGGTATGAGATGCCACACTGTGTGAGAGATGCCACACTGTGTGAGATGAGACACTGTGTATGACATGCCACACTGTGTGTGAGATGCCACACTGTGTGAGATGAGACACTGTGTATGACATGCCACACTGTGTGAGAGATGCCACACTGTGTGAGAGATGGCACACTGCGAGATGCCACATTGTGTGAGATGCCACACTGTGTGAGATGAGACACTGTGTGTGAGATGCCACACTGTGTGAGATGAGACACTGTGTGTGAGATGCCACACTGTGTGTGAGATGCCACACTGTGTGAGATGCCACACTGTGTGAGATGCCACACTGTGTGAGATGAGACACTGTGTGAGATGAGACACTGTGTATGACATGCCACACTGTGTGTGAGATGCCACACTGTGTGAGATGAGACACTGTGTATGACATGCCACACTGTGTGTGAGATGCCACACTGTGTGAGAGATGCCACACTGTGTGAGATGCCACACTGTGTGAGAGATGCCACACTGTGCGAGAGATGCCACACTGTGCGTGAGATGCCATACTGTGCGAGATGCCACACTGTGTGAGAGATGCCACACTGTGTGTGAGATGCCACACTGTGTGAGAGATGCCACACTGTGCGTGAGATGCCCACTGTACGAGAGATGCCACACTGTGTGAGAGATGCCACACTGTGCGAGAGATGCCACACTGTGAGAGATGCCACACTGTGTGAGAGATGCCACACTGTGTGAGATGCCACACTGTGTGAGATGCCACACTGTGTGTGAGATGCCACACTGTGCGAGAGATGCCACACTGTGCGAGAGATGCCACACTGTGTGTGAGATGCCACACTGTGTGAGAGATGCCACACTGTGTGACAGAAGCCACACTGTGTGAGATGCCACACTGTGTGAGAGATGCCATACTGTGTGAGAGATGCCATACTGTGTGAGAGATGCCACACTGTGTGAGAGATGCCACACTGTGTGACAGAAGCCACACTGTGTGAGATGCCACACTGTGTGTGAGATGCCACACTGTGTGAGAGATGCCACACTGTGTGAGAGATGCCACACTGTGTGAGATGCCACACTGTGTGAGAGATGCCACACTGTGTGTGAGATGCCACACTGTGTGAGAGATGCCACACTGTGTGAGAGATGCCACACTGTGTGAGAGATGCCACACTGTGTGAGATGCCACACTGTGTGAGATGCCACACTGTGTGAGATGCCACACTGTGCGAGAGATGCCACACTGTGAGAGATGCCACACTGTGTGAGATGCCACACTGTGCGAGAGATGCCACACTGTGCGTGAGATGCCACACTGTGCGAGAGATGCCACACTGTGCGAGAGATGCCACACTGTGCGTGAGATGCCACACTGTGCGAGAGATGCCACACTGTGCGTGAGATGCCACACTGTGCGAGAGATGCCACACTGTGTGTGAGATGCCACACTGTGCGTGAGATGCCACACTGTGCGAGAGATGCCACACTGTGTGAGAGATGCCACACTGTGCGAGAGATGCCACACTGTGTGTGAGATGCCACACTGTGTGAGAGATGCCACACTGTGAGAGATGCCACACTGTGTGAGAGATGCCACACTGTGTGAGATGCCACACTGTGTGAGAGATGCCACACTGTGTGAGATGCCACACTGTGTGAGAGATGCCACACTGTGTGAGATGCCACACTGTGTGAGATGCCACACTGTGTGTGAGATGCCACACTATGTGAGATGCCACACTGTGTGAGATGCCACACTGTGCGAGAGATGCCACACTGTGTGTGAGATTCCACACTGTGTGAGATGCCACACTGTGTGTGAGATGCCACACTGTGTGAGAGATGCCACACTGTGTGTGAGATGCCACACTGTGTGAGATGCCACACTGTGAGAGATGCCACACTGTGTGAGATGCCACACTGTGAGAGAGATGCCACACTGTGTGAGAGATGCCACAGTGTGTGAGAGATGCCACACTGTGTGTGAGATGCCACACTGTGTGAGAGATGCCACACTGTGAGAGATGCCACACTGTGTGAGATGCCACACTGTGTGTGAGATGCCACACTGTGTGAGAGATGCCACACTGTGTGAGATGCCCTTTGGCATCGCCTTCCTCAGAAGCCATCTGCTGAGCAGGGCTTCACCTACAAGGCCAAGAAGGAAAAGCGGCACGGGGCTGAGAAATGGAAAAGAATACCTTCTTCCTCAGAGAGGAGGGAAAGGCCAAGACCCTCCAAGGAGAGAGGGCCAGATGGGCCTGTTTTTGGGACTCAAAGAGTGTTTGACTGAAGGGCAGGCAAATGATAACAGAAGTAATTATGTTATCCTATCACATTCTATACTGTTAAGTGTGTCCCACACAGGGCTGGGATCCCTGGCTTCCAGTCCGCTCTGCCCCCACAACAGTGCCATCTGCCCCAGCCTCTTTGGGAACTGAGACTTCACCCTGGGCTTGGGTGGCTCAAAGGCGGGGCACACTTAGGACAAGTGAAGCCAGGGGTTCAGTCCTCAGAGCAAAAGTAAATAACCTTAAGACATTGATACTTTTGGGAAGAAGACAATACTCAGAATCTTGAATTGTCTTTTAACAAAATATATTTTTAAGTGATTTTATGTGTATGGGTGTCTGGCCTGCATTTGTCTGTCTGTGCACCGTGTACATGTCTGGTGCATATACATACACATCACACACATCACACACACACATACATATACACATACACATGCACATACATGTACATATACATATACACACACACTTGCACACCAACAGTGATCCAGGAAAGCCAGTGGAGTGGTGCATGCCTGTAATCTTAGCACTTGAAAGCCTGAAACAGGACTATGACCCTGAGTTCAAGGCTAGTTTGGGTTACAGACTAAGATTATCTCAAAGCAAACAAAGGAACAAACAAACAAACCCATAAAAATGAAAACCAAAAGGCCAAAAACTGAGGGGAAGTGGCAGGCAAGATGGCTTAGTGGGTCAGGGTGATTGCTGCCAAGTCTGACAACCTGACTGCTCTGGAACCCACGCAGTAGACAGAGCGCGCCAAATCATGCCGCTTGTCCTCTGACCCCCACATGGCTTCATGCCATGTATTAGAAAAAGATTGTGAGATGTGTGTTTGATAAAAAGCTTAGTTAGGTACAAGACACACACACACACACACACACACACACACGTACTACACATACATACACCCCAAATTCTAGTATCTCAAAAGAAAAGCTCAAGCAACTCAATAAAAAAAAAAAAAGCAAAAAAGAAAAGACTTAAAAGGAGTTGCTAGACGTCTTAGGGTTTTACTGTTGTGAAGAGACATCAAAACCAGTGCAAGTCTTATAAAAGACAACATTTAATTGGGGCTGGTTTACAGGTTCAGAGGTTCAGTCCAGTATCAAGGTGGGGACAGGGCAGCATCCAGGCAGGCATGGTGCAGGAGGGGCTGAGAGTTCTACATCTTCATCTGAAGGCTGCAGGCAGAACACTGGCTACCAGGCAGCTAGGGTGAGGGTCTTAAGCCCAGGCCCACAGTGACACACCCACTCCAAAAGGCCACACCTCCTAATAGGGCCAGTCCCTGGGCCAAGCATATACAAACCATCACACTGGGGAAATGTCTCCATGCGAAAACTGTCCATTGTGTAGGCAGAAGGGCCTGAGCTGATTCTCACCACTCTGTCTAGAAGCAGGACATGCAGCCCAAGTCTGAAATCCCAACACCAGGACAGTAGGGACAGGAAGGCCAGTCTACCAAGCATACCACACAGCACCTCAGCGATTATTCCCCTGGCGATGGAGGGCCAGACAGGGAGTCAGTACACTGCCCAGCGTGGGAAGAAAGGGTCACATTTTACACCACTAGCCCAGAAATTCAAATCCGAGATTCAAAGGATACTATTAGGACACGATGTTGCTTTCACACTAAGACTTGGTAAGCGAAAGTCCTTTATGTAGAAGTTACACTCTTTTTGGAAAGGAATGGATACAGCAGCCTGAAGGGACCGAGTGGTGACTTCCAGGAAGCTGGCTGTTTTCCGCTGTTTCCTGAGTCATCAGGTCTGTGTGGTTTCCTCTTAATCTTCACCTTCCGACTTTCTTCTGAGCATATTTATTTTATCTTTGTGTCTTTTCAATAAATGATTTTATTGAAACTACAACTTCCTGGGGCTAGAGAGAAGGCTCAGTGATTAAGAGCAATTGCTACTCTTGCAGAGGGCCTGGGTTTGTATCCCAGTGCACACATCAGGCGGTTCCTAAGCTCTAAACTCCCATTTCAGGGGATCCAACAACTTCTGGCTTTTCCACTACAAATATGAATGTGGTGTACCTAAACTCACACAGGCACACACACATATACACAAATAAAAAAATAAATAGATCTTTAAGAAATACAACTTGGTATATAATTCATGAGAAAGTGTTCAACCTCAGTAGTAACCAGCAATGTCGAAATGATCAGACACCATCTTCCCCCTGGGTGGATTGCAACAATGTATAATATTGTCATTCGCTGCCAAGAGCGTGCAACAATGTATAACATTGTAATTCTCTGCCAAGAGTATGGGAAAGGAGTACTTGGACAGGTAGGTGATGACATATTGGCAGGTGATCACATATTGGTTCAAACAATTTAGAGCATTATTTGGGAACTAGTGCTAAAGAAATAATTATACTCATCTGCATAGATTTAGCTATTAGCATATTCATCCCAGGAGTGTTCTTGACAGTGAGGTGTCTACAAAAATTAAATGACACCCGATTAGGATTGGATACATAAATAAGGTATAGTCTTACAAATATAATCACATTAAAATGAGAAAAGTGTGTAGTGTAATTATTATGGGGCTGCTTGTGAACAACTAAAAGAAACGGCTGTTTACAAAATACAATCTAGGGGCTATGGATGCGGCCCAGAGGTTGAAACTCTTGACTTTCAAGGCAAAGACCAGAGTTTGGATCCCCAGAGTACACATGGATGCTGGGTACCTGCAGCAGCCTGCCTGCAAGTCCAGCCTCAGAAGGGAAAGACAGGGAATCCTTGGAACAAGCTGTCTGGTGAGACTAGCTGTATTAGTGAGCTCTGGGTCTGACGGAGAGATCTGTCTCAAAAAGAACACAGTGGAAGAGCGGTCAAGGGAGATTCCTAGCATCAACCTCTGGCCTCCACATTCACACCTGTAAGTACCCACGTGTGAACATGCAAGCATGCGTGTGCCACATGTGTGCACTCCGTAAAAAGAGAAAGCACACTGTAATATAATCTTCCCTTATAAGAGGATAGCCCTACACTATGTCAGTATGCACATATGACTAGTATTCCAGGCAGATGGATGGAAGACACACACAAAGGCTGGGGTGTAGACACCTAGGGGGTAGGAGCGACAGAGAAGCATCAATAGTTTTCCCAGTTGGGTGGCCAGACAAAGGTGGCTTTCAACCTCTACCCTGAGGTACAGTTCTATAGCAGGAATAGCAGGGATGCCTCTGTGTAAACTCTGGGGGCTGTGCAGCTGCAAAGGCATCTCCTGCAGGAGGACCTAACTGAAGACTGCCCGGGAGACCAAGGACTGCTAACACAATCGATGCCAGCCAATCAGGAACTGCTGTTTAGAAGAGATGCTTTCCTGGGACCCATGGGGGCCCGGGCGGAGCTTGCAGCAGGGCTCAGATGAACTTGCTGCCGTGTTTCTCACCTGCTCTCGGACTCCTTGCCAAACTCACCCCCAAACCGCAAGTGCAGGTAGGGGCAGGGAGCTGTCTAGAGCACAGGCAACACAGCTCCTAATTTCCTCTCCAAAGAATGTGCCTCTCATTTAGTTAAAAGTTATAAAAAAGCAGGCACCCCACCAGCAGGGTGTCATAGTAGCTTCACGTCAGGTCGAGTGTTACTGCAGGATGTACGAGGATATAAAAACCCGTCTCAAAGCTCTGTGGTTCTTAAAGTTTCATTGGGCATTGTGTCCCTCCACACACCTGTGTGCAGCTTTCTCGTTCTCTGTGACATCAGGTGGTCTGTAAAATATGTCTACTAAAGGTTATTTCTTTGTTTCCTGTTTTCAATTCAGTTCCTACACCCAAGTGGCTCCCGGACATAGGACAGTCCAGCCTGGCTGCTTCCCTTCAGCATCTCTTGTGGAGAATGTGTGCCTGTGTCCTCGGTTATGCTCTGAGCGGCATCCTCCAGCCTGCAACCAGACTTGCCTCCTGATGTCCCCCAGGCTCGCCCTGCTTGCTCTGCATGTCCTGTAAACAAAGCATCAGCCCATGGGATCTGGGGCTCCAGCCAGCGCACTGCCTGCATAGTCACAGAGTCACCCACATTCCTTCTTTTCACCTGTAAGGAAGCACCTGTAAACCGTGCTTTTTTTTTCTTTACTTTTCTTTTTTCTTTTTTTTCCTTTTCTTTCCTTTTTTTCTTTTTCTTTTCTTTCCTTTTCTTTTCTTTTCTTTTCTTTTCTTTTTTTTTTTTTTTTTAAGTGATGGGTCCCATTATGTAGCCGTGGCTGTCCTGTCATTATGTACAGCAGACTGGCTTGAACTCACAAAGATCCGCCTACCTCTGCCTCTGCCTCTGCCTCTGCCTCTGCCTCTGCCTCTGCCTCTGCCTCTGCCTCTGCCTCTGCCTCTGCCTCTGCCTCTGCCTCTGCCTCTGCCTCTGCCTCTGCCTCTGCCTCTTGAGTGCTGGGATTAAAGGTTTACACCATAATGTCTGGCCATTTTAAACATTTTTAAATAATTCAATGTGGGTCTATAATAACATGTCTATTATCGTGTGTGTGTGTGTGTGTGTGTGTGTGTGTGTGTCTGAGGAGTCCAGAGAAGGCAACAGATTCATTGCAGATAGAGACAGATTCACTGCAGATAGAGTTAGAGGTGGATGTGAGCTTTCCAGTGTGGGTACTGGTACATAAAGTCTGCTAGAGCAGGGAGTAGTCTCAGCACACCTCCCCCACCCTTTTTGGCAGTGCTGTGGATGGAACCTGGGGTCTTAGGAATGCTACCCGTGTCCTTTACTACTGTCCCCTGCCCTCAGTCCCTCACTGGTGGATTCTAGGCCTGTGCTAAGCCATGCCCCCTACCCCCAGCATCCTTAACCTGCTTTTAATAATAGAACTCCCGTAGTACTCCTGCAGATTTAATTAGCAATAAAATTGCCAACTAGGAGTATTTTGTCTCAAAATTTTAGACCTCATTACAACCCCTGAGCCTTGAAATTGGAACGAGGCAATGCAGCAGAGTCCCCAGGGCAGCCTCGGGTTCCTGGATAGATGAGCGGTTTGCGGCCCAGGCTCCTCTCTTCTCCTGCAGACCCGGACCCCAGGACCCTCCCTCAGGCACAGTGTTGCATAACCCTACCTCCCATTCCGAAACCACCCACCAGTCATTTAAATATTGTGCCAATTATACAATTTGCCTGTGTAATGAAGTTATTTATAACTTGCCTTTCACCCAAGGGCATGTAGATGCTTTAAAAAATCATCACAGAGCTGCAGGAATTTCAGCTTGACCCATGAAAGCTGGCTGATGCTGCAGGCCAGTGCGTTTGCAGGCAAGGATGAGAGCTCGCTCCCCGCTCCCTAACCCCCTCTGCCACAGCCGCTCCCAGCATCACACTGAACACAATGGAGTCTTCTGATCTACGGGATCTTGGGACCTTCAGAAACCATGCCAGAATGTGATCTCAGTCACTTTTAATGGCGACTGGAGAGATGGCTCAGCAGTTAAGAGACCGGTCTGCTCTTCTAGAAAACCTGAACTGGATTCCCAGCACTCCTATCAGAAAAGTCAGGGGCATCTGCAACGCCAGCTTCCTGGGATGTGGCGCCCTCTTCTGGCCTCCACAGGCATCTCAAACACACAAGGCATATACTCACAGAGACACAGCTCTCTCTCTCTCTCTCTCTCTCTCTCTCTCTCTCTCTCACACACACACACACACACACACACCTACAAAAGACATTCTTTTAGAAAATAAATCTTATTCAGAGTCTTCATTTGCTAATAGTAGAGGGCACTTCTTTGGGTTGAAGGTGAATGAGGTAGTAGACTATTTTGCTTTACATTGCCATAAGACCTGAAGCTAAAGATTTTTAAATAAAAAGGAAGAGGTTGAGGGGGGCTGGAGAGATGGCTCAACGGTTAAGACTGCTCTCCCGGAGGTCCTGAGTTCAAATCCCAGCAACCACGTGGTGGCTCACAACCATCCGTAACAAGATCTGACGCCCTCTTCTGGAGTGTCTGAAGACAGCTACAGTGTACATTCTTACATATAATAAATAAGTGAATCTTTAAACAAAAAAAAGAAAGAGGTTGAGGCTGGTGAGATGGCTTAGCAGTTAAGAGCACTGACTGCTCTTCTGAAGGTCCTGAGTTCAAATCCCAGCAACCACATGGTGGCTCACAACCCTATGAAATGAGTTCTGATGCCCTCTTCTGGGGTGTCTGAAGACAGCCACAGTGTACTTTCATATAATAATAAATATTTAAAAAAAGAAAGAAGTTATTTAGCTTGTAATGTGGAGGCTGCTACCCAATGCTCAAAATCAGGCAGCCCTATCTGTTCAGCCTCCTGTGAGGGTCCCTTGACAGGGTCACAGCTGAGGTGTTATTGTAGGAGCATATCTCCGAGAGAGAGGTCACATGCAAAGACAAGAGGTCAGAGAGATTCAGGGGCACGTTCACTCCTTCCTGATAGCCTGCCTACCCTGTAACAGCAGTATGAGTCCCTCTGAGAAGTGTCCCCTGTGACTTAATCGCCTTATGCTAAGTTCTGCCTCTTAATGGTTCCCGCCCGCTCCACGTGTTTTAAGCACAGGTTCCACTGTGGTAGGTGAGCCAGATCCTACCCACAGCAGGTAAAAAGGAGGTAAAGGGCTTTTGTGTGTATTTCAAGCGTCTCAATCATTTTTAAAAACCAACTTATATCAGTAGAGATTATTTTCATGTACTGTGGGAGTTTGGATAAGAAACCTCATAGACTCCTGCCCTCTGCCTCTGCTGAGACCTGTTCACCTAACCCTGTTCCTTGAATGAAAACCACTTCCAAATCTAAGAAATTAATAATTTACACGATTTGTAACTTTAGTTTGTTCTGAGACAAGGTCTCATCTAGTCCAGTGTAGTCTCAAACTCATGTAACCTAGATGACTTTGAACTCCCAATCCTCCTGCCTCTACTTCCTAAGGGCTGGGATTACAGATGTGTGCCTCCATGCCCATATGATGGTATTATTTAAGAAATTCACATGTGGACTTGTTTGTGCCCTGATACATCCCGTGTTTCTCAAATGCAACGTTGTAGGCTTCAATAGATCAGTGCCTTGACGACATCGATCATGTGATTGATAAAGATGTGATCAATCACTGTGATTTGGAGAAAAATAAGAAGTGGTGTGAGCTGCAAGAGACAAAGCAGGAGTGCCCAGCTGACCAGGGGCTCTGCCATGGTTTAAACATGCTTGGCCCAGGAAGTGGCACTATTAGAAGATGTGGTCCTGTTGGAGTAGGTGTGTCACTGTGGGTGCGGGCTTTAAGACCCTGATCCTAGCTGCATGGAAGCCAGTATTCTGCTAGCAGCCTTCAGATGAAGATGTAGAATTCAGCTCCTCCTGCACCATGCCTGCCTGGATGCTGCCGTGTTCCCACCTTGATAATGGACTGAACCTGTAAATCAGCTCAATTAAATGTCGTCCTTATAAGAATTGCCTTGGTCATGGTATCTGTTCACAGCAGTAAAACCCTAAGACAGGCTCCCAGGACTTTTGACTTTAAAATCTGATGTGGACTATCTTTCTAGCCTTAGAAGGCTGAGGGCAAGAATGGGAATGTATGTAAAGAGAAGGCTAAGTGCTAAGACCTTTTTATTTAACGATGTGGACTAGTGTGAAATGCAGCGACTACAGGTCAACTGAAGAGTATAGAAGCCTGCCTTAGGATGGCCCAACGATGTTACCCACAATGCATTCTGTTCCATAATATGCCACCATTCGCTTCTGGTTTTGTTCGGCCCAGCCCACTTCCCAGGACCAAGTACAAGAATACAGGATACTCAGGCACCCTGGCAGCTCAGAGAATTACAAAGGTTTGTTCTGGGAACTAGTGGCAAAGACCAAAATATCTTTTTTTTAAGATTTATTTATTTATTATATCTAAGTACACTGTAGCTGTCTTCAGACACACCAGAAGAGAGCATTAGATCTCATTACAGATGGTTGTGAGTCACCATGTGGTTGCTGGGATTTGAACTCAGGACCTTTAGAAGAATAGTCAGTGCTCTTAACCTCTGAGCCACCTCTCCAGCCCAAAATATCTGTTTATTATAAATCACAATATCACACTTTAAAAAAAAAAATCTGGGGTGAAGAGTGCATATGCGGCTATGCTTTTTGTTTTGCTTTGCTTTTTTTAGGTCATCTGAAAGCATTTTGCTATCTCTCAACTTCTGCTGCTGCTCCTAGGAATGTTGTCTTCAGTGCTGGGATCAAACACCAGGCCTTGCACATCCCGGGCAGATACTGCACGTGCCCTCCTGCCTGCCCCCTCTGCTGAGACCTGCTCACCTAACCCTGCCCCTCTGAAGCACTGGCACCTTTCTCTTTTCCTTTTGAGGTTTCTGTTGGTCTGTATTTAGGTCTGTTTGGGGGGACTTTGCGAATGAAGATTTGCATCTTGGAAGTTCTAAAACGACAGCCACTTACCGGTTGTGTCTCTGCCTCTTCATCTCTTCCTCTTTGCTCCTAAAAGTCTTGCTTCACCCACGTTAAACTTCCTCTTTGCAGCACGGAGGGGCCCTGGGTATTGAACCCGGAGCCTCACACATGTAGCAAGCATGCTTCCACCAAACCACACCGTTTGCTTCCACGTTAGAAGCTCTTACTACGCTGTCTCTACCTCAGAACTTCTCTCCCAGTGTTCCACTTTCTTTTTTCTATGCAAGACTTCGTATAAGATGAAGTGGAAACTTAAGGGTTCTTTGGAAAGTCATTTGGATGGGGTTTTGCTGGGACAAACACGTGAAGGAACTTTTCATTAAAGTGGACACGGGTGTGAAAGGCTAAGGCAGACTCATGAAGGAATGTTTCACTGAAGCAGACACAGGAGAGGATGGTCTGCTAAAACAAGCACGTGAAAGCACACGTGATGAAGGAGTCTTTGCTAACGACACACAAGCATTGATCTGGCTTATATTGTGTGGTTGAGCTACATTTGTCAGGACTCCGTAGAGAGAAATGCACCAGAAACCGTCTGGTGGTGTGCTGCAGCTTGGTGCTGCTTCCAAGAACTTGGGGTGATTGGATGCATGTGCTAAGGCAACACACGTGGAGGACACGTGATGTGTGGAGGGTATAAATAGGACTCCACAGAGTGATGGAGAGCGAGCTTGACTTGCTGGTGCAGCCAGCTGTACAATGCTTGTTGGTCTTCACTGACCTTTGCTTCCCTGAGAGAGGCACAGCCAAGAACTCCTGGTGTTCCTGCGGGTCCCTCCTGCTGACTCCAGCCTAAGCCGAGGCCTGGCTGTCACTGCTAGGTCGAGTCACCACTGTTGCTAACCCAACTCTACCGAACTGGACTGCTGGTGTAGCCATGAAGTGTTTGTGAGTGGACTGAGCTGCCACTGCTGACCTGGGAACTGAACTGCCGATTTCCAGACAACACAGACAGGAGTTTGCTCCAAAGAATGTTCCTAAACAGGTCCACCTCCCCCGCATCCTTTCTTTCCCACGCCCTCTGCCCATTTGTGGGCCTGTATATAAGGACTGGCCTTGGGCTCCAGCCTGATGTAGGTGGGGTTTGCCTTTAGATCCACGCTGAGAAACTCTGCCGTTTCCCTGTGGCACTGTGGTGGTGAACACTGGGTGTGTCTCCAGGCCACACCGGGTGTGTCTCCAGGCCACGCTTGCTCTGGGAGAGGCTTCCTGGAAAGGCAACGTTTCCTTGACTGTGCTGGGCCTTGTCCCCCAGTGCCGGGAGCCTCCCGGCCCGGAGAGGGTAGTGGCAAGGGGCACAGAGAAGGACTCTGGTGATGGCTTTAGAGTCTGAGGGTCTCAGGGCTTTCTAGTGCTCTAACTGTACCGAAATGCTGATGATAACTTCTAGAAAGTCCTAAAAACTTGCTCTTTCTGAGGGTGAAAGACTCTGGCTTGGGTGATTGACACCTGCAGCCTCACAGGGGCGGATTAAGCACTGTGGCCTCTGTTCTGTCTCAGCAGGAACTGCTGGGCTCTAACTTTCAGCTTGCTAGTCAGAAGAGAATAGGACACTTAGAGGAATGGTTATAGAGTTTATTACTAACTTGTAAAAAGTTCCCTATGAAAACTAAGGGGGAAAGTGGAAAGATCCTAAGCAGGGAAAGGGAAAAATTCTTCTAAGTGGGGAAAGAAAAAAAAAATTTCTACTCTAAGTGGGGAAAGGCAAAAAATTCTTCTCTCTCTCTCTCTCTCCTCTCATCTCTTTGTCCTCAGTACTTATACATTTTTCAGAATACATGATCACATTACAAAGTACATTACAAGTTCACACAAAAAAATCAAATCATAAATTGAATTAGAAGTTCACAACAGAGAACGTTTACATGCATATCCATGAGGAGTAATTATCTGGCTAAACATCCATCCCCTGTGCCAGCTCCACAGGTTCACTGAAGGTTTAAAAACCATAACTAAGTTGTAAGAAGTGAAGTTTTGTATAGATAAACCCAGTCAATATTTTATCTTCTGTCCTAGCACCTATAATAAATCATTAGTTCCCGTTTTATGACCTTTGGTTGATTGTTTTACAACCTCTTGGAATGTGCTCTGAGTAGGAGAAAGTCTGGTTGCCATCTAAGAGCAATTAACTGGTGACCCTTGGGAGACTGGCAGAGTTCTCATTTCAGTTTTGACTAATCAGAAAAGGACCAAATAGCCGTCCCACTATAAAAGAGCTTAATAATCACAGATATAATTTTAGGAATTCTTTTTTAATTTTTTTAAGAGTTATTTATTTATTTTATGTATATGAGTACACCACCATTGCTCTCTTCAGACACACCAGAAGAGGGCACCAGACCCCATTACAGATGGTTGTGAGTCACCATGTGGTTGCTGGGATTTGAACTCAGGACCTTTGGAAGAGCAGTCAGTGCTCTTAACCACTGAGCCATCTATCTCTCCAGCCCAATTTTAGGAATGTTTACAGGATCATCATTAAGACTTAAGTCATCTATTTGTCTATACATCTTCGTGGATCTGCAGAGATCTGCTCCAAAGGGGTGTGCGATTACTTAGTGGTTGTTATATATGTTTAATCATAACAGGAAAAGCATATTAATAGCAGGAATCTTTCCTAAAACGAATCCCTTACAGCCTTGCTTAATTAGGGCGCACCTGCCGCAGATTATATAATAAGCCAAAGCAGGCCATTTCGGGATGATCACCTGCTACTTGTTAGCTTGCCCCATTATGGCTCCTGACATCCCAGGACCCTCAGAGCTATCCCACACATACCCAGGAGCCACACAGGGGCACACGTGACTGGGCAAACGCCCCAGCTCTGTGATTAGCCAGAGCTCGTGGAGAGGTGAGAACCCAAGCTCAGGACTTGGCACGTTCCCCAGGCTGTAAGCTCACTTCCCTGGCGCCCGCTTGCCCTGGCTCTCCCTGTGTATTTCTTGGTTTCTTGCCCGCTCGCTGAAGCTTTATGGAGGCTTCGGTTGTCAACCTTTTCAGCTATTTTCAACAGGAAGAACGATCTGGGTAATTAGGTTGCCACGCTGCCAGGAAGAGAACCCTGCAGGGCTTGTTTATGCAAAACAGAAAGGGGAGAGAATGATATTAATAAAACGCACAGGTTGGTAAACAGCAGCGTGCTATTCCTCTCGCGAACGGGCCTGCCGATCTTATTATGTCCATACGCCCACACCGGCTTTGCTCTCTTCTCCGGTTGTGTGAAATGCGACAGGTCATGTACACGACTTTCTGAAGAAGTCTTGGGAAGAGGGTGTGGCCGGCAGAATCGCAGAGATGGAAGGTCTCTTCCACTTAGAGGTGGGGCATCCGGGTAAATGTCAATCATCCCTGCCAATCAGTGGCCAGCAGGCGCAGGAACAGCCCTGAATAAATCCTTCCCACCCACCTCCGCCTCAGGAAAACAGCTCACCTGCCAACTCCTAACTATATACATACGAAACAGACTAAATTGAGCAGGCATTCCTTTCTCTCTGACTCAGGTATATAAAAAAAAGTTTTTGTTTTTTGTTTTTGTTTTTGTTTTTGTTTTTTGTTTTTTGTTTGTTTTTTGTTTTTTGTTTTTTGAGATGGCTCATGGGTAAAATGTTTGCCTCACAAGCACAAGAACCTGAGTTTGAAAACCCAGATCCCACACAAAAGAGCCGGGCACAGCAGTGAGCGCTGGCCATCGGGAGCGGCAGAGGCCCAGGATCCCTGGGGCTTGCTAGCCTGACAGTCCAGCCTAGTGAGTGAGATCCAGGAAAACGTTAGAGAGACTATTTTTTCTTTTTAAATATGATAGATGTCACCTGAGGCTGATCCTTCGGTGTCTGTTTACACACCTCTGAAAGCTATTTTAGTTCAGAAAAGACAAAATTCTTTTATCGAAAAGTACCTCACTGAGAGTGTCTCTTTTCCAAAGAGCCTTGTGGTGGTAATCTATACTCCCCTGCTCCCCTGCACACACACACACACACACACACACACACACACACACACTCCCTATAGGTGGCTCCACCCCAGCAGGAAGGCCCGGAGCGCCTCCCTTCAAGAAGAGCAGAGAGGTAAACACCAGATGTCACTAGCCAGGCCCAGGCAGTGGAGGTGGGAACCAGGCCTTTTCCAGAGGCTGCCCATTCAGAAGTCTGGATTCAACGCCTCATTAGCAAAAGTACATACTGAACGGCACCATGATGAGGCCCTTGGCACATGAGACAGACACAAAGGCTCTGCTGGCCCAGCTCGAGGGTAGATCTGCAGCTGCTCAGTGCCCTGGCTCAAACTCCTTCCCAGATGCCCTGCCCACACCTTCGCCCGTCCTTCGGGCCAGCTCTGTCCACTCTCAGTCCCCACTGCGCCAGCCCAGACAGATATGCTCTAGAGCGCGCCCATCTTCCACGACACCAGCACTCATGGATGAAGCAGACAGTGGTGTGTGAGGTTAGCCTCTGCTGACCCTGAGCTGGGAGAGCAGGAGACAGGGCAAATCCTGCTTTGTCAGAACGACATTCCCACAGTGGAAGTGAGTCACATCCCACAGGGTTCCTCTACACAAGCTTGTGTCACACACACACGGTGAGACTGAAGATGTAGATGCATCCAATCTGTGGCTGCCTGGGCACGAGTCTCAGGAGAGCCGGAAATGCAGCCTACACATCTGTAGACGGTAACGCCACGTCACAGTGTCAGAAGGTTGGCTAGCCCTGGTTCCTGAACACCACCTGGTTCCTGGTTTGGAACCCCTGGGTTCCAAATCTCTACAGCTGCCTTCTGTTTGCCAATAAAGCTAATCTTGGTATCTGGCAGGGCCCCAGGACCCACCTTCCACTTAGAACTGCCCTAATCCTGAAAGTGCCACCTGGTGCACACTGAGAAAAGAGATTATTTTTACTGTTGTTTTTGTTTTACCTTGTTTGGTTTTTAAAAAATATTTATTTATTTTATATATATGAGCACACTTTAGCTGTCTCCAGACACACCAGAAGAGGGTATAAGATCCCATGTCAGATGGTTGTGAGACATGGTTGCTGGGAATTGAACTCAGGACCTCTGGAAGAGTAGTCAGTGCTCTTAACCACTGAGCCATCTTTCCAGCCCTTGTTTTGGTTTTGATCTGGTTTTTTGAGACAGAGTTTCTCTGTGTAGCCTTGGCTGCCCTGGAACTCTCTCTGTAGACCAGGCTGGTCTCGAACTCACAGATCTGACTGCCTCTGCCTTCCAGGTACTGAGATTAAATGCATGCGCCACCACCACCCAGCTCCACACTTACTCTTGATAATCCAGCTGTGTTACACATTCCCACTGGACTCTTCCTGGGCGGCACAGAGACCTTGATTTTGAGTTTGCTTCGATCTGAACAAGAAGTGGTATTCAGCTACTGCCTCCACATTTGGCCTCCTAAATCCCAGTTCCTGTAAACCACGCCCACCCCCAACTGTGCTGGCCTGCTTCTAATCTCGGCACTAATTTCTGAAGCACTGGACACCTCGCAAGACGGTCCATGAGTTTAACTTACATGAGTTTGTTTCTGAGACCTTGACTGACATTTACCCACGTCCCTATGTAGATCATAAGTAGGCGGGTTATCTACAGCTGTGCAACAGATTACCTTAGAACCTGGCAACTTAAAACCATGAGTTATTCTTACTGTTTCTGAAGGCAAGACACCGACGGTCAGCTGGGAGATTCCCCCTCAGGATCTCCTACGAGGTGTTGCCAAAATACTGTGGGCCTGAAAGCTGGATCCCCCACATCCAAGTTCACCGTGATTATCAGTGAGAGAAGACGCCAAGATTGACTGAGTCAGCTTAGAAAGGAGTTGGAGCCAGAACAGCTGAGCTGAACCAGCCAGCCAGAGTTCAGAAAGAACTAAAAAGAGTGAGCTTACTCGGTGGTAAATCTCAGAGGCTGAAACATTCTAGACACAGATGAGATTGTATGGAGTCTAGAATTTCCCAGGACTAGGCCTAGGTTAGCAGACTGAGGTGCTAAGCCTCGGAGACAAGAATTCCTTCAGGCAAATAAAAGTTACCTTTACGCTGAGTAGCCAGGCTTCCTCCAGCTCACCAAGCTCATGGTGGCCCTGTTCTTTGTAATATTTAAGTTCTAAGACTTTTTTGAGCATGACTTCTGGATACTCCATTGTACCCCAGAATAGAAAAAGGAGTGATTGACTTTTATCCAAAAATCAAATGTTTTGTCTGCAGTAGAGTTTGAAATAAAAACTCTTGTAAGTGGTTAAATGTGTTCTGATATCTTGGGGTTTAATTTAAAAAAGTAAATTGATTTAATCTGCAGAAGGCAATTGGAAAACAAAGGGGGGTACAGAAAGCAAGAGCTTCAATTAAAACTAATTAGGAATCTAGTTGAGAATATTGCTAAGTTTCAGGATGTTTCTCTCAGTTTCTTAGATCACTTATCACAGGCATTCTCAGAAGACAAATAGTGCTAAATGTTGCAGGGATGCATGGTATTGCATGGGTGCATGAACATTGCAGAGATGTATGGTCATTGCAGGGGTACATGACATTGCAGGGGTGCATGGGCATTGCAGGGGTGCATGGGCATTGCAGGGGTGCATGACATTGCAGGGGTGCATGGGCATTTCAGGGGTACATGGCATTGCAGGGGTGCGTGGGCATTGCAGGGGTGCATGACATTGCAGGGGTACATGGCATTGCAGGAATACATGGCATTATAGGGGTGCATGGCACCACAGGGGTACATGGGCATTGTAGGGGTACATGGGCGTTGCAGGGGTGCATGGCATTGCAGGGGAACATGGGCATTGTAGGGGTGCATGGCATTGTAGGGGTACATGGGCATTGCAGGGGTGCACGGCATTGCGGGGATGCATGGGCATAGAGCTCCTGGCACCTTCTGAGCTGGCTAGCAACATCTCTGTCCTTGTGTAAACACAGAGGACTGAGTCCTCAGATACACCTGTAACCACTTACAACGGTTATTGAAAATGGATCACAGATCCACACTATAAACTGCAACTATAAGACTTCCTGTCCTGGCCGGGCGGTGGTGGCGCACGCCTGTAATCCCAGCACTTGGGAGGCAGAGGCAGGCAGATTTCTGAGTTCGAGGCCAGCCTGGTCTACAGAGTGAGTTCCAGGACAGCCGGGGCTACACAGAGAAACCCTGTCTCGAAACCCCCCCCCCCAAAAAAAAAAAAGACTTCCTGTCCTGGACAAGGGACTGAGGTACATATTTTACATACCACAATAGACCTGGCCTCCAGGTTCTCCCAGAATCCCTCAGTCCCTACCTGGCACACCCTGCCCCCAACCCTGAACTTTCCAGCCCAGAGTCTGGCTGCCCTTCCCCCTTCCCCCAGAGGGTCTTCCCTATACAATTGAGACATTTTGCGCTCTCTCTCTCTCTCTCTCTCTCTCTCTCTCTCTCTCTCTCTCTCTCTCTCTCTCTCTCCCACCCCCCAAGACTAGTTCATGCTTTAGGGGACAGATTAGAACAGTTCTACCTGGAGTCCCCATAGCCCATCTTTGACCTGTCTGGGATGTCTGCTGTCTTTGCCCATGTATTGCTGACTTACAGAATCCCTCAGGCTTCATAGATCCACATAACTGCATAACCAGCAGATTCATACCTTACCACTGTAGAAACTGGGACATCCCAGAGGAAGGGCCCGGGCCTTGTCGCAGCCCCCTTGCTGCGCTGTCCCTGGTGGAAGGCAGAGGGCAAGCTGGGCGGGGACAGAAAGACTGATGGTTAATCTTGACTGTCAACTTGTCAGGATGAAGAACTGCCATGGAAACGAAGCCTGGGGGGGCACCTTCTTGGAGGGAGTCATACACTGGGTTAACTGAGGTGGGAAGCCATGCCCTGCGTGAGAGTGACACCATGTCACAGAGTGGGGTCCAACACTGAGTAAAACAGAGAAAGTGAGCCCAACCCCGCCATTCATGTCCCTGTGCTTCCAGACCACCTCACGTCCGTCCCACAGCATGTCTTCCCGCCCTGTGGTACGTCTGTCCCTTCTTAAACTTTAGCTAACTTAAGTCTTCCCTCCCCAAGTTGCTTCTGTCAGGTCGCAGCAATGACAAAGGCAACCAAGACAGAGACAAAAGACGCATCCTTTCATGGAAAGCTACCCTTGCAATGGCTGAGCTACTCACTGTGGGGCGATAGCCCCAGGCCCCACCCCTTGCTGTTATACATGATTAATAATTAACTCTATTACTTTTTAATATGACCTGGCCAGGCCCCCTGATATTTGAGACTGAGTCCTATCTATTTATTTAATCAGCTTAGCACAATTACTGGGCGATTATCCTTAATCTATTTTTCTATACGCTAGACTGATTAATTCCCAGCCACGTTCCCCAGGTTACTCACTGTTTGAGTCTCCATCAGCCCATCCTCAGCGTGCACTGCTCCTGGCCTCGCGCTCATGGTCCATCTCCTCTCATGGAGGCTTCCTCCTCCTCTCCCTGTCTTCCTGCGACCCCTAATCCAGTTGCTGAAACCCTGACTTCCTCTAGTTTCTCCAGTAATTGGCTGGAGCCACTTGAATTTGACCAGTCAGAGAAGATTGGCGAGGGAAATTCATACAGCATCATTTGGTGTCCTTGAGACTGTGCTTGTTGGGACCACAAGTGAATTGTGGGAACCAGTATATAGCACTTGAATATATAACACTAAACAGGCTGGGCACAACAGACTTCAAATTGGCAGGTAAGGAGACTGGGCCTAAAAACTGGGCAAGCCCAGGCAATTCAGTTACTAATAGAAAAACCCCCAGGCTCCAGCCTTCATGCCCAGGTAATGGAATATCTCAGTCACCTGCCTGAGGCAAAGACAATGGGTCAGCAGCAGTTCCCAGACCTCCCCTGCTAGTTTCCAGCCTCCACACCACCGTAAAGGAATGTCCATAGAGATGGACCCAACAGATTGACATAGCAGTCACATCCCCTGGAATCCCCTGAATTCCACAGCCTTTAAATCAGGCCTGCAGGCTCACTTGGGGGGGGTGTCTCTCTCTATCTTGGTATTGGGAGACCCCAACATGCTAGACTTCTGCAGAATAAAGCACTCTGCGTTTACATACTATTTGAGCCCAGGGTATCCTCCTTCTGTGAATCATGGACCCTCACAATACCACGAGACCAGCCCCCAACACCCCTTCTCTCTCTAGAACAGGCCTGCCCCTGCCCATCCCCACCCCTTCTAGACATCACCGCACCGGGGATTACATTTCCAACACATGCTTTTTTGGGGAATCAGTGTGGAACACAGCATCTGTACTTGAACACTCACAGGAGGTTATTTGTGGGCTGAAGGAAGGTGACATGGCTGGTAATTTAGGGTGTTTGATAGTTCGGTGCAGCTCCCCCTCCCTCCCAGCACCGCTTCTCTGCTGTCCTGGAGTGTGATGACAGAGAAAGCCTTGAATAAAACAATCCAATGACTCCCGCTAGCTCAGTCCCTGGGTGTCAGAACAAACAGAAAAGGTATGCGGAGCACAGGAGGCCTTGGCTAAGTGATGGACAGCCCTGCTCCTCTGCACCATGGGAGGCACTGATTTCAGTCATTAGGGACCCGGAGGCAGAGCATATATCATAGGAGGAGGACCCGAGAAGAAAAAACCATTACAATGAACAAAGGAGCTAAAGCGATCGTGGAGGCCTGCTGAGAGCAGGGCTGGGCAGGACCGGCCTCAGAAGGCTCCAGAAGCCTTGGCACGGGTGAGCAGGCTGCCATTTTCAAGCAGAGCCTGAAGTGTCCTGGTAGCAGTCGTCGCCATAGGATATTCCTAAGACCCTCCAAAGTCTGAGGGCCTGAAAACCCTGTAGCGATATCCAGAAGGAGGTTACTGGAAAGGAGGTTGAAATCCTTCCAGAACTTTCTAAAAACCACAGTCCTCCACAGTTTAGATCACTAACACATTTTCCTTCCTTCGTGAGGTCTCCACCCCTGACCCTCCGGAAGGTTATTCCGTTTCCTGAGCATATGGACTCCGTACTTGTGGATGGTTTTGAAGGAACCCATGGAATCTAAATTAAGATGGTTTAAAAATTAAGACATTTTAGGGGATTGGAGAGATGGCTGAGCAGCTAGGAGTGCATACTGCTCTTCCATAGGACCTGAGTCCTATTTCTAGTACCCATGTAGGAGCTCAGAGTGCCTTTAACTCCAGCTCCGAGGGTCCCACATCCTCTGTTAGCCTATGGGAGTGCTGCACTCACACGCACAGACCTGCATCATATACACACCTTTTTTTATAATGAACAATTTCAGAAGCAGCTCACAGACCAATCCACCAACCACTCTACCACTCCTTTCTATTAGAAACATCAGGGGGGAAATCATGAGATCAGAAGGGCAGATGCCGCTATCACTGTTTGTCTTGGTCAGTGTTGTATGGCTGTGAAGAGACACCATGACCAAGGCAACTCTTACAATGGAAATCATTTAGTTGGGCCTGGCTTACAGGTTCAGAGGTTTAGTCTATTATCATCATGGCAGGAAGCATGGTGGCAGCATCCAGGCAGACAAAATGCTGAAGAAGTAGCTGAGTTCTACATCTGAATCCGAAGGCAGCAGGAAAAGAGACACTGGCCCGAGTTTTTGACACCCCAAAGCCCACCCCTAGTGACATACATCATCCAATAAGGCCACACCTACTCCAACAAGGCCACACCTACTCCAACAAGGCCACACCTACTCCAACAAGGCCACACTCACTCCAACCAGGACACACCTACTCCAACAAGGACACACCTACTCCAACAAGGACACACCTACTCCAACAAGGACACACCTACTCCAACAAGGCCACACTCACTCCAACAAGGCCACACCTACTCCAACAAGGACACACCTACTCCAACAAGGCCACACTCACTCCAACAAGGCCACACCTACTCCAACAAGGTCATACCTCTTAATCGCTCCCATGTAGTACCAGTCCCTGATGATAAAGCAAATGTTTGAGCCTATATATTAATATGAGCAATCCTTATTCAAAGCACCACATTTGACTCCCTGGCTCCCACAGGCTTACAGCCATAACATAATGCAAAAATGCCTTCTGTCTAACTTCAAAATTCCCCACAGTCTCTAACAGTCTCAACATTGTTTAAAGTCCAAAATCTCCTCTGAGAGTCATAGCAACCCCTGCAAAATCAAAATAAAAAAGCAGATCTCATACTTCCAACATACAATAACACAGGATATATGTAAGTATCCCTAAGGGGAGGAAATACTGGGCCAAAGAGAGACCAAAAAACGACCTGGGAAAGCTCTGAACTCTGCATCTCCGTGTCTGACGTCTAAGTGCTGTTTAGATCTACAACTCCTTTCAGCTTTGTTAGCTGCAGCACACTTCTCTCTTGAGCTGACTCCACCCTTGGTCTGCAACTTTCCTTGGCCAATATCCCATGATTCTTGCATCTCCATCATGTTGGGTTTTCCAAGGTAATTCAGACTCGACCTTCCTACAGTGGCCTCTGTGGGCTTCCATGCAGGAACACCCCCGACACACGCCCAACCTCGGCAGTTTTCCTCAGCCTTGGGAGGAGGTTCCACACCCCTTTCTTTTATCTTTGACTTTAAAGCCAGAACCAAGTGGCCAAAACTGTCCAGTTCTTCTGCTTTCTGAGGCTGAGACTTGGCCCCTTGTTCAAATACATTTTCACCAGTTTTCTGTTTTTCTATGGCTTTTCCTTAATTGCTTTCCACAAGTTGGAAGCTTAACTGGGTAGGGATTTTTCCTGGGGCCAACACTCCCTTTATTCTATTAAGCATCAGGATATCCTTTGACTTTTATCTCCTTAAGCACTGGACTTAGCTCCATAACACTTCCCAGAGTTCTTTTCCTCCTAAAACTGTATTTTATATTTTTCCTTGCTCACTTGCTCCTTTTACTAAAGATCTGCATAAGAGTGGCTATTGATAACCAAACAGCACAGTCAATACTAGGCTATCTTGATATTTCCTCTGCCAATGTCATTAATCCAAAAGTCTTCCATTTAGTCTCAGGCAGATTTTTTTGGACAAGGGCAGAAAGCAGCCACATCCTTTGCCAAAAATATCACAAGGAAGGTCTCTAGGCTACTTACTAATATTCTTCTCTTCTGAAACTTCTTGAACCAGGCCACCATAATCTACTACTGACTACCACACACCTACTAGTATGGCCCATTAGCCCACTTAAAGCATTCAGCTGTTTTCCTAATCCAAAAATCCAAAAGTCCACACTCTGTCAACAAGAATCATGGTCAGAGCCAGGCGGTGGTGGCGCACGCCTTTAATCCCAGCACTTGGGAGGCAGAGGCAGGCGGATTTCTGAGTTCGAGGCCAGCCTGGTCTACAGAGTGAGTTCCAGGACAGCCAGGGCTACACAGAGAAACCCTGTCTCAAAAAAACAAAACAAAAACAAACAAACAAAAGAATCATAGTCAGGCCTGTCACAGCAATACCTGACTCCTGGTTCCAACTTCAGTCTTCATCTATGTTCTATTGCTGTGAAGAGACACCGTGACCATGGCAACTCTTATAAAGGAAAGCATTTAGTGGAAGCTTGCTTACAGTTTCAGAAGTTTAGGCCATTATCATCATGGTGGGAGGCACGGTAGCATGCAGGCAAACATGGTGCTGGGGAAGGAGCTAAGAGTTCAACATCTGAATCCAGAAATAGCAGGAAAGGAGAGACCCTGGTCCCAGCTTCAGCTTTTGAAACCCCAAAGCCCACCCCCCAGTGACACACTTCCTCTAACAATGCTATACTTACTCTAACAAGGCTGCACCTCCTAATCCCTCTCAATTCACTAGACAATACACCTGAGAATGCTAGCATTATCACTTTAATAGCAAAGAGTATAGTTTTGAGACATTCGAAGGTACATGAATATGTTGTGTGATAGACTCAAAGAAAGTCCCCGTATCCATTTGTACTGGCTGGTTCTGTGTGTCCACTTGACACAGGCTGGAGTTATCACAGAGAAAGGAGCTTCAGCTGGGGAAGTGCCTCCATGAGATCCAGCTGTGGGGCATTTTCTCAATTAGTGATCATCAGGGAGGGCCCAGCCTATTGTGGGTGGAGCCATCCCTGGGCTGGTAGTCCTGGGTTCTATAAGAGAGCAGGCTGAGCAAGCCAGGGGAAGCAAGCCAGTAAGGAACATCCCTCCATGGCCTCTGCATCAGCTCCTGCTTCCTGACCTGCTTGAGTTCCAGTCCTGACTTCCTTTGGTGATGAACAGCTGTGTGGAAGTGTAAGCTCAATAAACCCTTTCTCCCCCAACTTGCTTCTTGGTCATGATATTTGTGCAGGAATAGAAACCCTAAGACACCATTCAACCTAAACAAAATGCCTTCTAGTTTTTACCCACTTCCCAGAAGAGATTAAAGGTCTATAATTCTGGGGCTGTTAGTTGAGACACTGCAGCTGGGCCTACAACCTTTGCAGTGACATAGTATGCACATGGATTATGGAGCCACAAGAACAGATGGCTAAGCCTGATTAAAGGGAAGAGACCGAAACCACCAGGAAAGACTATGGTAAACACACTTATCTAGGGCATTCTGACGCTTTCATGGAGACTGGGAAGATGTGAGTAAACTTCTCGTCACCAAAGATAGGGTACCAACATGGACCCAAGACAGGGTAACACCATCAACCCAAGAAAGGGCACCACCACAAACCCAAGAAGGCTACCTCCATGGACCCAAGATAGGGTACCACCCTGGACCTAATATAGGGTATCATCATGGACCCAATAAAGGGTATCATCATGGACCCAATAAAGGGCTCCATCATGGACCCAATAAAGGGCTCCATCATGGACCCAATAAAGGGCTCCATCATGGACCCAATAAAGGGCTCCATCATGGACCAGAGACACAATTTGCCCAAGCCTAGCTTGGTGGACCAGTAAGTTCACTGAGTTTACTTACAGAACCATGGGCAAATCCAAGCTAGCTGTGTCACCAAGCCATACCCTGGGTGATGACAACATACAAAACTTACATCCCTGAGGCTCCCTGAACAACTAACAGGCAACATCACCAGAGTCTCCTCTCTACAGCAATTGTTATTGCTTTTATAATGTATTAGTAAAATGTTATTATTTATTGACTTATTGAAGTAGACTGAGAACATATGCAGACATGGTATATTAATATCGTGAGGAGGGAAAAAAGCTTGAGAACTTGCCAAGCCACCTGACAAAAGGGTGCCACACCGTCACTTGTATCCCATAAAAAGGACACTTAACATCACGGTGTTGCGGTAGTTTGAAAGAAAATGTCCCTCATAGGGCACTACTAGGAGAGATGGCCTTGTTGGTGTAGGAATGGTGGTGATGGAGAAAGCGCTGTCACTGTGTGGGCTTTGAAGTCTCAGATACTCAGGCCGGGAAGTGTGGCACTCTCTTCTGCTGTCCGCCAATTTGAGTGTAGAACTTTCAGCTACCTCTGCAGCACCGTGTCTGCCTATGGGCCGCCATGCTTTCTGTCAGGATGACAATGGACTAAACCTCGGGACTGTAAGCCATTCCCAATGAAATGTTTTCCTTGATAAGAGTTACTGTGGTCATGGCATCTCTTCACAGCCATAGAAACTCAAGACGAGAGGCAACAGCCCCACTGAGCTGTCATTGGACCACCTGGTGCGAGTGTCCTGGGACTGAAAACTTCCAAGGAAGGAAGGAAGGAAGGAAGGAAGGAAGGGAGGGAGGGAGGGAGGGAAGGAGGGGGGAGGGAAGAAGGGGAAGAAAAAGAAGTTCCTAGAGCTGGGGAGACTCCCCACAGAAAACCTGCCAGCCATGGAAACATGAGACTCTGACTTTGGATCCCCAACATCCGTATAGGTGACACACACCCGTGTAGGTGTGGATGACACACTTGCAACACTGAAGGATGCAGAGGCAAACAGATAGCTCACTGGGCAACCAGTGTCGCCAATCAGTGATCTCCAAGTTGAGGGAGAAGCCTCATCTCAAAAAACAATGTGGAGAGTGAAAGGAAGATTATCAACCTTCGGGTTCCCTATGCACATGCATACACACAGACACAGATACACACAGACACATATACACATACACAGAGACATATATGCATATATACACATACATACACATACACACAGACATAGAGACATATACACATACACACACAAACACATATATACATACATACATATATACATACATACACATACACATATAAACACACATATACACATACACACATACATACACATACACACATACATATACACATACACACAAACATATACACATACATACACATACACACATATAAACACATATACATACACACATATACACTTGTATATACACATGTACACACATACACACGTAAACACATATACACACACACACACACACACACTTGTATAAATACACTATAAGAACAAATACTCATAGCATCAATGAGGCCCATGTCTGGGCGTGCTTATGAGGGCATCAATAGAGTTAACGCGGGAAGTGGTCCTAGCCCATAGGGTCCCAGCCTGAATGAAGGGCGGTACCTTAGGCTTGTCCCTCTGCACGCTGGCCCACTCCCAGCCTCAGGAATGTTTTCTTTTCCTCAGTAAACTATTTTTGTTCCTGATCTGAGAGGCAGTGTGGGGTGCTAGGTAGTATCGCTCGTGTCTCTGTCTGATTTCCCAAATGTGAGCAAGCAGCCTCCCACTTCTCCCACCAGAACCGAGCGCTGTTCCCCCTGCCACGCCTGGCCCGCTCCCAGCCAGTGCCGACTGCATCCTCAAACTGTTAACCAAAACGAGCTCTCCCTTCAGCCGCTCTTCATCAGGGAGCTGGCCTCAGCAACAAGAAAAATAACCAGTGTGCAGCTGCAGCAAATGGTGATGGTTGTCCTGATTGATTGTGTTTTTAAAGATCCTTACCCGAGGAGACACGGACACCTGAGGAGGGACCGAGTGACTTTGGGCAGGACAGGAAAGGGCGTCGATTCTAGAATTGTCATTTTGGAGTCTGTGGGGAGAGAGGCAGAGGAGGCAGATGGCTGGAGGTGGGAGGCACATTGGAAGTGTGGAGTCATGTTGGCAGAGGGGGGCGCACGCCTGAGCAGGAGAGAGCGTGACGGATAGAAACCATTAGGCTAATGGTTAGGCTTCTTGCACATTTATTTTAGACTTTAACATTTTAAAAAACTGTTTAAAAATCAAAACCAATATCGTCTGGTGGCAGTGACGGCACCGTCTGGGGGCTGTGGGACGTTGTCTAGTGGGATCTGGCTGGCAGACAGGCAGCCGAAGAACGGGAAAAGGACATCGAAGCTTCTCACTGTGCAGACGGAGGGACCTTTTTCCTTCGCCTTCTAAAAGGTCAAGTTGGCTGCTTTGTGGAGAGTAGGTGAGGCGGAAACGAAGCAGAGACCAGGAGTCTGGATGCTGGTCAACATGTGTGGCACCTGCTGGGCACCAGCTGCCACGCAGGCCACAGGGGAGGACAGCTCAGCAGAGGGTCAAGATGCTGTCTGGCAGAGCCACTACCTTCTGCAGGTGTCAGACAACTGGTAAACCAACCCCTACCTTTCTACCTGTCAATCACTCGTCTATGCGTCCATCTATCCATCCGTCCATCCATCCATCCATGCATCCGCTATCTGTCCCATTCATCCATGCACCTATGCATGTATCTGTCCATCCATCCATCAGCTATCGATCCTATTCATCCATCTGTCTGTCCATGTATCTGTCCATCTATTATCCATCTATCCATTTATCTATCATCTATCTATCATATTTTCTATTTTATTTTGCAGTACTGAAGATTAAGAAAAGGCCTTAAGCATGTCCTTCTGAATGCTGTCTCTAGCCCTGTCATCTGTCTACCTTTTATGTAGCTATCTATGAATCTCTGTGTCTATGTATGTGTATGTATGCATGTACCATCTTTTATGTAGCTATCTGTATATATCTGTGTGTATATGTATGTATGTATCTATGAATGTATGTATATCTGTATATCCATCTGTCTGTCTATTTATTTCCTATCCATCTCAGGAGTTGAAAGGAAAAGAAGGCAGAACTCAGGGCCAAGAGGGTGGACCACACGGGGGCAAGTAGAATTGAGTTGGAGATTTCCACGACTTAAATAAGGTCCAAGGGAGATAAGGTTAGACCATGAGGAGATCTGGAGGAGCACATCCCAGACTGTGGTAGAGACAAGGCCAGGGAAAGCCTGTGCAGTGATGAAATCCACAGAGGCCAGTGTAGGAGAGACAAGAGGGCCAGAGAAACAGTGCTGGGAGCAGGTAAGAGGGGAAGAAAAGCCATGGAGGCCACAAGGTGATGCTTGAATCTGGCGAAGACTGCCCTGGAGGAGTAGAGAGCATCCTCCAGGCTCCTGTGGAGGGCCGGCTTGGAGTGCAGGAACCGTTAGGAGGTTACTCATATGCTGTGCTATGGGAATTATGGGTCGGGCAATTTTTCCTCGGGGGGCGGGGCCTAAGGCAGCATCCCTCGCCTCTGACTTCCAGTGGCACTGATTCTAAATGTCTCCAGTCTTTGCCAAAACTCTGAGGTGTGGAGACACCACCCTTCCCACTGAACAGGAGCTGTGAAGAGACTAGGGCAACTCTTATTTATAAGACAGCATTTAACTGGGGCTGGCTTACAGGATCAGAGGTTCAGTCCATTATCATCAAGGTGGGAGCATGGCAGCATCCAGGTAGGCATGGGGCTGGAGGAACTGAGAGTTCACCTCTTGTTCTGAAGGCTACTAGGAGAAGACTGACTTCCAGGTAGCTATAATGAGAGTCTTTTTATTTATTTATTTATTTATTTATTTATTTTTTATTTATTTTTTTTTTTTTTTTTGGTTTTTCGAGACAGGGTTTTTCTGTGTAGCCCTGGCTGTCCTGGAACTCACTCTGTAGACCAGGCTGGCCTCGAACTCAGAAATCTGCCTGCCTCTGCCTCCCAAGTGCTGGGATTACAGGCATGCGCCACCACGCCCAGCTATAATGAGAGTCTTAAAGCCCATGCCCACAGTGACACACTTACTCCCATAAGGCCACACCCACTCCAACATGGCCACACCTTCAAATAGTGCCATTCCCTGGGCTAAGCATATTCAAACCACCACAGTAGCTAAATGTGCCAGCCTAAGTTCTGAGGATATCCAGGCAAGGTATAAACCACAGGCTGTTAAGATCGAGATAATGGTCAGATCCCCGGCATGCTGGCAGGTAAGAATTGCATGCTGATGACATTTTAAAGTGCCCTTTCAATTGTGGGTCTGTCTGTTCAGACGTGTATACACAAAGGTGCAGTATCTGCAGAGGCAGAGGTGGGTGTCTGACCCCCGGAAGCTGCAATTATAGGCAGGTGTGAACCACACAACAAGCCTCTCAATCTCTGAGCCATCTCTGTATCCATTAAGGTGGCTGGGCTACAACTTTTGAATGTGGGCTGGACCTAAGATCTGCTTCTGGAACAAGCAGGGTGAGGTTGCTTTTACCCCTGTGCATGTGATGACAACTAGGATTCTCCCTGCTGATTGGACAAGGAACTCTCAGCTGGCCTTGAAGAAAAGACAGGGTCAAGTTGTCACCACAGCAGAGAGGAGGCATTGAGGACCGCAGGTATCTTAGAGGCTGCATGCAGACCCCAGAACAGTCAGACTCTGATACACACACATACACACACACACACACACACACACCCCTCTGGGTGTGGATACTCATGATATACAGAAACTGGAATAAGAAGTGAGTGTGTGTGCAGGCTTAGATTTCGCAAAACCTGTATTAACAATGTTCTCAAAATGCTTCATCCTCCCCTTCTAGCCCACCAACCAACGGTACGGGGTAAAGGGGATTTAATAGGACAATGGGTTTGTGGATTGGTTTAGAAGTTAGTTCTTTGGGGTGATTCCAACCCACCAAATCAGTCCAAGTCCGTGGAAGCAGCATGAATCAGCTAGAACACCATGAGAAAGAAGCTCTTTGGCGCATTTAGCTCTATGAAGTGAAGACCAGCAAAGACCAGGGAACACCAGCGAAATGTTACAAGGCGTAGCAACACAAGAGAGTCTTCTCACTTTCTAAACATCATGTGCACTCCCCAGCGTCTATTCCAGCAAAATGTCACATACCCACTCACACGTCTGCTTCAGCAAAACATCCTCTCCCAAGAGAGCTTCCAGAGAAATATCACATGACACAACCGAGTTTCCAAAGAAACCAGGAATCTCCACCTCAGGTGTGCATTAAGGCTACTCAGGGTGTGGCCATTTATTACACAACAGCACGTGAGAACCAGAGGTCTGAGTACCCAGGGCTGAAGGGGAATTTCAAGGGAAGCAGGATCCCAGGAGGCTTTCAGCACCCAGGGCAGAGCCAGAAGCTAAGGAGTATTGTTAGGAAAACTGAGTCATGCTGAGTCATGCACAGCCCTAGAGTTCATGTTGCCCATTGCCACAGACATCAATGAGCAAAGGCAGGAACTGAATTCTTAAGTTGTATACAGAGAGCCAGAGATCGGAGAAGGCGGTGCACCAGCACCCTAAGAACGGCCTTTCATTTCACCTCCAGCCAGCAGGCTTTGCACGGATGGGAGCAAAGGCTGTCAATCGTGCCAAAGTTTACTCTTGACCCCCGGTCAGGTGGTCAGCCAGGGCCCTGAGGATCATGTGCGGGGCTTCTCTCAGTGTCTCTCCTGCACTTCACCGTCATGATTGATCCTTGTGTGCAGATGGGTTTCATACTCCTACTTGCTCAATCCAAGGCCACTGTGCCCTGGAATCCTCCTGCAGTGCCACCAGGGATTAATACAGAGGAGTTAACTCAGGACAAAGAGAGCTATTTACGTCATCTACGTGCTGATTGCCCCCCACAATATGAAGAACGAATGTGTTCTAACAGCATGGTTCCTATCCATGCCTCTTGTCGCCTCTCCTTAGGACGGATGATTTTGGGGATCCAGAACTCAGAGACTGGGTTTGACCAGCTCATGCTTACCAGTGATGTTAGACAACTGTTGTAGAACACCACCACACAGGAGCCTGATACCCGAGCCCATGTAAAAAAGATAATGTCTGTCTGGTTTCGGCTGAAGCTAAATCTCAATGGTAACACGTTCACCCAGTGTGGATGAGTTCAGCCCTCAGCACCACACTCAGGTTCAGGTTTAGGAAATCTGAAGAACCGTGAGGCTGGATCCTCTTGGGCAGTAAGACTAATGAAACTCACTGGAAGTGTAGACACAGGGACAGAGAAAGGAGGAAATCGTTTCAAGGGGGTACCTTTCACCCCAAGCTGGGAGAGTTGCCACCCATTAAAAGAAGCTGTTGATGACTTTCCCCATTGATGCCGGTGCTCAGATCACTTTCTCCTTTTTATTTACTCCAGGACCCAAATGTATAGGATGGAACCAAAGTCTATAGGGTGGGACCCAAGTCTATAGGGTGGTGCCACACATTTGATGGGCACTCTTCTCGAATCTCTTAACCTTGTCTAGAAACTCCTCACATGCCCAGGGCATTGTTTCCTAGGTGATTCCTAGACGTTGACGATTGGTGTTAATGAACACAAGATTGAAAATATTATTTTATCAAAGTAATGTAGAACAAATAACTTCACTGGGATAAAATGTTCTTAATATAATTAGGATTTTTAAAAGACACTAACAATCTCTATTCCAATTATTTCACACATTATACCACCCAGACTCTGAAAAATATACATCAAAATTGCTACTTGTGGGTTTTTTTATTGTGTATGAAAATAGGATAACTTGGCAATCACTCAAAACAAGCAAATTCATTTTAATTTTAAAAGACCACTTTGTTCCTCACCTGAATCAAAGCATTTCAGCATTTGCAACCAAACTTTCAACATGAACACACACATAAGAGATGCAGATGCTTTTATATTGAGGCCCTCTATCCACTTGAACTTGATCTTGGTGCAAAGTGACAAATATGGATCTATTTTCATTTCTCTACATACTGATGGCCAGTTAGACCAACAGCATTTATTAAAAATGCTTTCTTCCATTCTATATTTTTGGCTATTTTGTCAAAGATCAGGTGTCCATAAGTGTATGGTTTTATTTCTGACTCTTCAATTCTAGTCCACTGATCAATCTGTCGGTCTCTGTACCAATATCATGCTGTTTTTAATCACTATTGCTTGAGGTCGGGGATGGTGATTCCCCCAGAAGTTCTTTTATTGTTAAGAATTGTTTTTGCTGTCCTAGGTTTTTTGGCTTTCCATATGAAATTGAGAATTGCTCTTTCCATGTCTTTGAAGAATTGTGTTGGAATTTTGATGGAGGGGTTGCATACTGAATCTAGTAGAAGAGAACGTGGGAAAGAGCCTTGAACTCACGGGCATGGGGGGGAAGTTTCCTAAATAGAAATCCAGTGGCTCAGGTTCTAAGATCAAGAATTGATAAATGGGACTTCATGAAACTGCAAAGCTTCTGTAAGGCAAAGGATACAGTCAATAGGACAAATCAGCAACCTACATATTGGGCAAAAAAGTCTTCACTAACCCTACATCTGATAGAGGGCTAATATCTAAAATAAAGAACTCAAGATGCTAACCTCCATAAAACCTAACAACCCAATAAAAAATGGGGTATAGGGTATAAAACTGTCTTAGTCAGGGTTTCTATTCCTGCACAAACATCATGACCACGAAGCAAGATGGGAAGAAAAGGGTTTATTGAGCTTACACTTCCACACTGCTGATCACCACCAAAGGAAGTCAGGACTGGGACGCAAGCAGGTCAGGAAGCAGGAGCTGATGCAGAGGCCATGAAGGGATATTTCTTACTGGCTTGCTTCCCCTGGCTTGTTCAGCCTGCTCTCTTATAGAACCCAGGACTACCAGCCCAGAGATGGCACCACCCACAAGGGGCCCTACCCCCTTGATCACTAATTGAGAAAATGCACCACATCTGGATCTCATGGAGGCACTTTCCCAACCGAAGCTCCTTTCTCTGTGATAACTCCAGCCTGTGTCAAGTTGACACACAAAACCAGCCAGTACAAGAGAATTCACAACAGAAGAATCTTGAATAGCCAAGACACACTTTAATATTCAAAGTCCTTAGTGATCAGGGAAATGCACATCAAAATGGCCCTGAGGTTCCACCTTACAACAATCAGAATGGCTAAGATCAAAAACTCAGGTGACGGCACATGCTGGTGAGAATGCAGAGGAAGAGGAACACTCCTCTATTGCTGGTGGGATTGCAAACTGGTCCAACCACCCTGGTAATCAATCTGGTTGTTCCTCAGAAAATTGGAAATAGAGCTACCTGAAGACAGAGCTATACCACTCCTGGGCATATCCCCAGAAGATGCTTCAACATTTAACAACATAAACACGCTCCACTATGTTTAACGCAGCCTTATTCGTGATAGCCAGAAGCTGGAAACAATCCAGATGCCTCACAACTGAAGAAGGGATACAGAAAATGTGGTCCGTTTACACAATGGAATACTACTCGGCTATTAAGAACGAGGACATCATGAGTTTTGCAGGTATCTCAGATCCAAAAGGACATGCATAGTATGTACTCACTAATAAGTGGATATTAGCCAAAAAAAATTACAGAATATCCCAGAATGGGGGGAGGGTGGCTGGTGGGGTGTCAGGGGGCGTGGCTGCGGAGGAGGCATTCTCTTGGAGATGGGGAAGGAGGAATGGGATGAGGAACTGTCTGAGGGCAGAATGGGAGGGTGATAACGACTGGACTGTAAAAACTAAAGGAAATAATTAAAAAAGAATAAAGAATCCTTGTTTATCACTTAAAAGAGATGCAGAAGGGATGCCAGTACCGACGTTGTCCTCTAGAGGGCGTTTACCTGAAGTGTAGCCTCAGTTCATCAGCCCAAGGCATGAGCTGGGTGGGCCCCCTTTCTGCTTGTTCTCTGGCAAATCGCTTTGTTTTATTTATTTATTTATTTATTTATTTATTTATTTGAGACAAGGTCTTTCTCTGAAAACCCAGGCTGAACTCGAATTCACCATGTAACTCAAGTGGGTCTGGAACTCCCAATTTTCTTGCCTCAAACTTCTGAGCTCTGAAACTATAAGTGTGTACTAACACACAAACACCCAGTTCAACTCTGCCAGTTTCCCTGACAACTATACACAGAGTCGGAAGCTCTGAAGTGGGACTCACGCAAATGTATCTCTGCATAATAGTCTTCAGGGAGCGTGCGGGGATAGCTCAGCCTGGCAACTGCAGCCTATTTTAGCTGCTGTCCTGTGAGAAAAGGAGGGCAGAGAGAAATACAGGGGTTCCTGGGGAAACACACCAGGTCAAGCCAAGTCTAGTGATGAGCAGCCTGTAACCCCAGCTACTTGGGAGGCTGGGGCAGGAAAAAAATCACAAGTTCAAGGCAGCCCTTGCTACACAGTGAGTTCACGGTTGGCCTTGGGAACTTAGTGCAACTTTGTTTCAAAGTAAAAAATAAAAGGGATTTTGGAGGAGTTGGAGACTAGATCAGTAGCTAAGAAGGTATACTTCTCTTGTAGAGGACCCAAGCAGTTCCAGGGCCCATGTCTGACAGCTCACAACTGTCTGTAATTCCAGCTCCAAGAAGATCTGATGCCTCTAGCCTCAGTCCGTGGGTACCTGTATTCATGTATACACACACACACTCACAATTAAAAATAAAATACTTTTTTTTTAAAGTAGAGATAAGACTGGGGATATAGATAGTTTAGTGATATAGCACATACATTCACTGGAGCCTTCATTTAACCCCTGTTGCTTGAGTTGGGTGAAGACCTGGTAGGATCCAAGAAAGACTTTTAAAATATTGATTGGATGAATCCTCATGAGCTTCTCGAGTCTTTGTAGACATGGGAGCTGAGAGTGATTTTTCTCCCCCCTAGTAACCCCATGTGGTGGTTTGAGTGGGTATGGCCCCATAGATTCATGTGTTTAAATGCTTGGCCATAGGGAATGGCACTATTAGGAGGTGTGGCCTTATTGGAGGAGGTGTGGCCTTGCTAGAGAAAGTGTGGCACTGTTTTGGTGGGGCTTTGAGGTTTTAAATGCCCAAGCTGTGCTCAATGTGAAACACATCCAGTCTCCTCCCGGCTGCCTTCAGATCAAGATGTAGAACTTCTCAGCTCCTCCAGCACCATGTCTGCCTGCACGCTGCCGTGCTTCCCCCCATGAAGATAATGGACTGAACCTCTGAACCTGTAAGCTAGCCCCAATTAAATGTCCTCTACAAGAGTTGTGATGGTCATGGTGTCTCTCCACAGCAGTAAAACCCTAACTATGACACCCCCACTTCGCTGATTTCCTCTAAGGACACTGAGGTCAGGCTACACACTCAGATGTTGGGGTGGGTATATGATCCCTTTAAAACTGGAGAACCCTTGACCATCAGCAGCGAACATGCCCTTGGCCATCAGTGGCGAGCAGGCCTCCAGTTCTGTGTGGTGATGACCAGAGAAAATGCCCACATGAGTTTCCTGAGTGTGATATTTCACTTTGCGATTTTTGAGTGTTCACTTGCAAACCTGCCAAAAGCGGGAAGCCTATAAATAGGGCAGAGTGGGAAGAAAGAAATGGGACTTGTCACGATGCCACTGGAAGCAGGGAACCAAGAATTTTCCAGAGACGGCAAGTCGAAGCAGGGTGACTGTTTACTTAGAAATAAAGTAGCAGGTGCAGGCTTCCTAAGAAAGGAAGAGATCAAGGAACAGAGGAGACTTAACAAGACAGGAAAATGTGTCAGCATACAGCATAAAGTCTCCCGAGGAAAGATGCAGATCAGAGATGGGACAGGAAACAGAAATGTCAGCCACTTACCAGATCTGCCACTGCTCTGTTAACTTCATATTCGTGCCCTAATTACTTTCTTCAAGTGCTTCAGGGCCTGTAAAGAGAGGCCTCCTTATTACTAGAGATAGTATTGTGTCCATTCATTTTCTTGTTGCTGTGGCCAAATATGTAATAATAAGTAACTAAAGGAGGAGCTACAAGAGCTCGGCTCCTCTTCACAGGGAAGGTATGGGGGCAGGAGCCGGGGCAGCTGGTCACGTGACATCCGCAGTCAGGAAGCAGAGGGAGATGAACGCCAGTCAGCATTCAGCTTGCTCTCTCCTTTCTAGTCAGCTTGGGAGCCTGTGGGAAGGTGCCACTCACTACTCCATCAGGGTGGCTGAACCTCAGTTAACTGTCCCTGGAAACACTGCCGCCAGCACACCTGGAGGCGGGTCTTGTAGGTGACGGCAAACCCAGTCAAGTTGACAATAAAGAATTAACCAGGTCCTTAAATATGAAGAAAGAGACGCGTATCTAAAGAGTGGGCACCAGGAAGTGGGACTCTGGCATGACCCACCCCCTCGTGCGGCTCACCGCAAGAGGAATACGGACAAACAGCAGAGATGCAGCCAGCTCTGGAGAGAGGCTGTCCACTGACCCCTGAGAAGGTGCCACATGCACTGTGTCACATGGTAGAAAATGGTCATGCCAGTGGAGTGTCAGCTCTGAGTGGCTGTCAAGACCGTGCTCTCGGGCAGGTCTTGCCTCTACCCTCTCCCACTGCCACTGGGATTCTTTAGCATGGATCTGCTACTCCTGCTGGGGTGTTGAGACAGAATGACAGCCCCTATGATGAGTTCTAGGCTTCTCCCTACCAAATTCTGGGGAGAGAAGAGACGCCAGGACCCTGGTCCATTCTACTCGGCCATTTGATTTGGTTAGGGTTTCTATTGCTGCTATGAAACACCATGACCAAAAGTAACGTAGGGAGAAAAGGGTTTATTTCACTCACAGATCCATAGAACAGTTTATCATCAAAGAAAGTCAGGGTAGGAACTCAGACAGGGCAGGACCTGGAGGCAGGAACTGATGCAGAGACCACGGAGGGGTGCTGCTTACTGGCTTGTTCCCCATGGCTTGTTCCACCTGCTTTCTTTTAGAACCCAGGATCACCAGCCCAGGGATGGCACGCATTGCTCATAATGGGCTGGGCCCTAATGATCACTAATTGAGATAATGCCTTAGAGCTGGACCTCGTGGAGGCAATTCCTCAGCTGAGGCTCTTTTCTCACTGATGACTCTAGCTTGGGTCAAGTGACACAAAACCAGCCAGTACAGCCTTGACAGCATCGCTATTAAGCCACAACCCTTTGTTTCTTATTCATCCCCAAGATCTCACATTAAAAACATGAAGTAACGTTAAGTGTCCTACAGTCTTTACAATTCCAACATTAAAACTTCAGTCCTGCTGGGCAGTGGTGGCGCACACCTGTAATCCCAGCACTTGGGAGGCAGAGGCAGGTGGATTTCTGAATTCAAGGCCAGGGTGGTCTACAAGAAAGAGTTCCAGGACAGCCAGGGCTACACAGAGAAACCCTGTCTTGAAAAACAAAAACAAACAAACAAACAAACAAACCCAACCTCCTGTCCCTTTAAAATATCTGATCTCTTTTAAAATTCAAAGTCTCTCCACTGTGGGCTCCAGTAAAATACTTTCTTACTTCGAGGGGGAAAAAAATCAGGGCACAGTCACAATCAAAGCAAAGCAAAATTAAACTCCAACTGTGCCATGTTTGGGATCCACTCACGATCTTCTGGACTCCCCCAAGTGTCTTGGCTCACTCCTTCACACACACACACACACACACACACACACCCTGTCTTTTAGGCTTTGGCTGGTTCCACTCCACTGCTGCTGCTATTCTTGGTTGTTCTTCCATGGTACTGGCATCTCCAGATGCTGGGGTCTTCTGCTGCAACTGGCTGTACTTTGACCAATCACCTGTTGGCACCTCATGGTTCCGAGTCTCAACTTCAACTGCCATTGAGGCTGCACCTTCAATAATGGCCTCTCCTGGCTTCTCACAATGCTAAGCCTCAGCTGTTCTCCATGACTCCTTCATGTCTTTAAAAGCAGTACCACCTGAGTGACTCCTATACATTACCAAATCCATGAGGTACAACCTTGGCCACCTCTGCAACACAGCCTCTGTGCTCTCAAAAAAATGCTTCCCAGAAGATTTCACCGCAGTGATGCTGGTCTCTTCTTAATCACTGCTAATTTCTTAGCTCCAGCTAACCAGCATCAATAGTCCCAGTAATGCAACGTTTTTGCTTTAGCAGTTCTGATATCTTGTTAATCACAGCTGACTCTTCAGCCCCAGCTAACCAGAACCATAGACTTAAACCAAAATAGCCAACAGCCCCGACAGTCTTTAAACTTCCTTCTGAACCGTCACCAGCCAGACCTCCATCTTCTGCCTGCTCTCAACAGTCTTCTCTCCCAAGCTCCTAAAGAACAGTTTACTGAGCTCTTCACACGCCATGATTCTTCTAGTACAAAGATCCAAAGTCTTCCCACAATCCTCCCCAAAACATCACTGAAGTCAGGTCTGCCACAGCAATACCTCATTCCTGGTACCAACTTGTATTAGTTAGGGTTTTCTATGGCTGCAACAAAACATCATGACCAAAAAGCAAGTTGGAAAGGGGAGGGGTCATCTGGCTTACACTTTCAGATCACAGTTCACCATTGCAGGGAGTCAGGACTGGAACTCAAGCAGGGCAGGAACCTGGAGGCAGGAGCTGATGCAGAGGCCATGGAGGGGTGCTACTGACTGACTTGCTTCCCCTGGCTTGCTCAGCCTGCTTTCTTATAGAACCCAGGACCACCAGCTCAGGGATGGCACCACCCACCACGGGCTGAGCCCTCCCCCAATGATCACTAATTGAGAAAATAGCTTACAGCTGGATCTCACGAAGGCATTTCCTCAAGGGAGGCTTCCTTCTCTCCGATGAGTCTAGCTTGCATCAAGTTGACGTGCAAAGTCAACCAGTACACCGCTGAATCCCTTCAGTAGTTCCAGGATTAGCACACTAGGCTGTACATGTTCGGGTTACTTTCTTTGATAAAGGATGGAGAAATATGTCAGAGGGAAACGGCAAGTTCTAGCTCCAAGCTTCTAGGAATCAGGCACTTTCCCAGGAGTCTTTGTTTCTCTCTCAGCCAGCACGTGGGTGCTTCCAATTTGCCACTCAGAATTATAGTTGGAGGCTGAAGGTCACATCTCTCAGATCAATATCAGCAGAGAACTGTTCACTTTGTTAGATACGAGGATAATATTTTGAGTTGGCAAGAAGGGCTTTGATTGTTCTTTTGCAGGAGGAATCGCTAAATAGGTGCTGGTGACATGTTCTACCACTAACTTCCCATGACATCCATGATGGTGGTGGTGCCCTGGGTGAAGAGGACCTGGAGACAGCTGGGATTACTAGAGTGTGGTCAGCGCATGGCGAGTTCATGTCGCCTAGACTTGTGAGGGTGAAAGACTCGGTAATAAGAATAAAATATTAGCAAGAAAACAAGGATTTCTTTGCGACACACAAGCCAACACGTTAGGAACATAGGCTCCAGGCCACTTCGTGTATTCTTTACCATTCTCCAAGAAGGCCTGCCCATCCAGCACAGGATCAGACGATAGGGGTCTCTGAATTTTACCCCAACATTCAATTAGAGGGATGGTTTCCTGTTTGGGCTAAACTGAAATGCAAAGAGATCACCTTCCTCTGACCACCTTTAAGGGCAGCGACATTTTCAGCTCGGAGGCGGCCGCTCTGGGATTCTCCCCAGGAGAAAAGAACAAGGCTATCCAGGTTCTTGACTTTTCTCCTGGGCCAGCCGCCTGGGTGCGTGCGCGAGGCTGCAGTGCCACGCTCGACTACCGGAGGCAGCAGCGCCGGGCTGAGAGCGTCCTGCTCCAGCGCGCCGCTCTTATCGCCAACTGTGCGCAGCCGCCAGCGACGCTCCTCTATTGGCTGCCGCTAGTGCTGGCGGAAGCGGAAGTGGAGCTGGGACGGTGGGGGGCTGGGCTGCCGCGTCCCCTGCAGTCTTGGCGTTGAGGGGCAGCGGCCGGCGTGATGGAGAAACGCAGGATGAACCTGCCCACCGGGCCGGACACGCTGTGCTTCGATAAGGACGAGTTCATGAAGGTGAGGGCACTCGGCAGATCGCCGCCGGGCGGGTGTCAGGGACGCGGGATGGAAGGTGGCGGGGTGTCCAGGCTGAAATCGCTCTGACATTAAGAAGTGGGAGCGTGACAGCCTTGCCACCCTGCAGCCCAGCAGCAGCTCTGCTTACAAATCCAAACCAAAACACTTCGCTGATAGCATTTCACCAAGCAGGCGCAGGCTTTGAGCTGAAACTGAAGGAGCCTGGCCTGTTAGTTGCACCTCTCCGCTGTCGTCACTTAAAACAACCCCAAAACTTGTTTACACCCAGTTTCTTTCTTGAGACGGGGGATGGGTGTGTGTGTGTTGTTGAGCTGTAGCCTGGGCAGGTCTCGATCCTCCTCTCTCAAGCCTCCCAAGGGCTGAGATGACAAATCTGAGCCAGAAGTTTGTCATTTAACGGTTGAGATTTGAGAGAGACCATTTCAAAGCTGCTTCCAAGGTTAGGAAGTTAGAGATTCTATCTCTTTGGCACATGAAATATTAAGCAAATGAGTGTGAGTCTTACAGGATTGTGTGTGTGTGTGTGTGTGTGTGTGTGGTGTTTGCATGTTTGTGCGTGCACCCGGCTCCTATCTCTTTTTTGGTATTTGCATTTCATTTACATGACCAAAGGAAGCCTTGAGGTTTTGGTGTTTGGTGTTTGGTTTTAATTTATATGTGACTTCTTTACCGTGCCCATATAGGTGTTCATGGGTGAGAGGTTTTTCTAGAACCAGAGATGAAGTACTCTTATGGGTACATTTGTCTGTCTCCTTGAGTTTACATGCACAGTGTGTGCAGAAGCCCTCAAGCCAGGAGACTGTCAGATGCCCTAGAACTGGAATTACAAGTGCTTGTGAGCTGCTGTGTGGGAGCTCAGAGCCAAACTCTGCTCCTCTCTAAAAGTAGTAAGCACTCTTTGGTTTTGGTTTTTGTATTTGTTTTTTCCGAGACAGGGTTTCTCTGTGTAGCCCTGGCTGTCCTGGAACTCACTCTGTAGACCAGGCTGTCCTCGAACTCAGAAATCCGCCTGCCTCTGCCTCCCAAGTGCTAGGATTAAAGGTGTGCGCCACCACCTCCCAGCAAGTAGTAAGCACTCTTAACTGTCGAGCCATCTCTAGCCCAATAAATGAGTTCAAATGGAATGCTTGAAGGAATGATTCGGAAAGCCCCTGTTCCATCCCGTGACTTAGGATACTTCGGAAAGAGGGTAAAAAGAGCTAAAGGTGCATGACAGGGGCAGGAGTCTGGAGGAAGAAAGCTTGGCCAGGGATCGTGGCCTGTTTGACCTTAGGTGAGAAAACTTACTGTGTTGACCAGGCGCAGTGCCAGCAGCCTTTCTGTGCCATTGCCTCGGGGTCGGGCCTTGCCTGGGTCTTCCTCGATCGCGCCGTTACATGCAGTGTCTGCGAGTAGGTGGCACAAACCGTGAGTAGTTAGTGAGAGCATCAGCAAACGGGACGGAATGGCCGGGCCGCTCCTCGCTCTCTCGTGCAGTCAGCGCTCTGAGCGTGCCTCGCAGCAGTTTGTAGTTCCGCTCCTGTGACCAGTTCCGTGGTAGAGGAAACGGCATGGAGCGGCCATTGTGTGTAATGTTGGTCTTCTAGGTGGAGCCAGACATTACGGTCCTTTATTATTTGTGCTTCACTTAAAGAAGCGTTTTGTAGGTTAGTTTGGTGTGTTTGGGGGTTGGGCGGGGGGCGGAGTGCCTGTTATCTAGATTATATGTATACATTTGTATTTTATTCAGCATAGTTTTCAGTGGCATAGGTTTTTTTTTTTTCAAGGTTAGGATGTCAGACACACATTAGGAGAGTTGAGGCTGTGTGGATCGCGGTCATTTGTTTGGAAACGTGTTATCTTGCCACGGTAGTGACATCCTGCTAAGCGGTGGTAGCCGGCGTTTGCCCATTCACTGACCACACCCTACCGTGTGCCAAGCTCAGGTCTAGATTTGAAGAGACAAGGGCAGAAAGGTGTGGCTTGTCTGCTAGCGTAAGGAAGCACGTGCAGGTTCAGAGACTGTGCTAGCGTGAGGAAGCGTGTGCAGGTTCAGAGACTGCTAGTGTAAGGAAGCACGTGCAGGTTCAGAGACTATGCTAGCGTGAGGAAGCGTGTGCAGGTTCAGAGACTGTGCTAGCGTGAGGAAGCGTGTGCAGGTTCAGAGATGTGCTTGGTCTGTGGTGGTCGGAGTGTGGAGGCATGTCAGGATCCGGGCCAGAAATATAGGTGGGGCGGGATGGGGGCGGATGTGCCCCAGTGTCATACGAGGGATTTGTGTTCCGCCCCATGCTCATCACGAAGCTGGGGTCGCCTTTGAACAGGAGCTCACCGGTTATATCACTGTATTATATAACCCGGTGAAGGAGCTGGCGAAGATTGCTGTCTAGCCAATGAAGCAGGATAGAAGGTGTTGGTAGAAGAAGGAGGTATTGCTGACAGAGGTCAGACCGTGTGCTTGGGCACGCTGACATCACATCCTTCCCGTCTGTGTCAGCTCGTGATGTCGTTCCTGTTGAGGAAATAGAACATCCTCACCTTGGGTGTGACAGCCTCAGTCCTGCATCTGTTGTGCGTTCCCTCAGTGTGGCTGCTGTGGCCTGACCCTCGCCTGTGCTGTCAGCTGCCCTGAGGCTCCGCTACATTCACCGGCTTCATGGCCCCTTCCTGTTCTCTTTCCACGGCACACATACCCAAGTCCCGCTCCATTCTCTCGCCTTCCTGCTGGCTTTCCGCCTTGCCTGGTTCTAGTCTTCTCCTCCTTCTCTATGTGTTAATCCCTGGCACTCACAGTTGCAGTGTTCCGTTCTCAGTCCTAGGACCAAATACTCGGAGAAGGATTTGTTTCAGCTTACAGTTTGAGGAGTTACAGCCAGGCCACCGTGGCGGGAAGGAATGGTGGTGGAGCTGAAGGCCGCTAGTTGGCCCCTCGCACTGCAGCTAGGGAGCAGAAAGTGGCGAAAGCTAATGCTGAGCTCACTCTGTAGAGACCCCCTCACAGAGACGCCCCGAGATTTGTCTCCAGAGCGACTCTCAGCCTGTCTAGCTGACAGGATCAACCATCATGCTCATCCTCTCTCGTGACATCACAGCAGGGCGTCCCTGCCCCGCCATCCCCTCACAGTGCTGGCCGACACCCAGACGCTCCTTTTGCTCGACCATGCAGACCGGAAGCTCTTTGCCTTTGCTCTCTTTTTCTTTTCCTTCTTAAACAGTAATTCGCTGTCTAGCCCAAGCTGGCCTTGAACTCTTGATCCTTTGTGAACTAAGTTACTACTGATTTTTTAGCCTTTTGGCTATGGACAAGGCTAGAACCAAGCTACGTAGAATATCTTTGATTCTACATTGAGTAGCTCTGCTGTGACAAGCAGCCCTAAATACAAGTCACTGGGAATACGACACGTAGTTCACTCGTCAGATGTCTCGTCCAAGGTCATATGCCTGCTTGCATTCAGCTGGGGTTGCGGGCCATGCTCTCCCAGAGCGTCTGGCTATGGCTGCAGAGGGAGAAGCAGGTGGCTTTTCTGTGGGTGGCTGCGATGCTTTGGTTTGGAGGAAATCTTTGTCTAGACAATCATGGTGGGTATTGGGTTGGCTGACCGAAGTGTTGACTGGTACCTGAGGACGTGGTGTGTGCAGACCTTGGTGTTTTAGTTTGGGATATATGAGTATCCATTTCTTCTTTGCTGCCATGACGGTGAAGTCACCCTGCTGACTCCATTTCGGCATGGTCTCTTCGGTGCTCACTCTGTGTCTCTCAGCGGCAAGAGAACCTGTGGACCTTTTCAAAGGGTCTGCTGCAGAGTCTTCTGGGTTTGTGATTTTCCCACCCCTCTCCTGCTGGGTTTGCATCACCCTTGCGTGATTCAGTAAAATTGGTCTTAGCAAATTGCCTGTTTCCAGTCTTTCTAAAGCTCCGCATTACTTCTCATGAAAAGGATCGCCTCTTCTCAGTCAAACTCTTGATTTATACATGCGGTCATAGCAATGCATTCTGGGCCTTAACAAGTTTGGGAACCCTTCCACTTGAACTGTCAAACCAGATGGAGCTGGTCCACTAGTAAGTCACAGTGAAATAGACAGTGACCTGCTAGCTGTGCTGTATCTGCCTCCCGGGATGCTGGGAGGAGGAGTTAAGACCCTGGGAGAGCTGGGCGGGCTCCATGCCTGTTCCATGGAAGCCCATGCTCTGCACGCTTGAGTGCACACCCAGTCTTACAGAACACACGGGAGGTGTGTTGTTTTCTGGGAGAAGCGTTAGGTGCATGTGTGCAGGTGTGCGTGTGAAACACAGTGTCAAGTGTATCTTGTAAAGCATGAAGATTTTGTTTTCTTTTTTCTTTCTTTACTCAGTTTCATAGTCTATCGGCTTGAATTTTTTTACACTGAACACTTAATACTTTTAAAGTTAAGGAAAGGAAGCTGTTTTTGTTTTTAGAAGAGCCTTACTAGAATTGTGTCCATTTAGAACCTTAAGCTCCCTGTCGAGTAAGATCACAGGGAGGCTGCCCTCGGCCCTCTTGGGCACCTGAGTGAGTGGCGGGCCCGTGAGTGCGCGGTAGACTGCCCCTCTCCTCCTGTCTTCCTGTGTCACTAACTTGGCTTTCCCGCTTGTTCCAGGAGGACTTCGATGTGGATCACTTTGTGTCTGACTGCAGGAAGCGGGTGCAGCTGGAGGAGCTGAGAGGCGACCTGGAGCTGTATTACAAGCTGCTGAAGACAGCCATGGTGGAGCTGATCAACAAGGACTACGCGGACTTTGTCAACCTCTCCACAAACCTGGTGCGTAGGTCCTCGTTCCTGTGAGCTGGTTCTTACGGGTGCAGCGCTGTAGAAACAGTATAGAGTCAGGGTTCAAGCACTCGGTAATGTCAGTCACTCACAGGAGAGCTGAGCTTGTGCAGCGTTCTTGATTTTAGCCCTTGCTCACATAAGACTGTGTGATTTTTATGACTTTCTTTGGTTTTTGGCTTTCCTGAGGTGGACTTTGTGACTGCTGTTGCTGAGTCAGATTCTCTCTGTAGCCCTGGCTGCCCCTCGTGCATACATCATGCTGGTCTGGAACTCAGAGGTCACCCTGCCTCTACCCTTCCCAAGGACTGGAATAAAGCATGTGCCTATACCTGACTTTTGAAACAGGATCTTAATCTGTTGTCCTGGCTGCTCTGGAACTTACTGTGCAGCCTAGGCTGCTCACAAAGTTGCCTCTCACCCCTGTCCCTGGAGTGCTGGGTTTCCGGTGTGCATCACCACGCTCAGTGTGGCTCGGTTGTTCTTGAGTTGGCGTTGGGTGTTGGCTGTGAGTGTGATAAAGGGAAGGGCAGCAAGAGACCATCTCTGTTGACAGGTTTGCAGGAAGTGTGTGCACACACACACACACACACACACACACACACACACACACCAGCTGGGAGCCGCAACGCTGATCTGCAGGAGGCTGGCCTTCATGAATGTGAGGAGCCTGCCAGGGACTGGTCAGAGAGCAGCGTGGGAACGCTTGATTTTAATACTCTCAACGAGTATTAAAGTATCAAAGTTCTTTTTTTTTTTTTTTTTTTTTTTAGTTTTTGAGTCAGTGTTTCTCTGTGTAGCCCTGGCTGTCCTGGAGCTCACTCTGTAGACCAGGCTGGCCTCGAACTCAGAAATACACCTGCCTCTGCCTCCCAAGTGCTGGGATTACAGGCGTGCGCCACCACGCCCGGCAAGAGACCATCTTTGTTGACAGGTTTGCAGGAAGTCCCGTTGGTTAGGCTACTGTGCCAGAGCACGTGGGAACCCTTGATTTTAATACTCACAAAGAGTATTAAAGTATCAAAGTTCCTTTTTTAAAAATTTTTTAAGACTCACTCATATTCTATTTTGCTTTTAAGTGTTTGTTCTAAGAAATATAGAAAGCACAACCTCCAAGAATCTTAAGAAACTTGAAAATGAATGAACTGTGTTTGCTTTGTGAATGTACTGTAGCTATTAAGGTGACTGTTCCAATAGACTTAGAAACTCAAAGATTATTTCCCTGTGTATAATTTGGATTTTCCCCAAGAGTTATCGGGTTTAGGTGAGACGTTCTTTATTAGCACCAGCCAATGGAAAGCCATCATGTTCAGATGACAGTCACTACACTTGTGTGGCCAGGACTTAGCGGTGAACCCTTGTCCTCAGCTCACCCCAACTTCACAAAAACGCCGAATCTTCCAAAGATACTTGTACCTTTGCAAGGAGGCTTGCATGACTTCCTCCTTCTCATGGTCTTCACAGGGAGCCATACTCTGCCAAAAGTGGCCATGGGCACTTAGACTGTTACACTGAATTAGGGCCAATGATTCTGAGCTGTCGTGATTTTGCTTCTAGGTTGGCATGGACAAAGCCCTCAACCAACTTTCTGTGCCTTTGGGACAGTTACGGGAAGAGGTTCTGGTAAGTTCCCCGGCTGTTACTAAGTGCTCTATTATAAAGCTCCTGTCTGCTTAGTAGTCCAAGATTCTAGTCTGTCTGTTGGTTTTCGTGGTCAGTAGTTTTAGTTTTCATCTCAAACGTTGCAGATAAATGATTCTGTTTTCGCATGTGATATTACCGTCTGCAGCATGGCTGAGGGCAGTCTTCGAGTGCATGACTTTAAAGTAGCCGTGGAGGAGGGGAAGGCTGGAGACTCAGCCTGTCAGTGACGAGCCGTCTGGCCTGTATCTTGAGTATTTGTTATTTTATAAGTATTTTCCCAGGTGATAAATGGCATGTGGTTAGGGTCCTAGCCCACAAAGTTCTTTAAACCCCAAGCAACTGAAGGAAGACACCAATTTAACAGAATACCCCCCCACACACACAAGAATTTAAATGTTTCTCTGATGTATTGAGTGGCACAAGAAAGCCTTCGGGGGTGGACTTCTGGGTGAGCATTGCAGCAGAGGTTGGTGTCACCCTGTCCTTTGTCTGCTGGTTCATCCCACAGTCTCAGGTCCCTGGACTGCCAGGCCCTTTGGTACTGTGAAGGCTTCACATGCTTGGTGTTGTGTCCCGAGGTGACCTGTGTGTGTCACCTTGATCCTGAAAAGCCTTACACCTTGTCTGGACATGTGACATGTGTGTATAGAGTTGGGGAAATGGTAACCATGTCAGGCGTCCTCGAGAGCAGGGGGAGGAAGGAGGTCTGTGGCGCCCCTGGGCTTGGCCTTGAGCGCACAAGGAGCTCTGGCTGCTGAGCTACTGCTGCCTCTTCTGAAGCTCTTCTGAGCTACTCGCCACAGAACAGGATGACAGCGAGGGACTCTGTGGCCCACCGCTGGGTTCCACATCCCCGTGACCGCCTGGAGCTCCCACAGCCCCATCTCTCAGCTTTCTGTAGACTCTGCCAGCGGCCGGCTCTCACGCCAGTCTGTTCTCTGTCCTTCCTTCCCTCAGCTCTTCCCTCCATCCCACTGTCTGCCTTGCCACCGCTTCCTAGACACATCAGCTAGACTCTGCTGGGTTTGCTCCTCAGCCCTGAAGCTGGCCTTTGAGAGCCTGAGCTGGGGAACTGTTGTTTGCCTTGTTAGTAGCCAGGATTACAGTACTTTGTAACACTTAGAGAATTTACGTTCCCATAGAATGTTGGTGATGTCCCCACTTACCCTAGTTTTCACCACCTTCATTCATGGCCTGATTCAGTAGCTCGGGGTCCTGGTGTTTCTGTTCTTCTGGCCTCTTGTTCTGAGCGTCCCCATCCTCCCATGCTTTTCCCATATTGCTTGAGTAGATTCTAGTGTGCAGAAGCCAACACTCGCCCCCTGCCCCCTAATTTCTCCTTCTCTTCAAAGGGAAACCTGCAGGTGCCAGGATGTGCCTCTTGGGAGAGGGGCCGTCCTCATTCTCCCTGGCCTTCCAAGGATCTCCCCTGTGCGTGTTTGCAGATGGCAAGGTCTCCCCGTATCACACGCTCTCTAAATCCCAGATGCTCCTGAGCATGGGCTTTGGTTGTCCTTCCTCCCTGCAGCTGACTGGTGTCTCTTGTGTGTCCCTTCCCTGGCACTGAGTCTGCTGTGACCTCGGCTTTGTGTTTCTCTGTCTCCATATGCTCAGTGCCTTACAGGCTCACTCCGTCTCATGCTTGCGACTTGGTTGATGTCTGAATAAACTGAGTCTTATGAAATAGAATTGAATGTGTCGGCTTTATAACGTTACATTTAATATTTGCAAAATATTTTTGTATTATTTTCAAGAGTCTTAGGTCATCTGTAAATGAAGGAATTCTGGCAGTAGATGAACGAATGTCTAAGCAAGAAGACATTAGGAAGAAAAAGGTACGTCATGGTGTCTACCCTAAACCTTGGTTCAGCGTAGTGCCTTATCAGCACTGTGGGGCCTGTGGCCCCCTCTCCCTGGGTACTCTGCTGAGGAGAACGCTGACATCAGTGCTTTGCAGACGGGCCTTCTCATCCCTGGTCTGACTACAGAGCGAGGGTAATGTTAATGCTTTAAGGCGATGTGTTCATGTCACAAGCACCCCACCCCAGGCTGTCCGTGCATGTCCGTCAGGACTTACTGATGGAAGACAGCATTGCACGGTCACTCGCTTAAGTAAATGAGGTAGTACAAGGAAGCTTAGCTTAGCACGCCGTTTGTCCCGGCTCACAGGGTGCCCTGTGCACTCTGAGAGGCGGGATCCGAGTGTCCCAGCAGCTCCTCCTCCTGGGCATCACCTCACTGAGCCCCGTGTCTCCCTTTGTCCCGCTATGGACGTCTGTGTCATCAGTAAGTGCGTTCATTGTCCTGACACCTGAGGATGTAGGTTACCCTGCTCCTGTCCTCAAAGAAGATGTGTATATTGGAAACTAAAACATGGAAATGCATTTTACGAAAATAAATATAAGGGCTGGCAAGATAGCTCATCATCCTATCTTGTGTTGTTTAACTATGATAGAAATTTTGAAATTCACTGTAGGAAAGCCAGGATTTACATCCTTGGGAACTGAGGATTATGTAAGAATATTTCAAATGTATAATTTTACCTTTGGCTCTCCTTTATTAAAATGAGGAAATAAGCTAATTGGGATTCAGCAACCCGATAAGTATTTTATTTTGGTTTGTTTTTCTGCTTGACATCCTTTTATAGATGAGTGTGTTGAGACTTATACAAGTTATTCGATCGGTTGAGAAAATTGAAAAAATCTTAAACTCTCAAAGTTCTAAAGATGTGTCTTCACAAGAAACAGGCAGGTAAGTATTTCTACTGAGTACTTCACATCCAGTCTAAAACTTATTTGCGTGGGACTTGTTGATGGAAAATAAAGAGAACATGTAAGTCTAGTTGAGTGTTTTCAAAAGTCACTCAGCCAGGTGCGGTGGCGCATGCTGGGAGGCCAGCATTGGGAGCTGGGTGCCGTGCCGAGCGAGGGCCCAGCGGCTTTGCGGGCTCTGCAGCACACGGGGACAGTCCTGCCCAGGCCGCCCTCAGCCGGCACCTGGCACCAGCCCCAGCTTCTTCCCTGGCCACCTGTGCTACGGCCCTCCCTCACTTCCCTGCTCAGTCCAGGGCACAGCCTCAGAGCTCTGCCCACGGCACGCACCCGCGAGGCCTCTGTGACCTTACAAGGGACACTGAACTGTCGCTGCACATGCGTTCCTCCCCTCAGACGGGGATCAGTGTGACCCCCGCTCCAGCTGCTCCTCAGACAGCGCACTCGTGGAGGAGACGTTAGCACTCGTGTTTGTCATTGCTCTGCCCAAGGCCGGATGGCTCCACTCGTGACTTTCTCCCTCACCTCCGGAAGCCAGTGCTCTGTCTTCCCTGCTCTGCCCCCTTTCCTTCTGTCTGTCTTTTCTAGAACTGCCTGCTTCTCCCTGGTGCCAGCTTGCAGTCCGGGAGGAGCTCTCCCACTGCACGAGGCTGGCGCTGCAGGCTGAGGCGCTGTCATGGCTGCACCTGCCTCCTCTCACTGTCTCCTCCATGCCAGATTTAGGCCTGCCCCCCACCCTGCCAGTCTGTGCATCCAACCCCCCCCCCCAGGCCTCCCTTCATGCCACAGCTCTCCAGAGTTGCTGGCTCCTGCTGTGGCTCTGGGACAGCCGCAGGTCTGGGCTTGAGCCCAGCGTCCAGACCCCAGCCCTCCTCAGGGCATCATTCATTCTCCCTGCCCCGTGACTGCCCAGTTCACTCGAAATGCATGCGGCATGGCAAGCTGGTGTCACACTGTGTAAGAAGAAGTAAAAGTTTAAAGTGTGGGCTCGGTGACAGTCCCTCTGTCATCTGAGAGACGGTTGCTCTCTCCTGCTCTGCAAAGTTTCATGCAGTTCTAAATCAGAATGTACTGACAAGACCACGGAAGTTCCCACAGGAAGCCTCCCCCGCCCCCCCCCTTCTGCTGCACACCACCCAGCAGGAGCGGAGGCTGCTGATTGACTTGAGTCCTTTTCTGTCAGATTGTTGGGTCCCCGGCATCAGGGTCGGGTCCTCCTTACCAGTGCCAGTTGCTGGCAGGTCCCCAATAAAGGTGCCAGGCAGTGCCCCTACGGAAGAGTAGGTTTCCTGGCTACTACACCTCTGACATTGTGCCTGCCTTGCTCTGTGTCACCTCTGGGGCGTTTGCTTAGCTCAGATCAGCACTTGTCCTCGTCACAGAGGGAAGGCACAGTTAGGCTCAGAGGTACTTAGACCCTGGACAGAAGCGAGCCAGGCTCTAGGAGGAGCTGCAGACACTAAGACAGGAGTGTCTTCTGGGCGGCATTCTCCTCCGTGCCGAACTAGCTTTGACGGCGCGGTCCAGGGTCAGGCCGTCCCGTGGCCTCACTGCACGGTCCAGGGTCAGGCCGTCCCGTGGCCTCACTGCACGGTCCAGGGTCAGGCCGTCCCGTGGCCTCACTGCACTGTTTCTGTTTTTCCTAGCTTAGCTCCTCCTGTAAACCACACTCGTCCCTCGCTGCTCCCCTCCTCAGGTGGCATCGGTGCTTTCGGCATGCGTGGAGGGGGGGGGGCTGATGCTCACATTGCATTTTGCGCCAGATCCTCGCTGAATGCCTTCTCTCTAGGACCTGCAGCACACAGAGGGCTCTTTAGCTATTGGTCACACAACTTTAAGCTGTTATTTGAATTGAAGGGTATTTCAGAGGTTATATTTACTGCTACTAGAAGGCCAGCATCACTAAAATGACAAAAGTATTAGGGGTTTAAGAAGCATCAGAGGTGATTTAGAAGCAGGGGGTTCCGTGGGTAACAGGAAGAGAAGGCTGAGGGGTCACAGAAGCAGAGAGATCAGAACAGGGACTTGAGGGCAGTTGGGAGCAGGCAGGCCTGGGGTGGCCTTGGAGAGAGGGGGTAGGACGTGGCACCCTGTGAACCTGGCAGCCCCGAGGCACAGCCTACAACACTGGCCCACTGTGGCTGGGATGGTCTGGGCATGCCCACTGGGAGGAGACAGAGATAGCACAAAGATTGATATTGACCTTGTGGCAAGGTGGCCCTGTCTCAAAGCTGAGCACTACGGTGTGGAAGCTGAACACTGGCGCTTTGGACTCGATGGCCTGTCGACTACCGTGCTCTGGGAAGCCAACACCTTTACAGCTATGTTCTCTGCTTGTCTCTCCCAGCCCACTCTTGACCGGACAGGTTTTGGAGAGGATCGCCACAGAATTCAACCAGCTTCAGTTTCATGCTGTGCAAAGCAAGGGCATGCCCCTTTTGGACAAAGTGAGACCCGTAAGTGTGGGCTGGGGCTGGGCTGTGGGTTTCAGGAAGTCAGCCAGTGGTTTATCTAGCGGTGTGCAGCATGCCTGGCACTGATTTTGAGTTAGAGGCTGTTGAGTCAGGCTTGGGGTTTGGCTTTGAGACTTCTCTTCCACGTGTCAAGCCCTAGGAACTTTGTGAAAAGACAAGTGCTCCATTGTAGGGGTAGCGCTCCAGACCTGACACCCGCCATGTGGCACAGTTAGCGTTGAGTTCTCCCAGAGACCTAGTGTGCGCGTGGGCGTGGGCGTGGGCGTGGGCGTGCTTACATGTCTGCAGATGCCCACAGAGTCCAGAAGAAGGTTTTAAGTCTCCTGGAGCTGGAGTTAGAGGTGGATGTAAGTCACACTGTGAGGGTACTGGGAGCTGAACTCTTTAAATATATAATGTCTGTCAGAAACTAATTTGCCTCGTAACTTCCGAGAAAAGTGACATTTCTCATTCTGATGGTCTGTCCATAAATTCTTCCAGTCAATGATCTACATGGAGAGCAGGTCATGGGAGGATGTTGGCTGTTACCCCAGGCGGGGTTTCCCCCTGAAATGTCCACGTGCTGCCTTCTGTGGGGTGCACATCAGTGTGTGTACACCCTGGCGTTTGGGAGCCGCTGAGTGTGAGCTTTCTGATGTCCCCACAGCGCATAGCTGGCATCACAGCCATGCTGCAGCAGTCTCTGGAAGGCCTGCTGCTGGAAGGTCTGCAGACCTCGGATGTGGACATCATCCGGCACTGCCTGCGCACCTACGCCACCATTGACAAGACACGGGACGCAGAAGCTCTGGTTGGCCAAGTCCTGGTGAAGCCATACGTCAATGAGGTCTGTGCTGCTGGTGTACACGGTAGGGCTGGGTACTCCAGATGCACGGAGCTTGTGCCTGCATGCATGTAGGAGAGGGTCCTGCTCACAGTTAGCAGCCGGAACTGAGTGCATGCGTCCTGATGGATGTTCGTGATGCAGCTTGGATAGGTCTTCAGTTCTGCTGTTAATTCTATCCAGAAAGAAGGCATGTTAGCGTAGTGAGCTGTACTCAGTTAAGTCCCTAGAAAACAATCTAACCACCAGTCCTGTCGGTGAATAGACTAATGGGCGGTACAGCACTGGCAGAGTCCAGCGAAGGGACGCACGTGGAAGGATGCGGAGGATAATTGCCCGCAGTGCTTCAGGGAACAGAAGACATTGATCAAGGCCTGAGAAACGGGCAGGAATTGTGGGGCTGGGGAGGTGGGCATGATCAGAGATAAAGGACTTCGCCTGTTGGATCAGCTATTGGTAGGGGATTGTGTCCTTCTGGGAACTGTCGGCATCTGAGATGGCAGAGGGCTGGCCTGCCCTCCCCCCTGCCACGGTACACATTCGTCATTAAGTACAGACATTAATTTTAATCCTGGGCAACCTTGAGCTGCTAAAAGGAGTTTTCAGTTCTTACCTTGTTAGACTCTGCAGCTGTCTGTGGAGGGAAGAGAACAAGCTTTGCTGGCAGTTGTCAGTAAGTGGGACGTCCGTTACAGACAGGCCTGAGTGCTTCACTCCGCTGAGTCTGGCGCGCATTCGGAGTTTGTGGTGTACTGAGTACACCTGTTCACTTTCTGTTGCTATGGTGAAACACCGTGATCATAACTAAAGGAAGAAAGAGCTGTGTTAATGTACAGTTCCTGGGGGACGGAGTCCGTAAAGGCCGAGGGGGCAGTGCACGTTCACAAGAGCAGAGAGATGGCGCCTCGCACTTTTATCCAGTACGGGAGGCAGGGACAGGAGATGGCATAGGCTGTGGCCCTCAAAGGATGCCCACGGGGAAGTACGTCCCCTACAGGGCTCTGCCTCTGAGAACCGAGCACTCAGACACGAGCCTGTGGGCAACATTTCTCATTCATAGATACCATCGAGTAATTGTAGCCTCCTGTCTTTTAAAACATAAAGGATTTTTGTTGTATCATAATTTGAGTTTCAATCTTATAACCAAAAATAAAATATCTACGTGAAATATATTTTGTCTGCCTCAGACCCTGTCCTTAGCCCAGTATTGATGGGAGAGGCCAGGGTCAGGCTGTGAGGGACTGAAATGGGCCCTTGCTCTGACCTAGGCCTGTTCTGGGGAAGCAGGTTCTTCAGCCTCAGGCCAGTCTGCCACCTGCCCTCCCCCCTCCCTGCTTCGGTCAGAGCTATGGGGAAACGTAACTGGTCCTGAGTGTGACCAGCGGAGTGGTAACTGTTTAGAAAATGCACAGCCGACCTCACGCGAGGATCCGCACCTCTAATCTACCAGCACAGGGCATGCTGGGCAGGCAGAGCTCTGTGAGCTTGGGGCCAGCCTGATCTCCTTAGTGAGGTCCAGTCTAGCTATACAGTGAGAGTCTTAAAAAACAAAAACAAGGGCTGGAGAGATGGCTCAGTGGTTAAGAGCACTGACTGCTTTTCCGGAGGTCCTAAGTTCAATTCCCAGCAACCACATGGTGACTCACAGCCATCTGTAATGGGATCTGATGCCTTCTTCTGATGTGTCTGAAGAGAGCAACAGTGTACTCACATACATAAAGCAAATAAATACATAAATAAAAAACAAAAACAAACAGTAACAACTGGACAACCAGTGGCCCAGGTGGCCCCCACCTCTGTAGTGTCTAGTTCACGGTTTCCTTGTGAATGCCATTGAGAAATACTTCCCACCTGTGTGTAGGTGATTGTGGAACAGTTTGCTGAGTCTCATCCCAGTGGCCTTCAGCTCATGTACAACAAGCTTCTGGAGTTCGTCCCTCACCACTGCCGCCTTCTCCGGGAAGTCACGGGAGGAGCCGTGTCAAGGTAAGGTACAGGCCTCGGCCTGAGCTGCCGCGCAAGGCTGGCTCGGTGAGCAGGCCGCCGTGTGTTGCTGTGCCTGCCCCGCTTGCTGGAAAGCAGGTCTGAGCTCCAGTGCAGGATGCAGCCAGGGCCCAGGCTGTCTCCACACCCCTCCATGTCCCTGTCTCAGCTGCCGCCCTCCCAAGTCCAGTTTAAACTGAAAGTGTGCTCTTTCCACGGCCCACATCCCATGTGTATACAGAACAGTTGGTTTCTGGTTTTGTGGTGCTGAGCTTGCTCTTAGGGCCGTGCACATGGCAGGCATCACTATCTCCTGCCCGCCATTCAGCTGCCCCCAATGTCCACGTGCTCCTCCTCCTCCTCCTCCTCCTCCTCCTCCTCCTCCTCCCTCAGCTGTCCTTAGCTGTCCTCCCTTTGTTCAATCTTCATTCTTCAGTAAATACCGGTTTGTTTAGCCATCGCCATCTGACTGCTCTACGGTCTGACCCAGGAGGACCCTGCGCAGGCCCCAGGCCTCTAAGTTCCAGCCATAGACTTTCCCCAACCAGCATACTGAGCCGTCTCCTGGTTCTCAGGACTTCAGAGTGCCCGTAGGGATGGGGCAGCCTCCTTGGCACAGTGGAGGAGGCCTTAGCTGTCTGGTCCCACGCTGCCAGCTGACCTCTATCATACAGAACCCTCTGTGAGCTTGAGTGTGTGCTCTGAACCCAGTGCCAAGTTTTCAAATTAGAAATCTAACACCTAGTGTAGGACACTACAGAGCAAAGCACACAGACTAACTTAGTGTCTTCTCACATCAGGATTTGTGACCAAGATTTTACATGAAATGTAATAGAATTTCAGAGCTGAATCCCCTTAGGCTGAGAAGCGCAGATGAGTTAGTGAACCTCCAGGCCTTACAGTAGTAAGCTTCGTGAACCCAACGGTTACTTTCCTGGGGCATAGGCTGCTGGGTTTGACACTGAGTCTTATTTGTGGCCCAGGCTGGCCTTGCGTTCCTAACTCTCCTCTCTCAGCCTCCTGGGTGCTGAGCGAGCTGACCTGCACCACTGTTAGCTGTGGCTGTTGTTTCCCAAGCTAAGAGTCTGTCTGGGTGGTGGCCTGTGAGCAGGAGAGTTGTATCTGACAAGGTGGGGGAAGGGTGGAGGAAGGGTGGGTGGAGGTGTCAGGGTCAGTGTAACACTGAGATGCAGAAGTGAAATCCAAATAATCCAGACAGAAAATATGGCCTTCAAAACAGTCAAAATAAGATGAGACTGAGGCTCTTTTTAAACACAGTGCAGAACTTAGAAACTGGGCGGACTGATTGATCCCGTCTCCTCGTCCCACAGTGAGAAGGGCACTATCGTTCCTGGCTATGATTTCTTGGTGAATTCTGTGTGGCCAGAAATAGTTCGAGGACTAGAGGAAAAGCTACCCTCGCTCTTCAACCCTGGGGACCCCGACGCCTTTCACCAGGTAATGGCTTGTCATTTGGAAAATACCCTATGCCCTAGGAAAGTCGAAGTTTGATTGACGTAATTTCAGGCTGCTGAAAGGCAAAACTGATTGTTGACGGAGTGTTTTTATTGGACACACACTGCTCCTCTCAAGTGTGGATATGATACTCGGAGGAATAAGAATGCTCTTCTTTTATCTTAAGATTATATTTCTATTTATGTGTCTGTGTGTGGAGATGGGTCTGTGCACTTGAGTGCAGCGTACAGAAGAAAATGTCAGGTCCCCCAGAGCTGGAGTAACAGTAGGTTGTCAGCCTCATGATGTGTGTGCTGGGAACCAAACTCAGGCCCTCTACAAGAACCATATGCAGGACACTGGAGAGATGGCTCAGTTGGTAAGAACACGGGCTGCTCTTCCAGAGAACAAGGATTAGGTTCCCAGCACCCCCACAGTGGCTTACAACTGCTTATAGCTCAGTTCCAGGGGGTCTGAGGCCTCTTCTGACTTCCTCAGGCACCAGACATGCAAATGGCAGACATGCAGACAGGCAAAACATCCGTGCCCATTGAAAAGAAAGAAAGAGAGCAGTGTGCATTAGCTGTGAGCTGTCTTTCCAAGCCACATTCTCATCGTAGATTCATAATTCAATCCAGAGGCTGTTGTGTATAGATACACACAATACTTTCTACACTCCTTCCAAAAGTCTCAAGGCATCACAAAACCAGTATCCGTGCAATTGTTTTTCATGATCCTTCAGCTGTGGGCTAGGCAAGAGCTCCTGGTGTGGGAAGCATGAGAGGCTGAGCTCTGATCCTAGCTCCTCCCACACATGTGTGTACCGTGGTGGAAAGGAGCAAGCCGTGAAGATCACAGGAGCCATGCATGCGCTTGCTGCCCGCTCTAGCTGATGGTGCTGCACCACAGGGGTCTGAGCATGGCAGTGGCCGCCGAGCCCTGCCCAGGCGCTCGTTCTGGAGCCTGGTTTGGCGCGCTCTTTCCTCGTAAGCGGTATTTATTTTAGTTATGTGGCGTTAAAGGTGCGGTGTGGTGTGCTCTGCTCCTCTCTGCTCCGGCTCATGTCTGTGCTTACCTCCCCCTCCCCTTTCTTTCCCCTTCTTTTCCTGCCCTTTAGTAATGTAGGCTTTGGAGGATTTTCTCCTTTATACTGATTGTTTTCCTTCTACAGAGGCAGGTGTGTCCTCCCTCCTCACTCAGTGAGTTACAGGAGAACCCACGTTCTGTGCCGTCTCCCTCAGTAGGACCTGAGCTCCCGGCGCTGCTCCCTGCCACTCCTGCGTGGTGTGTTTAAAACTCGGCATTTCCTGGTGTTTGCAGTTGTCACTCTGCAGTCCTCCCTTCCTGCTGCTGACTGCTGCTCCCCAGGGATGTCAGCACATTCTTTCTCTTCTTCCTATCTGCAGTCCTTGGAAGGCTCTATAGCAGCAGGTAGAAATCTGTGGGGTCACAGCCTGTTTGTGGGAGCCGAATGGCCCTTTCACAGGGTCACAGATCAGACATCCTGCACATCAGATGTTTACACTATGATTCGTAACAGTAGCAAAATTACACTTATGAAATAGCAACAAAATAATTTCATGATTGGTATCACCACAACATGAGGAATGCCATTAAAGGGTCCCAGCATCAGGGAGGTTGAGAACCATTGCTTCATAGTAAGGCTTACTGATAGCACATGTCACATCTTTATAATAAAATCAGTTTGTCTGTCTGCACATAAGGATCTTGCTTTTCTTTTGGGAAGGTAGTTTGCTAAGAGGTCGAACTCGAAGCTGGAGGGAAGACAGTCTTTTCATTCATCCTGGAGCGTTCACATGTGCTGTCTTCCCAGTCGTTCCTCCGATCCCTCAGGCTTCGGCCCTCCTCGGCCCCTTCGCTGCTGTGCACGCCCTCCCCATGACGCTCGGGCCCCTCCTGCGGGCAGTGACGGCTCTTCAGGACACCTGAGTGTTCAGTGCTCTCTGTTAGTGACCTTCACGGCCATTTCTAGTTCTGTTGGTTTTCTGATCTGCCGGTTAATGTTGGTGCTTCCCACTGTCTAGAGAGGCACAGGAAACAGCCGAGACATTGGCTCAGACAAGTGTGGAGCTTGTGCCAGAGGAACCGGTTTCTCCACTGTGTTCTTTGTCCTGCGTGGAGAGTATGGAATGGTATGCTGACGTGTGCTTTCCGTAAGCTGTGTAAACAGTTAAGATCTGTGGCTTAGTCTCCAGTGAAGTTCCTGTCTGTGTGACAGGAACTAAGTTCGGGGATTTGGTGACATGGGATTGAGCACTGTCTAACAGGAAGTCCAGCAGGGTTTGCAGGGGCCCTGGGACTTAGAGAATGGAGACCCCGCAGAAGGCAGGTGCAGCCTGCTGTTTCCTAGCTGTGTCTGGGGCTGGGGGAGTTGTCGTGGTGACGGTGCATCTGTGTAGTGTGTTCATCTATCCCCCACAGGAATCATCCAGTGTCTCCCCCAGTGGGTTTTCTTTCCTCATTTCCTTTTAACAGGCATCTGCTAGGAGAGATGACTCCTTCTAGTTAAATCTTCTGTCTGTGATCCTCTGTGAAGGTCAGGGCTGCCCTGGAAGCGGAGTGTGTTATTTAGAAAGCCCTGGCCTTGCAGTGGAACACCGGCTTCAGCCGGGCTCTTCCCTCACACCTGGGGAGCAGCACAGAGTTGCTGTGGTCACAGCTGAAGCTTTAATGATGGGGAAGTGGGAGTCATTAGGAAGCTGCCCTGAGGACAGACGCTCCCACCTGGTTCCGGGTTGACCTTTCAGTCTTAAGCATGCGCTCCTGACTCTGTCTAGCTGGCTGATGGAGAAAATCCCACCGTTTGTTCTTGTTCTAGAAATACACAGTGAGCATGGACTTCGTGCGGAGGTTTGAACGGCAGTGTGGATCCCAGGCCAGCGTAAAGCGTCTGCGCGCACACCCTGCCTACCTCAGCTTCAGCAATAAGTGGAGCTTGCCCGTTTACTTTCAGATAAGGTCAGTCACTCACCCGGTCCTACCCTGCCGTAGACGCTAGAAAGTAGATGGTCAGTCCTGGTGGAGAAAGTAAATGCCCACGTGCCCCAAACGGCTTCAGACAGGGGAATTGAAGTTTCGGGAGTACGCTGCAAGAGCATTCGTGCGCGTGAGGAGTTTGCAGCTCCTCCTATGATGTGGGCTCCGTGATGGGAAGGGTTAGGTCTCTTTACTCCCTCTCCTGTGCCCTGCTCAGGGCTGCATGTCCACAGCACATATGTGCTTCGTGCTGTCTGGTACTTAGAGCAGAGGGAAGCGACACCCTCCACGCTGGGCTCCATGCTGGGCTCCATGCTGGGCTCCATGCTGGGCTCCATGCTGGGCCGCCACGGGTGTCATTTTGTAAGAGTGCTTACTTCCCTTTAGACCATGATACTTAAGGAAAGGTGTAAGTAGAGTCTTTCCCCAAACCCAGATGTTAAAGTTAGACGTTTCCTCTCCTGAGCTCCCACAGACAGTGACCCTCCAGTGCATCTGAAGGGCACAGCACGGCTGATGAGGCTCGCTGTGGTGGTCAGCAGCTTTGCAAGGCGCTAGCCTCCATAGGGCAGTTATGCCTCCTGGCTTGGCCCTTTCTTTCTGAGTTCCTCGGTTCAGCAGCAGATGTCTCTCTGCTGCGTGGAGCGCTAGCTGTCAGAGCTCCGTTTCCATTGTTTCTGTGAACTGTCATAAGCTTTCTCATAACTTGGGGGTCTCACGCCTTGAGGTTTCCTCTCCAGCTTCAAGCTCTCTGTTGGGTGCTATATTCCTGGCTGCTGACGACCGTAGCAATGATGTCCTCACCTTGGGCTTCTTACGTGGCTCCACCTGTCCACGTGGACAGAGCAGCCAGGCCCTCGGCCTCAGTCAGTCTGCTTTCCTGTGCTTTGGTAGATTTCGAAAGATGCTTGGGGCTGAGGCAGAGCTCTCGATGCTGGTGTGCACTGTCACACCCGCAGCCCTGTCTCCAGTCCTTGCACTGGGCTGCTGCTACCCGGGCTGCTCCCTGGGCTCTCCCTCAGGCTCTCCCTGGGCCGCTCCCTCAGCTCTCGCCGCCTCTCTGCTTCGTGCTCCTTCTGTGCTCTCTCCGCTGCTGCCAAGACAGCCTGCTGTAGGCTTCCCCGGCCCTGCTCAGCTCGTCGCCACAGCTGACACTCAGGTGTCACCAAGGTGAACTCATCTAGAACGTTAGTGAGGAGTCCCCATTACTGAGGAATTAGCAAGTGGCAAGGACGTGCAGAGGCTGCAGCTTAGAAGCAGTGCCCACGGAAGCAGCCAGCTGTGACACGTCGCCTCTGTTGGTGAACCCCGGGTCTGATGGGCAGCTGGACGCTGGGCCTGGCTGCCATCGGGATCTGGGACGCCGGGCCTGGCTGCCATCGGGATCTGGGATGCCGGGCCTGGCTGCCATCGGGATCTGGGATGCCGGGCCTGGCTGCCATTGGGATGTGGGATGCCGGGCCTGGTTGCCATCAGACTGTGGGCTACAGCAGGGAGGCCAGCAGAGGATGAAGCGGGCATGCGCAGTGAGCCCAGAGTTGACTGGGCCTTGGGGTCTTTCTCAAGTGACTAAAGCAGGTGCTGAGCTGGCTTTCTGTGTCTTAGTTTGGGGCGTTTCTTCACTGTGGTATTGCTGACATGGGGGGTTGGAGATAACGCTGCGTGCCTTGAGCTGTTACTACAAAGTGAAACTGAGGGGATCCTCTCAGTGAGGCTTGGATGACGTATCCTGAGACTAGCTGCAGATAGCAGAGAACCCTGCGGAACAGTGACTTTGTCTGCGAGTTTATTTCTTATACAGTAAAAAGGAAAAAGGCATGTGGACATCCTGAGAATACCACGTGTCAGTGGGGAGAGAAGGCTATGCATGGAGAAGCAGCTTGCACACCCGCCCTGACACCAACACTGACCCATGTCCTTCTTCCTCAGGTTCAGAGAAGTGGCGGGGTCCTTAGAAGCTTCCCTCGCAGATGGGCTCGAAGACGCCCCCGGTAAGCTCAGCAGGAAACAGCAGGCGTCCGTAAAGGGGCTGACTGAGCTCACCAGCCAGCGCAGCCCTGGTCCCCAGCATGCTCCTGCCTTCTCTCACCACACGGGATTTGTGCAGTAAGGACACTGGCTTAACACCTTAAAAAACAAAAAACAAAAAACAAAAAACCAGGAGCTCGTAACAAGCTAAGCAAGCTTAATTGATACGCTCAATTCTCAGGTATTTTTACTTTTTTGTTGTTGTTGTTTGTTTGTTTTTGGATTTGGTTTTTTCCAGACAGGGTTTCTCTGTATAGCCCTGGATGTCCTGGAACTCACTCTGTAGACCAGGCTGGCCTCGAACTCAGAAATCCAGAGTGCTGGGATCACAGGTGTGCACCACCACCGCCCGGCTTATTTTTACTTTTTTATGCAACAAGTAGAAAGCAGTCTTGGTTGATTGAATGCCTTGCTTTAGAGAGATGATGGCAAAGAGTGCTTTATACAGTTACAAATGGGCCTTTTCCTCCTGCATGCAGCATGTCAGGGCCGTGCGTGCCCTGTGTGCAGTCGCTTCATCCTCTAGATTGTGTGATCAGCCCTTGAGACCGGGCGCAGCTGTGTGTAACGGCTGTACCTTCAGTCAGCTCTATAGACTTCCCCTTCCTTCCTGCCCCACGGCAGCTGGGGAGGCAGCACACACAGCCAGGTTCCCCTGCCCGCACACAGCCAGGTCTGTCCTGAAGCCCCTGACTGAGCCTTGGAGTTGTCGCTTCTGTCCATCTCTGCAGAAGCGTTCATGAGGGCTGACCTCTGTGTGGGCAGTAGCCAAACCGAGGTAGGGAAAATGAAAATCTGAAGCGTAAGCGTGCGTGCTGCCATGCACCATTGCGTGTGTCGTGTGTAGAAAGCTCCCGTTAGACAGTGGAGCATCATGTCTGACCCTAACTCCCGTGCCTGGAAGCTGTGTCAGCCAGCACACATCACAGGGAGGACCCGGACCCGGGGCTGCTCTAGCACCTCTGCTGGCCGCAGGTCCACGGCACGCCCTGTGCCTCACCTCGCGCTGCGTGCCGATGCCTGCAGTTAGATAGCAGCCGGCACTGGATGGTGCGCCCTGAGTCATGCTTTTTCTCCAGCCGGAAGTCCATACTGCCTTCTGGCTTCTCACAGAACGTGGATCAGCCTGGGCAAGTGCTGGTCTGACGAGATGTTCCTGCCTTTGCTGGCGCACCGTCTGTGGAGGCTCACGCTGCAGATCCTGGCCAGATTCTCTGTGTTTGTCAGAGAGGTGAGTGGGCACCATGCGGCCCTCCCAGCCAGCACCGGGAGGACTTCGAGGGGCCTGTGGCCAATCACCCACAGGGTGTCCAGAGTGTCTGTGGTGTCAGATCCAGCTGTGGGCACCTGGCCACGTGCCCAGGATTAATTACTGAGAAGTCCCACCTTTCCCATCAAAATCAGATTCCTAAAGCACCCTGAAAATAAAATATTCATTTTAATGAAAAATATTAGAAATAAAAGTAGCCGGGCATGGTGGCGCACGCCTGTAATCCTAGCACTTGGGAGGCAGAGGCAGGTGGATTTCTGAGTTCGAGGCCAACCTGGACTACAGAGTGAGTTCCAGGACAGCCAGGACTACACAGAGAAACCCTGTCTCGAAAAACCAAAAAAAAAAAGAAAGAAAGAAAGAAAGAAAGAAAGAAAGAAAGAAAGAAAGAAAGAGGAAAGAGGCCTAAGTTTTAAACAGTGAGATGATCATCAGAGCGGAAGTAGTTGCCCTCTCTCTTAGGCTCTCTGCACTCATGTGATCACTGACACACGGGAAGCCTGTGGCTCTTGTCCCCAGGAGGTTGGTGCCTCTAAGAGCTGTGCAACAGCTTTAGGTCCTTGCATACATCAGTATTCAGAGCCACCTCAGGGACACCCTCAGTGACAGACACACGAGCCAGTCCTCATGGAGCAGAAGTCTAGAAACAGAGGGCAGTGCAGTGCAGGCACACCGCTGGGGGGGGGGGGGAGGGAGGAGCCTAGCTCCGCCCCCTTTGCCCTGTGGACTTGAGTCTCTGGTTCTTTGTAAATTGGCAAAATGGACTCTGTGTGTGGCTGTGGTAAGGATATGCCTGTGAGCTGAGGTGCCAGGAGGAGGGGAGCTCTGTGGAAGTTGGGGCGTGTCTCTCCTAACCCCTCTGCTCACAGACTTCCTCAGGCTGTCCTACCCCACTGGCTGTCCCAGAAGACACAGTTCTAAGAACAGCAGGGCCCAAACCCACCTGAGACAGACAAGCTGTCCTCTGCAGCCAAGGAGTGTTTGATCCTTGAAATCCTTTTTCAGGTTTCTGTCAGGCCTATTTCTAATGAAAGTGCTAAGGAGACTAAAAAGCCTTTGGCTGGCGCCAAAGACCCTGTGGAAGACCAAGGAAGCCATCCCTCAGAAGCAGGCTCCGCGCCCGTCTCCAGCACTCAGCTGGTGTGTGTGGTCTCAGACCTGGGCAGGCTGCAGGACTGGGTGAGCTCCAGGGCCCTGGTCGGTACGTGGATCTGTGGGTTGTGGGGTCCCGCACACCTGCCAAGGACATCCTGCCCTGCAGGATGTTTCCCGCCACGGGAACCTCTGAGTGGGGCACACCTCTGCCTCCTGGCCCCTGCTGTGACGCGCTGTACCCTCCGCACAGGCAGGCTCCGCCCTTCCTCATCCGCTCAGCGGGCTGGGCACGGCCTACAGTGGGCTGGCCTATAGGCGGTGTCTGCCAATGCTAGTGCGGTGAAGCCCCACCCACTCGCTCTGTCCCCGTGCTTAGCTCCCAGCATTAGAGAACTGTGGGCACACTTAGAGTTCACACCTCCAGGTAGATTGCGCTCTTCACAGTTTATATTTTTACAGCGTGATTGAATAGTTATAGGTGTGTTCTGAGAGAAGTTGCCTACTTACTGTGAGCGCTCTGGTGTCGGGGAGCTGTAAGGTGAGGTTCTGCTTTGCTGCCTTTGGTGGTCACGCAGCCAGCGGCCCCGTGCTATGCCCAGGGGCTGCTGAAGCAGAGCCTGGCCCATCTGGCGGGAGCCTCACCTGCAGCTCTGCACACTTGTGACCCTCACCTGCAGCTCTGCACACTTGTGACCCTCACCTGCAGCTCTGTACACTTGTGACTCGTGTCTGAGGTTGTGGACGCAGGGCTGCTCGTTCCAAATAAAGAAGGAACTAGTGTCCGAAATGTGTCTGTTTCAGCTCCCGGACCTCCTGGAGACAGTCAAGCTGAGACTTGAGATGACTGGCTTTAAGAATTTTTCATCTCTATCAGGTAAAAAATGAACTTAGACTCAGACTCCGAATAAGAAATAACGTAAAGGACAAGGCTGTAGACTCAGGGAAGGGTTAGACTAACACCTCAGCTCCAGTCGTAAATCCTTAGCTGTTTCTGTGGTTCGCTCTTTTGTTTAACTTCTATAAATGAGACTGCTGTTTTGTACTAATGAACTGATTTATTAGCACACTCTAAACCTCGTGGTCACATTTTAATGAAGTTTACCCTAGCTGGACAGTGACTCATTCCACTGCCCTGTGTCACAGAGGCCCTGGCAGACTCCCAGAGCGCCTTGTCTGCCCATGTGCCGGCTCTGAGCAGCAGGATTGTCCAGGACCTGAGTGAGTCTTGCTTCAGCTATCTGAAGAGTGCCCTGGAGGTCCCCAGGCTTTACCGCAGGACCAATAAGGTCAGTGTCACTTGTGGAGAAAGCTCTGTGGCGGGCAAGGCGGAGAGATGTGGCCACAGTTGAGTCTTAGGGCGGACTGAGGTAAAGGGCTCAGGGGGTCAGGAGCCCGCTCACCTCATGCCGTGTGCCTGGCCCTGCGGGCTGTGGACTTCAAGGAGAACTACTTCTGTGTGTGTGTGTGTGTGTGTGTGTGTGTGTGTGTGTGTGTGTGAGTCTGACCTGGAACTCACTATAAACCAGGGTGGCCTCAGTTCCACAGACATCTGCTTCCCTCTCTGCCTCTGAATGCTGGCATTAAAGGCGTGCAGTACCACACCTGTCTGGAAAAGTTCTTTCTTTCTTTCTTTCTTTTTTTTTTAAGAAGCAATTAAATTTTTATTTTCCTTGGTGTGTATGACTGTCTCCTACACGCATGTATACACACCATGTGCCTGCCTGTTGGATCCCCTGGGACTGGGGCTACAGATTGTGAGTCACCGTATGGATGCTGGGAATCTGGGTCCTCTGCAAGTACAACAAGTATTCTCACCTGCTGAGTCTTCTTTCCAGCACCAAGAAACCATTTAATAGCATTTCTACATCTTACTCATTTAAAATTGATTTTGTCTTCAGATAGCCCCCTAACTTTTAATTTATCTTACTCCTGCAAATCTTTATTGGAACTACCTGGTTTTCCTTGTCCTTTTAGTGAGCACATGAGAAAGAACAACATTAAGACTGTTAGTGGCCAGCGAGGCAGCCCAGTGGGTAGGGTGCTTGTTGCCAAGCGCACAGGCTGGCTGGTGCCAGAGGCTTTGGCGGGTGCTCGGGCTGTGGCAGAGCCGCTGGGGACTCGCTCCCGGCTCTCGTCTTCGCGCACTCTCCCCGTGTTCTGCTCTCTCGTGATTGGTTCTCGCTCTGCTTGTCTTCCAGCCGTGGCGAGGCACCAGACTTAGTGGACTGCCTTTTTGTTTACCCCAGACTCTCAGGGACTAGAACAGTGATCTGTGCCTTCCTTTTGCTTACATGCTAAGCAGCTTCTGTTAGCATTGCCCATTTGTTGTAAGAATCTTGGCGCATAGGAAGGGAGTCCTTGCTGCTGGACTTAGGTTGACCACGGTTCGTGTGAGGTCGCTTTCCTCGTGCTTGTTTAATGTCGTCATCGTCGTCACCGCCATTGTTGTTGCCATTGTTGTCGCCACTGTCATCATCAGCCTGAGAACAGAGCTTTACTCTGTATCCCAGGCTAGCTTAGAATTAATTGTGTAAGCCGGGCGTGGTGGCGCATGCCTGTAATCCCAGCACTTGGGAGGCAGAGGCAGGCAGATTTCTGAGTTCGAGGCCAACCTGGTCTACAGAGTGAGTTCCAGGATAGCCAGGACCACACAGAGAAACCCTGTCTCGAAAAAGAAAAAAAGAAAAAGAAAAAGAAAAAGAAAAAGAAAAAGAAAAAGAAAAAACCAAAAAAAAGAATTAATTGTGTAGCTGAGGTTACCCTCAAGTTCATGGCAGTCCTATGCCTGAGCCTTCTAAGTGCTGGGCCACCATGTCCAGCTGTCCCTCTTTGTGTTAATGTTTGGACTGGCAAAGCGCAGTGCAATCCCCACACTTGGCAGGCTAAGAGGAGGATCGCAAGCTGGTGCCACCCAGAGCCTCGGAGTCAGGCTCTGACCCCAGGACACAGGCTGAGCAGCTGCAGCCATGCAGAATTCCCACTGTGACAAAGGGTCCTGCTTTGCTCTTTGTTGTTGGACCTGAGGCCCCTTAGGTGGGAGGGGCCTGGGCGCATTCCGAGGTGCTTTCCTCTTCCTTCCGCTTGAGCTGTGTGTGAGTATGCCCAGCACCTCAGCCCCCACAGAGCCCTGGGGCAGTCTTCATCTGCAGGGCAAGGAACCAAGTCCTCTGTGCCATCCTGCTACTTAAACAGGATGTAGAACCAGCCCTGGGCATCTGTCTAGTGGGAGGAGTCAGGACTCAGCCCTGTGCATCCTGCCTCAGAATCAAGCCTGATCTGGAGCAGAGGCAGGGGGTCATCTTCTTGGCACACTGCTGCCCCCAGGTGGTTTCTGTGGTCCTCTGGTTGCTTTCTGGGAGGGATGGAGCTGTTTGCCTAACATTAATGGTACGATGACTCTTTATTTCCTTGTGTCCCTAACTCCTGTCTACAATGGCATTCCAGGAGGTCCCCAGCACAGCCTCTTCATATGTGGACAGTGCACTGAAGCCACTGTACCAGCTTCAGAGTGGACACAGGGACAAGGTGCAGCCAGCAGTGATGCAGCGCTGGCTGCAGGACGCTCTGTCTGACAGCACACACAGGTAAGCTGGCGGCCTGGAGAGCTGCCCGTCTGCACCCCGGGCGGGGGCTCCTGGGGTACCAGGCTGCCCGTCTGCACCCCAGGCAGGGCTCCTGGGGTACCGGGCTGCCCGACTGCACCCCGGGCGGGGGCTCCTGGGGCACTGGGCTGCCCGTCTGCACCCCAGGCAGGGCTCCTGGGGCACCGGACTGCCCGTCTGCACCCCAGGCGGGGGCTCCTGGGGCATTAGGCTGCATGTAGAAATCGCAGCTGTAAATGGGCAAGGTGTGGGCAGGCACCTGGTCCAGTCCCTCCCTCCCTCACCCTCTCCACCTGCAGTAGTCAGGCTGACCTGGGTTCAGTGAGTCCACAGCCCTGAACCGAGGGTACCTTTACTGCCCTCCCCCTCCCTGCTCAGCACAGCCAGGTCCTTCCTCTCCTTGCAGAGTTAGATATGCAACAGAATTACCACTAGTAACAATGTATCCCCCGCTGTCCCTTAGCTGACGGGAGGGAGGGACTGCATGTACAGTGTGGGCGCACAGAAGGCCCCGTGGGGACAGTTACCTGGCTCTCGTCCCAGCCGCCTCATGGCTAGTGGACTCGCCTCTCGGCTCCTGGTGGAGTGCTGTCTGGCATTCCTGCAGTCCTGGGTTCCATCTCCAGCACACCAGTGGGAAGCGGCCTGTGGCTGTATTCTACTGTTGATTTATTACTCGCTGTATTACAGGGAGGTTTTCATTTTGAGTTCAGCCCCGGACCCTCACCTTGCTGTGGGTCAGTTTAGAAACAACAGTACCCAATCCTGGGCTTTTGTGGGCAAATAAGTTCCCAGTGCCACACAGCCAGTTTGTTGGCCAGGCGAGAAAGTGACTGATTTGTAATGTTATGTTCAAGGTTTGGGAGTAAGGAGCTTGTTGGAACTCCTGAGATGTTTGTACTTTAAGAGGCAGGAAGCTCGACTGGTCCTGACTTGCTGCCGAGGGTCCTGCACCTGGAAAGGACACTGGCCCTCAGTTCCTGTGTTTAGAACTAGCGTTTTTATTTGTATGTACATGGGAGTCTGGAGGTCAGTTATCTGTGTCTTCCGTTACTCTCCACCTCGCTGAGCCAGAGTCTCCCTGAGCCCTGAGCTCATGAGTTCAGCTGTGCTGGCCTTCTGGAGAAAGCCCAGTGGCTGCCCTGCCGCTGCGTCCCCGTGCTAGGATTACGGGCAGGCATCATGTGCTGGGGATCTGAACCCAGGGCCTCGTGTGTGCACAGCAAGCCCCTCACCTGCCGAGCCTTCTCCGAGCCCCAGGACTTGGTGCTTTGAACAGACACCTGTGTGCGCTCAGAGCATCATGCTGGAGACTCAGGAAACATGGCAACCCCCTCTCCAGTTGAGCTGTTGTGTATGTGGTTGCCATCTTAAGAATCTCTTATTTACAAAGCAAGTTCCTGCATGGTGCCACCAGTGCCTGTTTCCAACCTGTCATGACCATCTCGTGCCCAAGGTACTTTGAGACCGTGTCGGATGTGCTCAACTCCGTGAGGAAGATGGAGGAAAGCCTGAAGCGCCTCAAACAAGCCAGGAGGTCCCCGGCCACCAACCCCGTCAGCTCCAGCGGCGGCATGAGTGATGACGACAAGATCCGGCTGCAGCTGGCCCTGGACGTGGAGCACCTGGGGGAACAGGTGGGAGCAGCGTGTACCCGCTCTGAGGGCCGGGCTAGCCCAGCCACATTCACCTACTCTGAGGGCCAGGCTAGCCCAGCAACATGCACCCGTTCTGAGGGCCGGGCTAGCCAAGGCCAAGGTGTCACCTCCCTAGAGCCAGTGATAGAATCAGGCCCAACTAGCCGAGAAGAAGGGTGTATGCAGGAAGTAGACGGTAGAAAATGCAGAGGGACCCAGAGTGTCCCCTCGACCCAACGGCAGCTGCCCTGGGTGCTTCAGCACCGGCTCAGGCTGTCAGCAGAGCCGCCCTTGCTGCCCGCAGATGTCACCTGCCCTTCTTGACAGTTGGGTCTGTACATAACCTGCTATCCCTGGATGCCTACGCAGGAGGATTGCCATAGTGGAATTGTAAAACTCCCGTCTCAAAGAAAGATAGTGAGATAGGCAGCCTGCAGATATCTGCCGCCATGTTTATGAGGGATTCGAAGTCTCTGCAAGCGTGACGTGGGCAGAGCGAGAAGTAGGGATATGCCGTCCCTGCTGCTGTCCGGTGGGACACCCTGTAGCCACAGAGCGCTGTGCTGCGTGCCTTGGTCCGTTGCTCTCCTTCCCTGGCTGGAGTGCAGTGTGGTGGGCTGGGGGATCCAATCATGCCAGCTCCTTAGAAGGTGAGGCGCGAGGCCCGCACTGCAGGTCTGCACTAGGCCAGCCCTTTGCTCTAACAGCAGACCTTTCCCTCCTTCCCTTGGGGACTCTTTCTGCTCAGTGGGGCAGGGTGGGCGTGTCCCGGCTTCAGTGACAGCCTCCTCCACGCAGACCTCGGCACGGTGACAGTTCATTCCCATGTCCTTTGCAGATACAGAAGCTGGGCTTGCAGACCAGTGACATCAAAAGCTTCCCAGCCCTCCTGGAGCTCGTCCTTGCTGCCAGGGACCAGGCGGCTGCGGGGCAGCCCTAGGCTTCCTGGAGGACCCGGATGGGGAAGAGCAGCCCTCGTCCTCCATCGCCCGGCATCAGCCTGGACCTCTGCCCAGCGCGTGGGCCGTCTTTCACCAAGAAAGAACCAAAGCCTTTCCATTGTATGGAAGATAGTTTTTATGACATTTGAAGCTTTTTACTATAGTTTACAGAAGTTTTATTT